>OX439003.1:24871655-25471655 GCA_949316495.1 Amphiduros pacificus
AGAGCTTGGATGGCACCAAGACATATTTTATGGAGACACAAATCTTTTCTTGTTAAAAGCATATTTTTGTTGTTGTCACTTTCTTTATTAGTTTTTGTAAATTTACAGTCTGGTATTTTTGTCTTCTTTAAACCCACTCCTTTGAGAAGTCAGTATGTCGATAATGATGGTGATGCATTGAGGCAGACATGGTGACTCTAAAATGTTCCTGGCAAACAAATATAAGACAGTGCACCTTTCTGTAATATTACCATGGTAACAGCAATATGTAGGATGTGTATGTAATTATTATGTCTCCTGGTGTGTGCCTGCTAATGTCCAGGTTCCATCTGTATTCATAATATATCTGGTTTCACTCGCAAATTACACTTAAGCATTGTTCGAGAAATTACTGAATTCTCTTTAGTAATAAGACTATTATTCATTTACTCGCCCAGAATGGTGGAAATGATTTGAACCAATAGACAATTGGATCCTTGGTTATGACGATTATCATATATATCTCATCAGGGAATGTATGAAGTTATGAGATTTATGCCTTAAATCAGCTTCAAAAGGCCATGGTTCGTCTAGCCAGAAAATACATCCAGGCTAAAATGTCTTACTATTAACAATGCTGTTAATGCAGTTTTGCCAATGGGTCTCGGTGATGAGCTTTCCTTGGTTGTTTAGCACACCGTGACTTGTATTGAGGTAGAAGCCTGCTTATGCAGTAAATATCCCACACATGTCCTCAGCTGCAATCGCTCTCACTTTCCCTGTTTTCAGTGGAACAAAAATCATTTTATCTGAACTGACTGATCATGTATCTATATATGTTGGTACAAAGAATTTCCATCTGACTCTTTTAAGAAACTTTGAGTCCCAACTTGGTGTCTAACAAGTTGAAATTAAGCCTGTTGCCCAAACACAGCGACCTTAAGTATAAATATGGTGTATAAACTCACATGGTGTCAAAACACATTGACCTTGAACCTCCATCTTATGTTTTTAGTAAATTGACCACGAGCCTCAATCTGGTATCTAAGCACATTGACCTTGACCTTTGCTATGTCAGAGGTCTATGGGTGCAGTGTGTTAGCATCTGGTGAAGAATAGGCAAGCAGATAATTTTGCTACAATATCCTGTTGGCATAATCCTCTCTGCCGTGTTAAGTGGTGCATGGAGCTTTTGGGACACGGTGAACTCCACAAATATAAAGGTGAAGACATGGCCCTGTATAATAAATAAGCTGATGACTTGATGAATCACCAATATATTGGCCAGCTCCAGGCAACAAGTCTAGTGCATCCCAATTTATCATGGCAATATTGTGTCATATTTGCATCGTAAATTGTTGATTCGGCATCTTTATACCTTCACCTTGTTGCAAATAAACAGGGCAGTTACTTGCATCGTCTCAACACTTATTTCCACATAAGGAAATTAAGGCAGTGTCGTGGGACATGTGGAATGGCTAATAATTGATGAGTAGGCATTGTTGGGGCATTATGGTAACACTTATAATGCTGCAGTGTCATTGTTGGTCAGTAAAGCTTCCCTTTGCACCCACTCTGCCGTCATGTATATATCCACCCTCTAATCGGCTAACATTCATCAATATTCCTCTTTTATATATAAATCAAAGTGTTTCATCAGCCCACTTTGCTATTTTTGTGTGAACTACATGGAGAGCTATTGTGAGGCTCAGGGAAGTCAGATGGAGGAGAGAGGCATGCTCAGCCTTAGCATGGGCCTGTGTTGGCATTATTTTTTATGAGTTTTTGATGAGCGTGTAATCTGGGGTTGGTTTTTCTACTGCATACGAGAGAACATGTGGACAGATAATAGAGCAGGCTTTCACACACATTGAATTGTGGCAAGATGCTGCAATGATCTATTGTCTACACCAGGCTGCAAGGGTTAACCAACCAAAGCATTCCATATTCTCAATTGTTTGTATTCTCTCAGCTTTTGTCTCTGTCTCTCTCCAAGTTGTTGTTGATTCAGTTTCACCCTCCTTTGTATCCCCTTTCTGCCCCTCAAGCTATTAAGTCTGATCACTATAGCATAAATCAGATCTATCATGTAGGTGCCAGCATGATGTATAGAACAGGGTGCTAATACGTGCATGCTATGAGCACACATCACCCCTCTGCACCTACAAAACCAACAAGGGCTCCTCCATAGTAAAATCCCATATTCTTAAGCTGAAGTGCTTACTGAGAGGGTATAATATACTTTGTGTACACAAAAGGGTAAAATTTAAAGAAGTGTGAAATTGTCAGATCATGGAAGGAATCTTGCAATAAATACCTTAAACACAATTGGTGTGCAGTGAATATATGTTTTGCACTTGATATTTTTAAGTCGTTGATAATATTCATGATATATATATTACAAGTGTGGGAATGATTGAACATGAGGTATTATTTTGATGCAATGAAAACAAATATGTGTGAAAATAATAAAATCTCAAGATGTTGATTTAACCATATTATATAATGCAATAGATAAGATTATATATATTTTTGCTTGGTTTTCAATTGCGTGATTGTAGTGAATCTTTGGCATTAAATATGTATAATATTATTGCATTTTTTTTACAGAGATTGTCTAATGGATCAATAGACCCAGATTCTGATGTGAACCGTGTTATAGATCTGCAAGATGCTGTCGAAAAACAAAACTCTGAACTGACAAACTCACGGACTAAATTACAAGATTTAAGTAATAAAATTAGTGAACTGGAAGAGAGCTTATCAATAGCACAAAAGGACTTAATAAAAACACAGGAACAAAATGTAAAATTACAAAGGGATCTTAGGGAGGTAAGTCATATACTTTTCAAATATTTTGCTTTTAATAGAAAGTTATCATTGAAATCATTGAAGGGGGCCATATTATAATATTATAATTGCTTTCTGTTTTGTTCCGTTCATGAATTGAAGATTCCATGTTTGATATTAATTGTGTATGTGGCACTGGCATAGCAACCGTTTGTGTATTTTGCTGAATGACGTCATAGCATTAAGTCACATGGTGACATAGAGGTAGTCATATTTCCTGTGTAGATCCTAACGCTGCAGATCTGCAACCCAATATCCCTGACTGGGATAGCCCCAAGATCCAATGCTGGCAGCTCAGTAATATGGTTTGTATAATGCAAGCATTGAACAACACAGAAAGGAGGCTTCTCTGCAAATATTGCCTTGTGCCATTTCATCAATTTCTTCATCTTTTTATCCAATGTTAATTGGAAAAAAGAGGCATTAAAGGGAATAAATGGAAAGAGCAAATTTGTTGGGGTTGCATTAAAGCATTATGAGTCACAGCTTGTGTGGACTGGTTAGTAGCGGACAAGATACTCCCAAAGGTAGCATCACTTTCACTCAATACAGACCTTGCCTACTATCCCCCCTCATGCTAAAACTATTGTCCAAATTGGCCTCAGCCATGGTTGATCATTATCTGGCAGTCAATGTCACAGCAGCCCATTCTCTCCCAGCATTGTAAAGCTGTGTGTTCAAGAATTATAGGCATTTGCATTGGAATGGGGCTTTTTGTAAACAGTGGGACATTAAGAAGCAATGCTTATGAATATTTCAGTGGGATAAGAGAACACACATGTTGCTGGGAAAACTGTGATACTCCTCGATCAGTCAACGACGTCATTATGATCGCTGAATGAAGCCTAACTACTGCAAGATGCTCATGTCACACAAGCAGGTGGCAAACTATAAAACTGAAATATTGCCATCATAAATTCATATCTTATAAGCTCAATGCTGTTTGAATATCCTTCCCACCTTTCATTCTACCTCAATAATAGAAGGCCACAAAGCAGTGGTCTCAGCTCATTGACTAAAGCTGTCTTTGATAACAATTGTTACAGTTAATCAAAGGAGTACTTTTGCTTAATATGGAATATTGATGATTTTGTTTCTGATAAGAGAATGCTTCAAAAGTTAATATTCTGATATCAAATTATGGCCTTGATGATGTAAAATTAGTAGTGTTCTGTAGATCGATTTTAAGTCAAAATTCAATCGATATGGCTGCAAACCAAGCATTTATTTTCAAAAAATGATTATTAATTCAAACAGGCTTTTGATATCCTCTGACAAAAATTATAAATCTGCCTTTCAGCAATCAACATACATCTAGAATTTGAAAAAAATATTCACATATTAAATAGTTCTTGTCATATCAGAATTGCTGAACAAAGTGAGAATTAAATAAGATATGTGCTTTTATATGCCATCAAGACAAAAACATGCTTTGATTCTTCATTGCAGGTTAAGGTCTTTTGCTTTGATTTATGATAAATTAACTGAACAACCTGTCTGATGTACAATTTAGAAATGGCTGCCATTTCCCTTCATTGTATGCGCATCAGTGAATTGTATTTTGTGCATGCAATTACCTTAAAAAGAGGATCATGTTCACACAATGTTATATGGGATGGCAGAATCTGATTAAGTGTTGTAAAATTGATATGTGCTTGATGGAAGCAAATGGTGCATTTTAATGTGAATGCTTGTCACATGTCCCATCACACGTTGGGACTGGCTACAAGACGCCTAATACTTCCCCATATTCAGCATATCCTACCACGTATCTTGTCACATGTCTTGTCACAAATCTTTTCTTATGTCTGGTTACCTGTATTGGCACTGGTGTCAAGATGGAGTAGCCTTTTGCAAACCCAGCATGTGCTGTCACAAGACAGCCAGCCCTCCCACATTCCCAGCATGTCCTGTCACAAGACAGCCAGCCCTCCCACATTCCCAGCATATCCTGTCACAAGACAGCCAGCCCTCCCACATTCCCAGCGTGACCTGTCACAAGACAGCCAGGCCTCCCACATTCCCAGCATGTCCTGTCACAAGACAGCCAGCCCTCCCACATTCCCAGCGTGACATGTCACAAGACAGCCAGGCCTCCCACATTCCCAGCATGTCCTGTCACAAGACAGCCAGGCCTCCCACATTCCCAGCATATCCTGTCACAAGACAGCCAGCCCTCCCACATTCCCAGCGTGACCTGTCACAAGACAGCCAGGCCTCCCACATTCCCAGCATGACCTGTCACAAGACAGCCAGGCCTCCCACATTCCCAGCGTGACCTGTCACAAGACAGCCAGGCCTCCCACATTCCCAGCGTGACCTGTCACAAGACAGCCAGGCCTCCCACATTCCCAGCATATCCTGTCACAAGACAGCCAGCCCTCCCACATTCCCAGCGTGACCTGTCACAAGACAGCCAGGCCTCCCACATTCCCAGCATGACCTGTCACAAGACAGCCAGGCCTCCCACATTCCCAGCGTGACCTGTCACAAGACAGCCAGGCCTCCCACATTCCCAGCGTGACCTGTCACAAGACAGCTAGGCCTCCCACATTCCCAGCGTGACCTGTCACAAGACAGCTAGGCCTCCCACATTCCCAGCGTGACCTGTCACAAGACAGCCAGGCCTCCCACATTCCCAGCGTGACCTGTCACAAGACAGCCAGGCCTCCCACATTCCCAGCGTGACCTGTCACAAGACAGCCAGCCCTCCCACATTCCCAGCGTGACCTGTCACAAGACAGCCAGGCCTCCCACATTCCCAGCATGACCTGTCACAAGACAGCTAGGCCTCCCACATTCCCAGCGTGACCTGTCACAAGACAGCCAGGCCTCCCACATTCCCAGCGTGTCCTGTCACAAGACAGCCAGGCCTCCCACATTCCCAGCATATCCTGTCACAAGACAGCCAGGCCTCTCACATTACCAGCATGTCCTGTCACAAGACAGCCAGGCCTCCCACATTCCCAGCATGTCCTGTCACAAGACCGCTAGGCCTCCCACATTCCCAGCGTGACCTGTCACAAGACAGCCAGGCCTCCCACATTCCCAGCGTGTCCTGTCACAAGACAGCCAGGCCTCCCACATTCCCAGCATATCCTGTCACAAGACAGCCAGGCCTCTCACATTACCAGCATGTCCTGTCACAAGACAGCCAGGCCTCCCACATTCCCAGCATGTCCTGTCACAAGACAGCCAGGCCTCTCACATTACCAGCATGTCCTGTCACAAGACAGCCAGGCCTCTCACATTACCAGCATGTCCTGTCACAAGACAGCTAGGCCTCCCACATTCCCAGCATGTCCTGTCACAAGACAGCCAGGCCTCTCACATTACCAGCATGTCCTGTCACAAGACAGCCAGGCCTCTCACATTACCAGCATGTCCTGTCACAAGACAGCCAGGCCTCTCACATTACCAGCATGTCCTGTCACAAGACAGCTAGGCCTCCCACATTCCCAGCGTGACCTGTCACAAGACAGCCAGGCCTCCCACATTCCCAGCGTGTCCTGTCACAAGACAGCCAGGCCTCCCACATTCCCAGCATATCCTGTCACAAGACAGCCAGGCCTCTCACATTACCAGCATGTCCTGTCACAAGACAGCCAGGCCTCCCACATTCCCAGCATGTCCTGTCACAAGACAGCCAGGCCTCTCACATTACCAGCATATCCTGTCACAAGACAGCCAGGCCTCCCACATTCCCAGCATGTCCTGTCACAAGACAGCCAGGCCTCCCACATTCCCAGCGTGTCCTGTCACAAGACATCCAGGCCTCCCAATTCCCAGTATGTCCTGTCACAGGTCCCATAACAGCCTCCCACATTTCTAGCGTGTCCTGTCATGGGTCCCATCACAGCCTCCCACATTCCCAGCGTGTCCTGTCATGGGTCCCATTACAGCCTCCCACATTCTCAGCGTGTCCTGTCATGGGTCCCATTACAGCCTCCCACATTCTCGGCGTGTCCTGTCATGGGTCCCATTACAGCCTCCCACATTCCCAGCATGTCCTCTCACATGTCTTGACACATGCCTCTCATTTATCAGTAAAGATGACAAAGACAGCAACACAACCTCCTTGTACACAGCCTTCATATCCACCCACTGTGGCTTTAAGATCAAAATAACTGAGAGTATGCTGGTTAAAATAGAAAACGATATAAAGGGAGTGCTGTGAATCAAATAAATTAAGACAATGAATATGAGATAACCTGGTGCACAGGAGATGCAAATGTTGCAACAAGGTGATAAGAATTTGATTAGACAACTTAATATGGGGAATATATTACAATAAGATGTTTGCTAATCTTGCTGTTATCTGCTGATCCATCAGGTAGCAGACTTTTAATCTTAAATATGTTATTCATCAGCAGATCATCTCATGAGTTCACTATTGATTTTAATAGCGTGATCAGTCAAAGCCATGGTCTGGCACAGCAACAGATATTATTGCTTAGATTACTTACTATTAGCTCAAATCTTCCACCTGGTCAAAATTCAACAGGATTACCTTGGAGCAAAGTTATGTCAAATAATAAAAATATTGATGTTCGTACCATGTTTGTGTAAAGAAGGATAAAGGCCTAATGGATGTTATAGAGATATGATACCAGTCGTGGAACTCGACTGATGGCTAAACACAATGCAATTACAATTTTATCATATTCAGATTTTTCTATTAACATGCTAATTTGATATCAATATGTCTATTTCAGACTGTGTTTCGCCATATCTTTAAATCTATATCTCGTCTGACAAATAGAAGCACCATGCAAAATATAACATTAAGAAACACTGGATGAAAATTTATCCACAGTTTTGACATGGATTTAGCAGTCATCCTCTGAATGCTGGAGAAATGCAGAGAACTGCCCTCACATTAACTGCCTCATGGCTATCAATATCAGAGAACATCGGGCAGTTCTTGATCATTGTAGTAGAGAAATTGTTGAGGCAGTGCCAAGCTAGCAGATATCTGCCTCTTGCTGAAGGCCTGTTCTACATACATTAACACCTTAGAGAAATCTTCATTTCTCACAATTCTACATATACATTTAGCTTTAATTGTGAAACCATATTGGCATAAATGAGAAACCATATTGGCAAATTTACCTGGGATTATATGAGAAGTTTTGGTTTTAAAATCAATTCTTTTGTGTTTGAAAAAGAAAAATTCCACACAAGCAATATTAACCTTAACCAAAGAGATATGAGAAATGAAGAGTATTCTTGCTACAGATAAGGCTTAACAAAACAAATGTTAAGGCTTATGAAACCTTATAGTCTCACACTTAAACAGTTTCTGTCTTGGCATTAATAATGGATGGAGCTGTGGCATAACGCACAGAGATTGGTTTTCACAGGTTTCAGTAATAGCAAGAAGAAATGCTTGCACATTTTGTGCTGTAAGTGGTTAAATCATACAAATAAAATGATCTACTTCAATTATACAAAGAAGTGCTTCCATTTGGTGGTGGTTAATGTGCTGCTGACTGCCTCAACAAACATCTACCTCTACCTTGCACTCAAATGGCATGTTGTTAAATGTTGATTGCTACATTGAGAAATTTAATTGGAGAAACAATTTACCATAAGGTGAATGTGATGATTTGGCATGTAGCAATTTCACATAGAAACATGTGCCAGAAGCTAACAGGATTACACACGTAAAGAAAATAAATAATTTAAAAAACATTTTAATCACAAATGTTTGTTACCAACTTATCTCAGTTTTGTTTACAAAAGCTTCCTGTAAGATATACGCGATGTGTGATCATGTATTGTTATAGTTGAATTTATTGAAATACTGATATGTAGGTAATTATTGGGAATGTGTTTTCAGTCAATAGCCCAGAAAGAGGACCAAGAAGAGAGAATAGCAACACTAGAGAAACGATACCTTAATGCTCAAAGAGAATCTACATCAGTTCATGACCTGAACGACAAATTAGAATCAGAAATAGCAATGAAAGATGAACAAATGAAAACAGTAAGTCAAAAACATTTACATGTAAATCTCTTTTTTAAAGGTTACTGGTGCATGCAATTAAATTCTATTGCTGCAAAATTACTGTTTCTTCATGGCTAACAATCTTTGATAATACTAATCGTTAAAATGCAATTTAATTCTTAGATTTTAACAAATGATCTTGTGTTGTTATAGTTGGAAGAGAAGTGTCGGACAACGCAGGAGAAATTAGAGTTGTCAGAGCAGAAGTTACAACAGTATTTACAGAAAGTAGAATCACTGCCAACAGTGGAGGCCGAACTTGCCCAAAGACTAGAAGCCCTATCTCAGGTAAGTCGCCTTAATTATCAAAGCTAGAAGCCCTATCCCAGGTATGTCTCCTTAATTAACAAAGCTAGAAGCTCTCTCTCAGGTATGTCTCCTTAATTAACAAAGCTAGAAGCTCTATATCAGGTATGTCTCCTTAATGAACAAAGCTATAAGCTCTATCCCAGGTATGTCTCCTTAATTAACAAAGCTAGAAGCTCTATCCCAGGTATGTCTCCTTAATGAACAAAGCTAGAAGCTCTATCTCAGGTATGTCTCCTTAATTAACAAAGCTAGAAGCTCTATATCAGGTATGTCTCCTTAATTAACAAAGCTAGAAGCTCTATCTCAGGTATGTCTCCTTAATGAACAAAGCTAGAAGCTCTATCCCAGGTATGTCTCCTTAATGAACAAAGACTAGAAGCCCTATCTCAGGTATGTCTCCTTAATTAAGAAAGCTAGAAGCTCTATCTCAGGTATGTCTCCTTAATGAACAAAGCTAGAAGCTCTATCTCAGGTATGTCTCCTTAATTAACAAAGCTAGAAGCTCTATATCAGGTATGTCTCCTTAATGAACAAAGCTAGAAGCTCTATCTCAGGTATGTCTCCTTAATTAACAAAGCTAGAAGCTCTATCTCAGGTATGTCTCCTTAATTAACAAAGCTAGAAGTTCTATATCAGGTATGTCTCCTTAATGAACAAAGCTAGAAGCTCTATCTGAGATATGTCTTCTTAATGAACAAAGAAGCTAAAAGCTCTATCTCAGGAATGTCTCCTTAATTAAGAAAGCTAGAAGCTCTATCTCAGGAATGTCCCCTAATGAACAAAGCTAGAAGCTCTATCTCAGGAATGTCTTCTTAAATAATAAAGCTAAAAGCTCTATCTCAGGAATTTCCCCTTAATGAACAAAGCTAAAAGCTCCATCTCAGGAATTTCCCCTTAATGAACAAAGCTAGAAGCTCTATCTCAGGAATGTCTTCTTAATTAATAAAGCTAGAAGCCCTATCTCAGGTATGTCTTCTTCATTAATAACTTTGTATAGTTAAGCCATTTCATTGAATTATCTGAGCTATTTATTTCTGGTGATATTTCTGTAGTTGACAGTAAGTTTCTTGATGTTTGCAGGCCGAGGAGCGACACGTATCAGCCGAGGAGCGACTGCAGCAAATAGAGGGTCAGCTTGATGAGAAGAGTACAGAACTGCAGCGGGCGCGGCAGAGAGAGAAGATGAACGAGGAGCACAATGCACGCCTGTCAGCAACCGTAGACAAACTACTGGCCGAGTCCAATGAGCGGTTACAGCTGCACCTCAAGGAGAGGATGACGGCGCTGGAGGAGAAGAATCACCTCAACCAGGACCTGGACAGAGTGCGCAAGGACCTCGAAGATACAGAACATCATGTGGTATGTAACACCTCTCTCATCCCTTCATTATTAATAGGGGATGTATATGTCCATTCTCATGGATGGACAGGACCAATACCACTAAGGTCACGGTCTATATTACTGCCGAGCTCTCCTCTAAGCGAGGGATATGTCGTGATTGTATTTTTTAATGGTTGTATAATTAATCCAAGTTATATACACATATATAATGGCTGATTATCAAATATGTTTGCAGAACTTGAAAGAAGATGAGTGTGAGAGGTTGCGCACTGAAATGAAGGAGCTTCATGCCAGATTAGAACAAGCAAGGTGGGTATATTACTCCTCAAACACCACATGTGAAGATAAGCAGCTTTGATAAAGATGCCAGCCGTATATACACAGTTACTTATGTGGGTGGGTGTTTCGGTCCAACCATCTGCTTCAAAGTGGCATAACAACAAAAATATGACCATCAAACTGTCAGCAGTTTTCTTCAAGAGTCTTTAAGCAGCAGGAAATATATATAATAATTATTTGGACTGAAGTAATTGCCTCTTCCTCATAAATTTTGAATTGCTTTTAGATCCTGTTTTTGTACAATTCCACAGAGCTTCATAAACCCAAACACCCAAAAACATTGAAAAATTACGACAGCTTATGTTTGTAGCATCCATCTGTAGGGCAAAACACAGAAGAATGGCTTTTATTTAGGTGCTAAATATACCAATGTTGTGTATGTTTCAGATTCTGGATTATAGAAAATACAGGGTAGGTTTTGCATGGCTCAATCCATTATTTGATGTGTTTAGTGACGGAGTAACCATTTGACAAAAGATAAATGATTTCTGCATCAAATCAATAATGAAGCATTATTATTGATCTGATAGCCTACATGTTCCACACATGTAGTCTTACCAGTGGAAATAATGCATTCCTATTGATTTGCCAACAGAAACATTGTAGTAGGTTACACACTTTTCCACCATTTCATCTTTTCTTATTGCTGATTTGTTTGTCACAATTGGCTAGCTATTTTCACTGTGATGAGCACAAACTTTCTGTGGTAAAAGGTTGGAGCCTTCAGTTGGCAGTTTTTTCTGCCAGTGTTTTGAGTAATGATAGTAATAGAGGGAGGAGAGATATTCTTGTATGTTGTTTACCGCCATCATTTGGGTGTCACATTTAGTGTTTGATGATGGGTCTGGATTACCACAGGGAACCCACTGGAATAGGGGCGCCACAAAGTAGATCTACTGCAATATACAAATTACATATGACTGACAGCTGTCAGTGCACTTGTGTGGCTGATTTAGATTGATATAGTTCATGTAGGTATCAGCAATCCTGGCAGAGCACAATGGGCAATTTGCACTATTCTAGTGGTGCAAAATGCATTGTTAATGTGCAGTGTGTAACGAGCTCAGGGTGGCTCTCCACTGGGAATATACCTTTAATCGGTAGATTATCAAAAATTCATTTACTAGAATGCAAATCCTGAATCAGACCAACAGGCAAAGGTTGTAACAAAGACCAGCATGATACACCTACATTGAAGATGAGAATAATAAAACAAATCTATACTGCTAAATGCCTCATCTGAAGGTGTTGGCAGACACCTTTATTATCAGCAGTAGAACTAAAAGTCTGTTAGAATTACCAGACTTTTAGCAGATTGCAAGATGCCTGTGTCATCTGCAGTGGTGATAGCTGTATGTTTTAGAAGTCACTTACGCAGTTATGCTAGAAGATGCCTGTATAATCTACATAGGTGCTAGCATATGTGTGTATGATCTAGCAGCCAACTTTAATAATTAACAGTTGTGCTACAAGATACCTGTATAATCAACATTCATGCTAGCATATATATGTATGATCAAGCAGCCAAATTTAGTAATCTACAGTTGTGCTAAGAAATGCCTGTATAATCTACATAGGTGCTAGTATACGTGTGTATGATCTAGCAGCCAACTTTAATAATCAACAGTTGTGCTACAAGATACCTGTATAATCAACATTCATGCTAGCCTATGTATGTATGATCAAGCAGCCAAATTTAGTAATCTACAGTTGTGCTAGGAAATGCCTGTATAATCTACAAAGGTGCTTGCATACGTATGTCAGCTTTAATAATCTACAGTTTTGCTAGAAGATGCCTGCATACTTTACAGTTTCAGTAGAAAACAGCTGTATAATATCTATAGTGATACTTGCAGACAACTCTATATTCTACACTGATGTAACAGGGTTGCAAAGTAGATTACGCAGAGTCCATTCCAGAGTAATTTGGATGTTTGAAAGCAAGCTAGCAGCACCTGAGAAGGCATTGTGCTATAAATGGACATGAGCCAATCTCTCTGGACTGACATGGCAGAGAGGGAGGGTTCAGCAGAGAGACAGCACTGGCATAATTGGGGTGAGAACATAGGAGGAACTTTGTTGATGATGGAGATGGGTGATAATAGAGCAAGTTGTTCAGCCCGAGATGGGTACAACAATTACATTGATCTAGCAGTTCGGGCTTGGTGCCTTCTCACATAAATACTAGCTACATGCAGGCAGGTATTGATTGACCTCACCGACTCAAACCAGTCAATATAGCTCATATCATACACAAAGACATACACACACATATACATACATACACACACACACACACACACACACATATACATATACATATACATATACATATACATATACATATACATATACATATACATATACATATACATATACATATACAGATACAGATACATATCCAGATACATATATGTACATATACATATACAGATACATATCCAGATACATATACAGCAATGTCTCACAGCATATAAAGGCAATAGCAACATAACACAACATACAGCAATCCACTGTTCTGAGAGGACAGCAAATAATGAGACTGTCAGAAGGGACCTCTGACTGTAACATACCACTCTGGAGCAAATAATAGCAATGAAAATGTTTCCTGGCATTTATGTTTAAACAGTTGAAAAGCTGATAAAGTCAATATGTCTTGTGCAGAAATTCAGTGTTTCTGTGACATGTCACCTGCATTTATTTAAAAATAGGTGATGTTCTATGTATGTACCTCTATGTTTGTATGAGGAATAAAACTCTTTTGGTGTTTCTGATTGGTAATATGTGTATGAATTAGATCTGTGGACATTGTAATATGACCACTCGAAGGCAGCACATGTGCATGAATGTTATTTTTTGTATGTTTTTTGTGGAGATAATTATCATGTGCAACCTTCATTTAATTTATGTTATTTTTTATTGTGAGTAGTTGATGTCATTTCCTTCTGTCTGTTTTGTTCAGTCAATATCTTTCCTAGCTTGGCTGTGTATTTATTAGATAACAGCAGTGATGAAAGTCTTCAGGAAATAACCTGAATTCAGGTTTTTTTTCTTCAAATGTGAAATTTAAAATGGTCTGGATTCAGTCTGAAACATCCAAAAATGACATTTCTGGAAGGGGGTAGGGGTAACTTCAGGTTAATTTTTAAGGGTTTCAGGTTTTTTGCTGAATGCTGACTTTCATCAATGTAACAGTATTCCTCAATGCCAGAAAAGCATGTTTTAATACCTGGCTGTAGTGCAGGGAGAGTTATTTCTATTATTATGAGGAAGACAGATTCATATCTTCTTCATTGAAAGTCCATGATAATCTTTCAAAGGCTGTGTGGATGGGAAAAAACCATTCAAATGTTTTTATTTGACAGCTTTAATTCCATAACGATAAGGAGGCATGTGACATAGACGTTAATGTGATGGATATTGATGTTTCTGACTTTGATATTTTTGGTTGTTTTGCAGGATGCAAGGTGCCCACTACCCCCTGACGCCCAATGTGGTGATACAGAATCCCAACGAGCTTGACACTGACATCCTGCGACGCCAGCAACGGGGACGGGAGGCTGCCCTCCTAGATGACCCCACCAAGGTAGCCATGGTAATGGACACGGCTGATCTCTCTAGCGAAAAGGGATCTTATGAACAAGCAGTGAGGACCTCTGACTTCTTATGCTCAACACACATATATATATGCATGCTGTATGGTCATGCAGCTGTGTCACCTCACTCCCTCATCAAACCGTTTGTATTTCTCATGCTTATAGTTTTATAGATTTTTCTACAAAAGTTCACATTTGTCTTCATGATTAAATGTGACTTTTGTAAGTGAGAATCTAATGGGTCTTTTTTTCGACCAAAATGAAATGAGAAATTAAATGGAGTGATGCTGATTTTCTGCATGGAGATTGCAGGAAGGTATGGGAAGTGTTGGGATATGTCTGCATGATAGGACAGTGTGATACAACACTACACACCGTCACCACCCACTCACCCTTACGTTTGGTTTGAATTATATTGCATTTGTTTAACATTGGCTGCCATTTAACGCTTATTTAGTTTTCCAGTATCATCGTTTTGAGAATTTTTGCATTTTGTTTGATTTGACATGCCAGTTTGCACCAAATTATTATCATTTTTATTATGTAGCACGAAATTAATGGAAGCTTAAATTGCAACCCATCCTTACGCAATGACTTAATTTGTGACATGATTCTCATTATGCTATCTAAAAAAAACCTCCTAATGACACAATAAATAGCAATCTGTAAATCAATCTAACCTCTAAAATATTATCTATTACATGAGCTAGCTATCACCTGCCAAATCTTGAGTTTTGCTTGTTCAGTACCAGTCAGAACAGTGAGAAATTGAGAAGTTCATAAGGCCCCCTTTTTGCCTCTCAATCTTTTCTTGTATGTATTGCTATCTTCACACTGTCACTTTGGACTCCAGTAGTTTAGTGTATCGTCCTCCTTGTCTGCCGCTTCTCTCCATGCTTTATATGTAGTTCTTTCATTGTTTGTTTATTAACGGAATGAAGTATGATATATTTATATTTATGAAGAAAGTTACAATTACTTTGTTGTATGCAATGACTTTTTTAGGTAATTTGTAAGTATTTTTGTAGACACCACCTGAGCTTCACGTGTAAGAAAAATTAAATGTCATTAATTGTTTGGCTTCACACCACTATGAAGATTTTGTTTTTGTTCCAATTGGAATGGTACATTAACATTGATAAATGCATATGTAGAGATTGCATGTCTAATTAAGTATAATGTTGAGTAAATTATGACCATTACTTTTCTGAAATGATCTAGCACCAGAATCTGAATAGATGTAATATCAGCTGATGAGTTTCCTGTCATAATTGTCATAATTGACATGATATCAGCTTACACTGCCTGACACAGATATGAATCTCATTGCTTTATTGGTATTTGGGGATTGTGTGGATGGGGCTGTTTACAAAGTGCACTTGTGATCACACTGTAATTAGGACACATTGCCTGAGTAGTATGTATCATGGTAGGTCCCGGCGGTAACGTTAACCCTCCTCAACCCGTTTAGAAACAAAACATAATGGTCAGTAATCAGGTTAGGTGCCATTACAGGCTGAGTGACATGCAACCAGACGAGAGCGTGTCTGGTGTCCATGTCTAGACACCAAAAAGACCTGCAAGTTGCTTGTAATCTTAAGTGCAGGAGCAAGGCAAAGGTACTGAAGTGCTGGGCCACCCTGCAGGTGTGGAAATAGGTTCACCATAAAATGTACCTCCTCACTTTATTAAGCAGTTTGAAATTAGGGTCGCCGTACTCAGTGCAGAATTACAGAGTGCCCAGCAATGCTATATGTCTTAAATCTTTTTATTTTCTTGATGTTATTTTTTATTATTAAATTATATTTGCCAAAAATAGTTGTCACAGTCAATATTAAAATGTGATGCAACACATCTTTTCTTCAAGTTTTATCTGAAAAAAAAATGTCCCTACATTTTTCTACAATTATTTTTGAAGCTATTAAGCCTATTACACAACACTACAGATTCAAATTCACACAAATGTGAACCAATGGAACAATTTACATCAGTGAGACATCTGTTTACTGAATAACTCTGAAATATATATGTACATACTTGTATATTGAGAATCCATTACAGATGCATATAGGTTGCCATCAGCAGTTAATGGTAAATAAATAACCTTGACCTTGGGACTTGTGCCCACCTGCCCACTTGGGGACATTTAAGTATCCGTGGGCTGGATAAAGCCATGTCTAGTTTCAATTAAGAAAAAAGGGTTACCAGAAGAAAATAAATAAACAGATAGATTATTCTAAAGGTAGGATTATTTTACCAGCTAGTACATGGATTAACAAGCTTATTGTAAGTCTGGGCAGGAGGATGATATAAGACTGGATGATAGTAGCAAAGTGACAAGGACTGCAGCTTTAAAGTGAGCAGGAAGTTTGGGTATTAGTCATGATGTAGTGTGAGCAAGTGCACAGTGAAGTGCAGCCCGCAGTCTGATACATTGAGAATATGCAGCTCTGTTATTCTGCTGAGCATTTGTTTGGAAACCTTGGTGTGGTGAGTAGCAAGAAGTAGGGAATGAATGTCACAATTTGTCCAAGTGAAAGTTTCTGGGGAGACTGATGTATGAGATGCGATCGCGTCGGTAGGAAGCCTCAACCATGGCAAACATTGCTCACCATGTATTTTGTTTATAAAATATGCATGAAGACCAGAAAGCCCTATTTCTGTGGCAACAACTAAAAGTGCTTTGCTAAGGTCTTGTGGAGGACAGAACTCACTGTAAGAAACACATCTTTCTTAGGATTGATGAGAACAAGTGCAGACAGCCACAGCCAGTAGAGGGCGCATCATGGACCAAAAGTCATCAACCATGCTCACTTATAACTATTATTAGATATGAGAAGCATAAATCTTGTCACACATGATCATAGACTGGGCAATGTATTATGATAGGAGGAGAAGGTTGGTAGACAAATTAGACGGAGATATGTGTGGTTTGGCAATAATGGCTTGTGTATGTATGGGTTATAGGCATGCACCAGATTGCATGACTGCCAACACAAGATTGCCTCCCTGACACTAGTCTCAATGGCTTGCTACTGCTGATTAATATCTTATGTGCTTTTATTATTAACATTTGAAACTCGGGTAAAGTATTCTTAAGAACCTTTGGCACCTATAGAATGGAATTGTTTGTTCCAAACATCTCAGCTGTGAATTGTTTTGAACTTTTCTATGTCCATCCTGTTGGTATAAAATGCATGACAATATGGGAGGAATCATGGAGATGGCAATTTTATCAGCAGATTCAGCATACCCAAGGAATTTGGATGTACGAATATTGTCTAGAAAGTATATGACAATATTAATAGCTGATGGCAGCATAGGATGGTAACATTCTAGATATATCTGTGTCATATCTGTGATATACAATAATAGGTCAAGGGGAAGTATGAGGTGTTGCTGTGGCATGGAAAATGAATCGTTCAAATTGATTATAGTGGTAACACTGTTGTTTGTTTGAAGTGGGCGTGGTTAAGTGTGGTGCTATGTTCCAGGTGAACACGCTCAATGAGCAGGAGTGGGAGAAGATCCAGCAGGCACATGTGCTGGCTAATGTACAGCACGCCTTCGATGCCAGCGACACCGAGGGCACGGATGACAATGAGTCCATCTTTGGTGCGGTTGACATGTTGTCCCCAAGCGGACACACAGATGCCCAGACACTTGCCCTCATGCTGCAGGAACAACTGGACGCCATCAACAATGAAATCAGGTACGATCATCAGCACAACAACATAACACTGGCAGCATGTGTTACTCAAATTGCAGACGATCTTTTAGAAATGTCAGAGATTACCACACTATACACCCAACTTACAAGGAGTGATTTCCCTAAAGTATTATATGATTCTGTCAAGTACACATTGTTCACATTTAGTTCACACTATCAATTGGCAGGCCTATGATATACACTTTATTTCCTGAAAATTTCTTCTTGTGATGTTAATTAAGTCAGCACAAGCTGACTTTATGTACTTGCTCCGTGTCCACCGCGTCCGCGTCCGCCACCGCACTTTGTTTTCTTCATCATTCCTTTATGCTTGGACATAAGGACTAGATACTATAACATGATAATATGTAGGCTTGGGAAATCTTTTGGGCTAAACTTTTTGTGACCTTGGGTCAAGGTCAAGGTCATGGCCAGCACAGGAGCAACTTCGCTTGTGAATGCTCTATTTTCTTACAAAATATGGCAATATTTGATATAACTTGGTAGATGTGGTCAACCTATGAGGGGCTTGGATAAGTTTGATATTGGCTGACCTTGGGCAAATTTCAAGGTCACAGGAGTCGATTTTTAAACTCAGCTATTTGTAATATTTTGCAAATCACTACAAATAGTATGCATTCTCAGGGCATTTATCTTACACAAAATCTTTGTTCATAATTTTTAGAAAAAAATATGTAACTAGGTCACAATGACCTACTTATATGCCCTATAGGTCACAACTTCCAAAATATTATGAATTTAATACTTTACAAATCATAGAAGACTAGATCTTGATATTATGTAAATATATATAAATATATATATATATATATATATATATATATATATATATATATATATATATATATATATATATATATATATATCTATGGTAATTTATTTTGATGCACTTTTTATGACCTTGGGACAAGGTCTAGGTCATGATCAGCACAAGAGTAACTTCGCTAGTGAATGCTCTATTTTCTATCAAAATACAGCAATATTAATGTGACTTGGTACATATGATCAACCTATGAGGGGCTTGGATAAGTCCGATATTCGATGACCTTGGGCATTTTTCAAGGTCACAGGAGCCAATTTTATTTATGTTTACATATACAAATATACATATACATATACAAATCAACATAGGGGCTTGCAGAGAATTCAATTAAAAATATCCAAAATTACAGCAAGAGAAAACCAAAAACCTATACATTACAATAATATTTTTTTTAAACCTGCACATCTCAAAACAGCTCCCTGCAGTTGTTGCAATGGGTGCTAACACACATCAGATCAAAGGGTAATGATGCCATTGTTTCAAAAAAGGTTGCAATGGCATCGTGCACAATCTTTGACATCACAACACCATTCATTTTACTCCAAGATACAAGATAGATATTTGTTATTGGAAAATGTTTTCAGTAAGCATATTGCAAGGTGTATTATAAGGTGGGGGAGAGACATTGTGATGTTAATACGATGCCTTGTGGCTTGTGTATGTAGGTTGATCCAGGAAGAGAAGGAGACAACGGAGCAGCGAGCGGAGGAGCTGGAGAGCCGAGTCGGAAGCGGGAATCTGGACGCACTGGCATCACGCTGGAGAGAGAGATCGTTTGACCGCTCGCCGCCAGTCAGTGGCAGATCCACGCCCACCCCACGCACCTATCAGACGCGTGACTATGGTCAGAAGTATCACACAGTAAGTGAAAGCGTAAGTTATCTCTGCCGGCCAACCCATGCCGCAACTTATAACCTCTAACTGTTGTGGCTCGTGACGGTGTGTCACCATGGCAACGTATGTGCTTGTGTCACGTCACTTAGCTACAGCACATGGCTGCGGCAACAACTAATACCATGGCGTAAGGGTTGCCTCATATCTGCCTATCCATGTGGCTTTGGGTCATATAACAAATTGCACATGATTATTATAACCTATTAAACATTTATAATATCACAGTTATTATCTCTCACCTATTATTCCATAATAAATCTTGACTAACTGTGAGACAACATTTTACTAACAAAGGGAGATATATAAAAAACCTCCCTTGCTTTCAAAAGACATCCATCCAGATTCAGTATTGAGGCAAACACAAAATTATAAAATTATTTTTGAGTTGGACAAAATTTGATCATCCCGACATTCTACACATGAAAATATCCCAAGTTTACCTTGTATTTTTATTTTTTTTATTTTTTAAATTTGGGAAAATTTAAAGCTTTGATAAAAATAGAGGTCATCTGCCAAAGACCAGCCATATTTGTGATGTTATCAATGTTGGCACTTCTGGTAAACTTTCCACAGTCCACAGCAAAATTACTGCTAAAGAAGTTGGATGATTTAGGGGAGAATGTTAGAGGTGAGATGTAGATTTAGATGAATCCATCTAGACGCCAGATACAGTTCAGCTATGTCTAGTTTTATAAAGCTTAGGTAGATACCAATTAATGCCATTTTCAACTTTTTATCCTGCATTTGCAAATTAGCTAAAAGACAATTTGAAGCTTCAATTTCTGTTTGTAACTGTACACTGTGATGTTGAGATGAATGTTTTCCTTCTCAATGTGTAAATATGTGTTGTGAGATTACAAGAAAGGTCTGCGATAGTGTTGACCTTGTGAAACAAAAAGCATTTGACCATGTTTGACTGACAATGTTGGATGCATGTTTTCTTGCAGTTGGCTGTTCATAGTGAAAGCATTCCAGTGTCCCTCAATAAAGCAAGTATCCTCCATAAAATCATACAGTACTCACACTTATTAGTGTCCGTATCCTCCAAACATCAACTTGTCTTTGGCAAAGTAAAACCCATCAAGTGACTAGTTCACAATCACAAAACACAGTCAACATCTACAACACCATTGAGAATTTTTTTAAAAGACATAAAATCTTATTTGTAAAAACAAGTAAATGTTTGGAGGATTAACATGAAAACACCTTCTTGAGTTCAATGTCTCCATGTCTTTTTGTTTTTCAAATGAACCTATTAGAACCCTTAGTCTAGATATTTTGGTTTCTATTTGTTACAGATTACTTTCATTATGTACCCTATCCAACCCACTGACAAACTAACAACCACCCAAACAAAGTTGAATTCAATGCATGCCTCACAAGTTTAGTGTAATGTGCATGGAAATATTTTCATCTTAAGAAAATAGAATATTTTTCTACTACTTCAGTTTTTAGCTCTCAGTATTTTTGTCATAAGAGAGTCTTATGCTCATGTTATATAATAGTATGTTACCTTAAAAGGTGCCTAAGTTCAGTATAGAGGTAGATAATTATTAGAGAAATAAGAAAGTCCTTTTTCAAAATATCATATTATCTTCACAAGCTCCCTAATGTCACTGAAATGACAGCTTCAAACCCATGATTTTACCTGATCGTGATCGCAAAATATTACAGCTGTTATCAAACACATTTTTAATATTGATACCATATCAATGTTTGATTTGACCAGCAAAAAGAATCGAGCACATTTTGAAACATCTGAAACAAAAAAAATCAGGAAATGAAATCCTTTCTCCTTTAGCTTTCAAACAAGCAATATTTTGTCTTTTGGTATTTGTCAGTTTACAGGCTGGTTATGAAGAATAATATGATATACCATAGATTTGAATGATATTAAGGAATATATTTAACTAATTTTACTGGATTATATTTATGTATAGATTAGTATAAATATATATGTATTTGTAGTTAAGCTATTAGACTTACAGGATGTCCTTTATCTCCATGGTAATGATGCAGAGAGAAGGCAGTTATAGATAAGGTAATGGTTGCTATATCTGCTTACAGGCTCCAGCTACGATGGGGGCCCAGTCAATGTACTCCTACTCCTCCTCCAGCCCGCATCTCGCCATGAGCAGTTCTGAAGCTGCTGCTGCTACACAACAACAGGTACCCTATCACATCACTACAATGGTTGACAATCTGCTTTGCTTTACTTTGTAAAATACTCTCTCATACTGCTTTAGGTTGATTTATATATATAAAAACTTCCAGAAGTTTATTTTCAGTAGAGTCTATATGCATAATTTCAAAGTTTAAGATTTCTAATTCCTTAAATTATTTCTTTGTGTCTGAATATTTCAAGCACTTTGCTCAATAGTGTTATAAGTACTCTATATGTTATGGGTTTGGTCAGTCTGTGAAAACATCAACTTGGGTGTTGGGTTCTTCATGATCTGATAAATTCTACTGCTCTGATGGGTTTTATGAAGTTGTTGGACTTCAGTAATGTTTCCATCTTGAGTGCCCATTCCTGTGGGTGTAACTGGCCCTACAGTGGTGCCCTCTTGGTTTCAGAATGTGCATTACAGTTTGAGGTCATACACCTTACAGCCGACCCCAACCAATTACAAGAATCATGAGCCTCGTCTGCTCTGGGTAAAGCACCACATTCTATCAGCATGAGGCAACGTACCCAGACTATTCCCCATTCTTTTCTCATAGCTCAGCCACATCACAATGCTTCACCACCAAATATACACATGCCGCTATTCAACCAGATCATGATAAACTGACAGTTAGTTATATGATATATGAAGAGAATTTGATGTAGTGGATATTAAACTTGTGCAGTGATGTGGCAAGTGCTGCTATGGGTCTTTGGCAGTATGTAGATGTATGCTGATCGATGGCTGTAAAACAACCCCATATCCCATCACAGACCATTAGTACTCATTCCAACATATTGAAATAAGAACCCACCACACTTTTAAAAAGCTAAATCTTATGAATTTTCTTAACTTCCAAATCTATAATTAATAGTGTGATTTTCAAATTTCTTCTTCAGCAGAGTTCTTGATAACAAGTTTTTTCCTGCATCCCAGTTTTGCAGCCATGATAACTGACTTGCCTGCCTCCTGGTGTGGCTTGTTAGCACTACTACCATCACTAATATTTCTGTCTTACAGGCTTTGATAATTCAGATCTGCTGTCTCTTGAACCCCATATTGACATAGCTAAGCTGGTATAGGGTAGCTTGTCTTACTTATATCTTACCATACTAATTTACTGAATAACATATTTTTACAGACATTTTACTCTCACGATTAACAATTTAAAATGCAGGATGCACTTCAATGAAAGTTTGATAACATTGATGCAGGGAATATGTTTTCTTTATATATTTTCTACAAGATAAGATATTTTCGATTCAGGGCAATTGGCAAGATATTTTTATCAAGGTCCACAAGAGGGCGCCTTGTGAATGTTCCAATCATCACCTTCCTATTGTTGTTACAGCCACAGACTCGTGACGATATTGGCATTAAAGAGGAGACTCGTCAAATCAAGTGTGAGTCCAGTCCGCCGACGCCGCGGTCTCTGCGCCTGGAGCGAGTGGCTCAGGCCCTCGCCCAGAGCAATGAGGAGCTCCACCAGAGGTCCGTATGTCACCCTCCAAGCTTCGTCAGGTACGCTGCTGCTGCTTCGCTTTGGTTACCTATGTCTGCACCACAGACTGCTCAAAACGTCTGCCCATCCAATCATATCAATACCTACACATTAAAAAAATATAGCACTCTACTTTTATTTTTGGAAGGGCCATATCAGTATGGACAAATTTATGAAGGTAATGTTTATTTACAAAATAGAAAATCCTTTTCACAATATATATTAGAACATTTGACAGTCCAACACAATATTTTTTTTAAATATTTATTAAATGGATGGATGGAAATTGAGCTGTTTGTATCTGCAGACAACTAACTGTTTATGTCACTGGCACACCACACAGATAAACAATGACAGACTACTGCACCTGTGAAACACACAAACATAGGCAACATTGATTAAGACTTCCAGTGACATTCATCCCTCTCAGGTATTAACCCGTTCCTGCCTTCTTTAACCCCTTTCTCTGTGCAGAGCCTTCTTCATTAACAGCTGCCAGCAAACAGGAATACTTGTGTTTCATGTATATAACACACTAACTGCGCCATTCTCATGTATGCTGATGGTGAGAACTATTGCTGTCATATATGGTCTATTGGATCTTTATCCTAATGTGGTATGCATGATGGATTACTGCATGCTTTGAAGCAGAACCAATGCTAAATACAGATCATATATAACTTGATCTCATACCATCCTGATTGTGCCTCCTCAAATTGAGATACTAATCTACATCTATAAGTATACTTGGCAAAATTAATTGGCATCCAGCTGAGATCCCATCTAATCAATACATAATCAATCCCTGGTCTTGCTGACAAACATGATCCTCAAAAATTCCCCTTTCCTTGCTTATAATACGAAGGTAAGTTTAAGGATGAATATAGAGTGATGTAATGCCATGTTCATGTGATGTAGCTAAAGGTATAATGTTGTTCTAGTATTTGGGTACTTTTGGTGGAGATAAAGTTGTGCATGGTGTGTGGTTGTTTTCAGGACCCTGGAGAGTGCTCACAGCACCCCCAGTCCACTGTCCTCCACCAACTCCAGTCAGGACTCCCTGCACAAGCAGCCCAAGAAGAAAGGCAAGCTCAGCTCACTGGGGCGCTTCTTCAGCAAAAAGGAGAAGGAGAAAGCCAAGGCAAAGGAGCACGGAGGAGGGACCAATATAGTGTCAACAGGCGGAGGCTACGTGGAGGTGGACGTCGGCTCCTCTGACACACTCAGCCTAGGGCTAGGAAAGCAATCCGAGTTTGATAGGAGGAAAAAGAAAAAGTAGGTCGCATTTTTTTTCTGTGCAGAATATTTTAAGTCAAATCAAAGCCAAAATGTTGTTTAGAACTATAGCATATAAGATTAAATAATTCATATAATGTGAAAACTATTAGGGCATAGACCTGTATAGATTCTTTATGGAAAATATTATTATCAGGGATTATTTGTTTAAACATGATATGCTAAAAGATTGCATGAGAGGTATATATATATATATATATATATATATATATATATATATATATATATATATATATATATATATATATATATATATATATATATATATATCACAAACCCAATGAAAAAGATTGTCCATATTAATGTGAATGACCATCAACTTTGTCAAGAAGTATTTGAATGAGTTGTGTTGTGATTGTAGGAATGAGTTACTGGAGGAGGCGATGAAGGCTGGGACGCCGTTTGCCTTGTGGAATGGTCCCACAGTGGTGGCGTGGCTGGAGTTGTGGGTGGGGATGCCTGCCTGGTACGTAGCTGCCTGCCGCGCCAACGTCAAGAGTGGTGCTATCATGTCTGCCCTCTCAGACCAGGAGATCCAGCGTGAGATCGGCATCAGCAACCCACTACACAGACTCAAACTGCGACTAGCCATCCAGGAGATGGTCGCGCTCACAAGTCCCTCAGCACCAAAAACATCCAGGACTGTAAGTACTCCCCCTCTGCCTCTCCTCATTTGACTTGCAGGTGAAAAGAAACTGTTTTATAAAATAGATTTGATTATCCTGTAGTAAAGGAAATATTCAGGGATGGCAAATTTACCAGTTCTTGTATTAAAAAGTGTTCCATTTAACCCTTTGCCACACTCATCTGTTAAATTGTCACTGGAATTTTGTTGTGTTCCTGAAGTCTGTCCATCACTGGATTATTTATGATAAATTGTTATCATTAGCATATATCAGAATGAAAATGACATGGACATGAGAGTAAGATGTGTTTGGATGCTGTGGTTGCAGACATTAGCATTTGGTGATATGAATCATGAGTGGATTGGCAATGAGTGGTTGCCGAGCCTGGGTCTACCTCAGTACCGCAGCACCTTCATGGAGTGTCTTGTTGATGCCCGCATGCTCGACCACCTCACCAAGAAGGACCTGAGAGGACAGCTCAAAATGGTGGACAGTTTCCATAGGTAGTAATCATCTCATTATGGCTCTGTCAAATATTGTTCATTTAAATATTGTTGTTACTCTATACAATTGATTCTTTAAAAATATTTTCTGATGGGAAAAAACTCTGTATTTTCAGAACAAGTCTTCAATATGGAATCAACTGCTTAAAAAGGTTAAATTATGATAGGAAAGAATTGGAACGAAGAAGAGAAGAAAGTAATAATGATATGAAAGGTAAGTTATGTAAAATTAGTTAGTTTGGTATTGTCGTCAAGTATTTGCATTGATTGCTCTGTCTCAACTTTGCATACAAATCTCAGCCAAATCTGCATGGATGATGGGGCATATTCACTAATATTCTTAATGAAGCTATTGTTTCATGTTCTACTAAGATACTTGGCCTTTTGCATGGACTGAGTAAATGATGAGAGTTTTATGATGTGCAAATGCAGTCCTTATTAATTTTAACAAATAGGACAATACTAAAGATAATCTCAGTAAATTAAAACATTTTTGCACCATTTTTTCATATATATAGATATAAAGGGATTGAATTTGGGTGTGTCAAAACAGTTAAGATATATGGAAGTGTTACACTTCATTTACCGTATAAATAGAAATCAATATTTTCGACCTTAAAAGACAAAAATGTTCTCACAAGTAAATAACTTGATAAAGAGAGTGGGATATTTTTCTTCATGGTTTCCTAATATATTTTGATCTTATTAAAAAACAATTTGCTGAATTTGTAATTAAAGAAGTATTTTGCATTAAATAAATACTAATAAATTGATGGAAAGAATACTGGAAGTCAGGGTAGGAAGATGTGTGCATTGCTGTGTGAGAGCTTTCTGACTGGGTTGGTGCCTGTGTTTTCAGAAAGTTCTATGGAATGCAGCAGTCAAGCTCCTAAACCTAGGGGAAATAAACGGCCTGGTATGTCGCCATAATAACTATCAGTGCTCTTCCTAGTACTTGTATATCTGTGCCGTTTGTTATTATCCGTCAGCTAGAGTACGCACTGAATCTTTAAATTTTAAGGGTGCTTGCAGGAACACTGGCAGTCTATTTTGCAAAATTATTTTGCAAAAATTTTATATTTAACAGAATGTTTTGAGATGGATTTGGTTTATTAGGGATTGCCACTGATCCTGCAGTAGATAGGTAGGGCAATATGGCGTGTTTGTGGCCGGTGCATGAAGCCCGCCCTCTGTATGTGCGGTCAGTCTCATTCTGTCAGCCTCATTCTTGGGCCAACTTCCACTCTTGTTTTTTGTCATTTTATATATGATGTTATGTGCAGTCATGTATTCTCCTGCAGTGATGTAATCCCGTCCATCTGACTGCTGTAGATTTATAATGTCAGCAAACCTCGTCCCACTGACAAGACGAATCTTACATGCTAAACATTTCAGTGACAGGATATATGCCCAAAATACCTTACCTTATATATACACCTATCAGTGTGAATCCCCACAGGGTTCACAAAGGGATTCTGACAGTGTATTCCCATTTGAATTTAGAAATAAAGACTGATCAAACAAAATTTAAATTTCTGACAGTGAAAGTTTTGAACGAGTGAGTATTATGTTAATAGATCTTGTTAGATATTCCCAGTAATCATCAGAGTCTCTATCCTGGGGATTGATATGATAAGTGCATGAAACTAATAATCATACAGGCATGTCCAGAAATGTGATTTGATAACTTTCACTAATGTAGTATATTTTTCCACCACCAGATGGCATGCCAAAGAAGTCTAGTTGCTGTAGAACTTCTAGTAGACTGAACTAATATCAATGCATCTTGAAATACTCTTCTCTTCTGGTCAAAATGGGAACAAATATTTCAAAGAGCTAAACCTTCCTGGCAGTTCTACCAACTGTACTTTCTAAATTCCCAACTGTGCTTTCACAGCATCATTGCATAGAAATTCAATCTACCACCAGATGCCAGCACTGCATATTCTCTTTCAGCATGAGATTATGTGACACACAGGTTTTTCCTCATCTGAAAATTATAATTATATGAATATCTCTTTCAAACTTTCAAACTTTAGATATCTAGATGGCAGACTGAAGCAAACGAAGCATGACCTGAAAAAGGCCTAGATTTAGCTCTGCTTAGACCAGTTTCAGCTCCAGATTTTACATCAATTTCCACTTTATTTCAGGAAAATAACTGAATAAAATAAATGCAATATATGATAAATGCTGTGTTTGTAGATGTGCTGGTTTGGACCAATGAGCGTGTGATCAAATGGGTGCAGTCAATAACTCTCAAGGAATACTCCAATAATCTAATAGAGTCTGGTGTCCACGGGGCGCTGGTGGCATTAGATGAGAGCTTTGACCACAACAGCATGGCACTCGCACTGCAGATACCCACACAAAGTGTGCAGGTAGGCCAACTTACTTACCTATTGCTTAACAGGAATAGTACATAGTTAATATGACAATATTACCCATATGATTATAGGTTAGTTCATGCCTTTTGTGAATGATTTGCTTCAGGCACGTCAGACACTGGAGAGGGAGTTTAACAATCTGCTGGCATTGGGCACGGACCGTCGGCTGGATGAGGTGAGTGTGGTGCGTTGTGCGGAGTGCTGTGGGCGGTGTGCGGGCAGGGGAGGGGACCACACACCAGACACCCCTCCGGGCGGGCCTGGCGAGGGGCCCTCCACTGGGCCTCTCTCTCTGCCTCCCCATCATCATCACCACCATCATCATCACCATTGTAAGTGAGCCCCACACTGGCGGGCAGGCAAAACTCAACACGCCAGACCCTCATTCACAACCCCTCGCATAAACAAGACATGCTTCAAACCAGGTAGAGACATGACACCAGTTGCTGAACACCCAAATTTAACATACACAGCTGAGGCAATTTCTGAGGATTAAACCCATTGTTAAAATCATGGTGCCTCACAATTTTTAGCCATTTTTTCAAATTTGAATTGCAACAAGTTGTTGGTAGTTGTGTTCTGGTACTGGTCTTGTTACAGTTACCTTGTCTCTACCCACGCCAGGCATCATGTTTTGTGTTTTTATTCATGTGCCTTCATATGCATGTATCCAGATATGAAATTTATCAGTATATAAATTGATTTTGCCAATAATTAAGGGTTGTTGGTAGAGGGTCTGGATGGTCCATGTTAAAGTATTTCTATTTCCATATTATTCCAAATTTAGCAGTATGCGGCGGTTAGTTTTGTCTGAGTTTGTGTTAGGGATGAGTTTGTCTGACTTTGTCCACGCCTCTGTGTGGGTCTCTTAGGTCCCCTCTCTCTCCCCCCGTGTTGTTCCGTTCCACTTTCTGACACCCTGCCACATGCAGCGCCCTCTACCACGTATACCATCCTCTCGTGTCAAGGAAAATTACAAGAACTCAGTCATATGTTTGCTAATCCTGCTGGTGTTTCTGATGTACCTTCGGTTGTCATGACGATGAGTGTGGTATACAAGTGGTTGACTGAAAGTATGTGCGCATTGTGTTTGTCTCCATGGACTCAGCCCTCACTTAGCATTGAACACAAAATCACCACATTTTAGACAGAACAACCCCCAAAAAAACTGTGTTCACCTGACAAGAATTTGCCAGGGTTGAGTGTCTTTATTGGGAAGTGTTCAATACAGAGTGGGGCTGAGAGAGACACATGGTTTGAGTTCTCTAGGTTAAGTATGAACTTTTCAACATGTTTTATTCTGTAATGTTGTTGTTTTTCACATGCTCTCTTACAACTGTCTACATTATAAAAGGGATGAAATTTTCTAAGCAGCATTTGGATGAACAGTGAGGCAGTTGTGAGAAGCATGGCATTGTTGTTTGCCTTTGTTGGTTAAATTGAGTTAAATATTACTACAGAATTATATGTTGTCAGCATGATTGTTGTTTGAAACAAATAAAGTTACATGATATTTCAATAAATTGTATTAAGGATTTTTTTAAATATTAAAATATTTATAATTGTGATATTATAATGAGATAGCTCTATGTTAAATGTTGTTTGTGAGCTGTTAGTGATAGGCACATTATTATATTAAGACATCGCATGCAAAGTAGGTGTTACATGTGTTACAAGTAACAAGTGTTAAAATGCTGAATTGCACACAGATAAGGCTAGACTAATACATAACATACACTTGCCTGGTACATGGCCACCTAAGTGAATCAAGATCATAATTAGACAGTCAAGGATATATCTATAGAATAAGGTTAACACTACAAGCATGAAAATAAACATTATTATGTTACACTTCACATCAAAAATAGTAGCTCTATACAAAATGTTGGTCTGCTTATATTCTCTTTCTTTTTGGAACACCTTGTATCACAGGTACAATGCATGCCATTTAGAATAAGTGTGATTTGCATGTTTATATATAAGTATATTCATAAATATTTATATGAATGACATTTATGCTTGAGTTTGGTTGTGCATGTTGACTGCTGCACCTTAGAAGCACCTCTTGTTGCAGGAGTTGCTGAAGAAGGGGCATTATTATTATTATTATTATAGTCTAAGCATCTAACATGTGCATGGCTTAACTAACTCTAACCAAGCCTGGCTTGCCACTCAATACATACCAGTATATTGGCCATGATTATCTACTTGATGATAATCATCTCATATCAAGTTATCATATAACATCCGATATGCTTTTAATGTTCTGGAGGGGGGAATCTGGCTGTATATTTTTGACATGCTTATTTTGTAACGATCTTTTTAAAGTTGGCCAAAGATAACTTGATATGCTTTATAAGCGTGCATGAAGCTTGTTGGTGGAGAGTGTGTATGATATACTGGCTGTAGTGAATGGCTGTCCCGGCAGCTGTCATTGATTGTAACATGGCAACTTGCCACAAATCCTAATCAACATCTTTTGCTTTCTTTCCTTTTTCAGAACAAAACCTAGATAGGTAAGCAATGTGCTGAGTATAATAGATTCTCATAGTTTCAATGTAATCAATTCTTGTTTCTCTTCTGTTCTCTGTCTGGTGATTCTGTCTATAAAACCTGACCCATATTCTGACATCAAGAATCTCGGTTCTATCCCCGTGCATGTGACATCTTTAACCCAACCACTAGTACCTCTCTTTACAATGTAGGTCTCCCTCTCACTAATTCTGACTTCAATACAAAATATGAACCAGTCAAATATCCACAGAAGAACCAGTAGACATTCATTCCCTTCTTTACAGCAAATCTAAATGCAAGCAGATCTAAATGCAATGTGCAAGCCCAAAATAAATTGATGAAGAATAGATTCTATTATCTTGTTATTCCTTTTGACCCTATGCCATCTTTTGCATGTATATGTACATTGATTTTTGAGACTACCAAAAAATTAAACCTATCAAGAATACAATTCCATGTGTTGTCAGTGTAAAGACAGTGATGGCTTACATTTTATGTTATTAAATGGATAATAAACCATGTTAAAACCTACAGAGAAAACTAGTAAGTAATCTAAGCATTTAATGTTTTAATAGCAAGTGTAAGATATAGAAGACAAGTGTGGTTATAGCTGGTGTGATAAGAACTTATGCGACACAGTGCTGCTAACACACAATACTAACCTATGTAAACCAGCCGCCATGGAGTACAGGCTTGCTGGGTCGCTCTACATGTGTGTCCTGTTATGTCTTTGTATGCATGTGCTCACGTTAGCAAATGTTGGTCTCTAATGATTTTATTAATCTCTTTTAGCGAGGAAGTAGATTACGCCGTGTACCATCTTGGCGGAAGAAGTTCCGCTCCAAAGATAAATCAGACGTCAGCAGCAAAAGCAAGGAGCGAGTATCAGTGTCACCTGGTGAGGACCAAGTGGAACTAACACCAGATGGCACCATAAGGCAGCAGTCACCCAATCATCACACATCGCGGTGACATCACTCCATGCGCCTCATACGCTCACCAACTCTTGCAAATACATTCTCCATCATGCTGGTAGCCATGGCAATGGCACCAGCCAGGACTAGGAGCATCGTTCCTATACAGAGTCTCAGGTCCTACAGACTTTAATAACTAGCGCATCCGATAAATCTGATATGAGACTGTAAGGAGTAACTGAGGGACTGTAGCAATAGGTGGCTACGTTGTATAGTACTGTATGACTTCATAACATTCTCTACAAGGCCATGTATGGTTGTAGTGTTGTGTGGGTGAGGTGGAGGCCAGCCCTCCCATCCCCCCTCATGTAGGTATAGTCCGCAGATAGGCAATGCCATGTGTATAGTGTACATAGTACCCACTAGATGCCTGTGTGTGTGTGCCGCCTTCACTGACTTACCCACCCAGCACCACCTACCCACGCACTCCTCAGTCCTAGGGATACTGGGCTATCCACCCACCACTGCCCACCCTTGCCAAAGGGCTGTATACAATGCTACAATGGTCAGCTGTCAATGCCTTTTGTCAATGCAGGGCAGCACTGCACACAACCACACACCTCTATTTATGTCTTGTAAAATATATACATGTATGTGATAATGTCATTCTCTGTAGTTTCCATTGTTATGCAATTATCATCCCAATTATGGTCATTATGTATTATTTTATAAATTGTTACATGGATTACCTTGAGACAAAGAATACTCGTAGCAGCACATTGTGGTGGCTAGCAGACCTTGTAAAATTAGCCCATATTTGCACTTCCACAATAGTAGCCATGGTAACCATTGTTATGACCATGTTGTAGAAGTGACTAGGTCCCATCTCGATTGTAAGCCACTCATTATGTAGACACTTGACATGGTGTTATGTTGATGGTAAAGTGTGCCAAATTTCCTACACTCTTTTCTTGGCTTTTGACCTCTCGTAAATGCTATTGATATAGTAAAGATGTTCACATTGTAAAATAATAGTAAATATTTCTATTCATCAACAACAGGGTATATTATTGGCTCAAAGCCAAGTTTTCCAAACTGCTTAGTGGTTATGTAATCCTACTCTTCCTGACTGAAGATGTTGCTATAGTAACTAGATGTGATAGTGTCTTGGCACTGCACTAGTAGCTCAAAATGCCCACCGTAAAACAGTAAGCCAGTATCTGTGTATCTACAATATTTACTGTATCCTACAAACTGTCTTGTACATAGAACAGTGGTCTCAATGTCACCTGATGGGAGAACAATGGTTACCATGGTTGCTCTTGTTCTTATTGTTAGTCGCCACAGTTGTCATGAGCGCATGTTTGTCCCTTGTATTTATTGAGGGTACATATTCTATATACATATACCGGTATACATGTGTAGGAAGTTGTGACATGCCACATGTGCTGAGCAAGTCACATAGATGAAGCAGTTGAGATAGGTATGTTGTATCCTAAATACTGCATTTTGCGTGCATAGAGGTTGTCGGTGTGAGTGTGACAGGCACGTTTCTCTTTTGTGTAGCCTAGTGCACAGCAAGAATGAGATGTACAAATTGTGAGTGTGTGAGAGATATGTATGCATGATATAGGGATGCACACCTGACCGTAAGTCTTCTGTCACTATTAATTATTTAACAAAGATGAACTAATCACTGTGGACCATGATGTGCAATGGCAGATGCTTTCCATTGGTGCTCACTCCTCATATGTAAATACACATAGGCCGTCGTCGTCATGGCAACTGTAGGACATGCCAAACTCACCAACGGCCACACGCAGAAAACACACATTTCATTTACATGCTTTAAATAATTGTACAAAGTTGTTGAGTAACTGGCAGTGTAGTGGTCCTGTAGATTTTACTCCTATTGTACCGTGGCAATGTTAGGAATTGTACGCATGTTGAATGATGAGCCAGCTGTACAAAGGTGTCGGTGGGAAGTGTTAATTGTTGTTGTCGCCACCAGATGTCACCAGTGAGGGGCTGTGTTTGGTGAGGACCAAGGTGCTGCTCAGACCAACATTGGAGACACCTAGTGGCAAGTCACCACACTACAACACTGCAGCTCACTCAGAACCAATGTCATAGCTAAATTGTCAAACACTGTTGTCATATTGCATTCATCGGCCCTGTATCAGCGGCCAGCTCATTTTAACAAATACTAGTCAGGGCAGGATTGGCAGGTTGTAACAGAATGGGGCTGCAATCAAATTAAATCATGTAACAAATGTAATTAGACTTGCACCAAGAAGAATGTAGTATGTGTGAATGTTGCCGATCCTGTAGTCAGGAATCAGTCAGGGCACCACCTGTATAATATCTGAGCAACATGAATTATGAACCGTTAGTTGTATATATGTGATCTACTGTACAGAATGGGTGTGCAGGGCAAGCCATACACTGCTGTACTTCAAACAAGGGGCATAATGAAGCACAGACATGATATGTTCACAAAACAAGGACCATTTTCACATAATTAATACAGTGGAAAGACAAAATATCAAATAAGTTATAAACATGTACTTATATGATGATGCTTTGTGAGATGACTTAGGGTGGCCACTTGCTCATGGTGATTGCTGAAGGCTATGATTGAACTAGGTGAGAGCTTTCTTCATAGGGGGACATGATCACTGACGGGACCAAATACTGTAGGACTAGTGTAGACTATCACACCAAGACGCTTGATATCCGACTGATTACAATATGAGCGCTGGACCAGGCATCCACAGGTCACAAGCACAAATCACAACCAAATTGAATACTTAGACCATTCCATGGCCAAAGGCCCAAGCAATTCACCATCAATCCCATCTTTCCAACAATATGTATATCTATCCCATCAATTGAATGTGGATCGACTTACATTCTACAGAACACATGTGGCTAAATGGGGCAATAAAGTCATCAGGGTTCATCGCCCAGAATTAGTTATCAAGCACACCACCTTGTCAAATGTTGTGATTAACATCCAGAAAAGACCCTATATAATTGATAAAGGCTCTTTGCAAGTTGCGAGGTGTGACAGATGCTCCACCACCAGGGACACTACACTGATGCCACATGATATCAGATTGCTTTGTCACTTGGTGATATTTTGTACACATTTTGATCTTAGAATGTTACTTTTACACATCATCTCATCAAGATGATTTTTACTTTATTTCTTTGACATAATGTTTTGCAATATACAAATCTTTGCTGGAAAACTACCTCTAGAAATCATATAATTATTAGCATATCTATTAATAAATCTTAAAGTTTCTTTCTTTTGAAAATGGTAAATCCATGAAACAATGATAACGATCTTTCATGCTTTCATCAAAATTCTAATTGTCACAAAATTATACTGGGATGTTGGCAGAAAAGATGGTAAGAGTTGAGAGTAATATATATCTGGACTTGGCAAATTCTGGAAGTGGATAAACATGATATCAATATCTCATGAGGTGTTGATAATAATGGACAAGGGGCTGATTGTCATATCTGTTGGCACAGGGGCCTGAAACCACTCTACTGTGAGGGCAATCAAATCACATCTAACTTTTAATAAATCCACCTACAAGCTTTTGTCTAAATTTCCCATGCAAGATAATGATGTGGGTAACTACTTCTTGTAGTCATTGTTGTACTAACATGCATCCCACAAAGAGAGCCTCATACAGGGCCACACAATTGACCTGCTGTTGACAGACTCTAAATCTGCTCTGCACATCTGACATATTACCAGGATCATTAGTTTATGTCTTGACAACATACATTAAAGCTAGTCAGTCATGATCAATTTGAACAAAAACTGAAGAGGTACAACTCTGCAGACATCAATTTGTGTGCTGTAGGGATGTGCAGATTTCTAGCTAACATGAAAGGATTATATCTGTGCCATCATAGTCAGAGGAACACCCTGTCCTATGTTTACTATTACATAATGTTTATACTGTTATGCTTTGATGTGGCACCAAGTCCTCAAAGTGCTCTGACAGACCATTGACCACAAGTTGGGTGGTGTATGTAATAGCAGAGGGAAGGTCAGAGGGTAGATGTGGGTACCCCAGGTGGCATGACATAATACCAAATAACACATACAGAAGACAGGACTATCATTCCACAATGATCAATGATTCTTGATCTTTTGAGCAACATGAGTTTGTCGACTTGAATATTGGATAAAATATGATTCATCTTAACATCATTGGTAACCATTTATGAAAATAAATTTATAGAAAATATGCTTAGAGTGTATTGTCCAGACATATCCCATTTTTTTTATAGGGAAACATGCAGACATGAAGGAATCCATTAAGTCATTCATGCTTTTCTGATAAGTGTACGGAGTAGATTTGACTGAGCTTCATCCCCCTTCCTGATAGACCCCCAAAGCATTAAAAGGTTCATAAAGGATGGTAACAGTCAAGGGGTAGATTACAAATAGACATATATGCATTAGTTCTGATTTATCTGATTCTGATTATAACAAGTACAAGGGGACTGATTGAAATGGTTGATAGAAACAATAAAGTCATTAATTACACAACTCACCATAGGTGGGCCTCATCAACACCATCAATAGATTAGCGGGTAAGGAAAGTTCAGATAGATGGGTTTCTTCCAGTTTATCAAGACAGAAGGACAGGACATGCTATAGATGGGATTGATAGAATTGTTGGAATTTATAGGAAGTTGTCAAAGATGGAATTGTTAAGATACATCCTATTCTTCTCATTTCTAGAAATATGGGGTTGACCAGATAGCTGTAGTAAAATGTACAGAGCTTGTGGACTGTGCAGGTCTGTACATAGACTACTTGCTGACGGTATGATCAATATTGAATTATATTGGTTCATGGGATAGATGGAATTGTTGGAATTGATGGACACACACAGATAATTTGTTCAAATTGATCAAAGTCTTCTCCTTTATAGAATACAACCATATTTCTAGATAAATATAACATATAAGATAGATCTGATTTATCAAATTTCTTCAGTACACTTCAATCAATTGTTGGAATTGATATATGTGTTGTTGGAATTGATGGGATTGTTGGAAAATAGAGGGGGGCATTGGCCATGCCTCCCGAATGGGAAGTAATCTATGTCATATTTTGAGTATGTTAATTGGTAACATTTACATAGTAGTGCAGTTATCTGAGGGTTGACAGTGCCTAGTGTGGCAGATGAGGATAGCAAGCGTTTAATATTGAGGGGGCATGCTTTGAGTCAGTGTGTGGACAGATCCCTTTGCCTCTTTGTTACATGTGATAGAGACAACTTCTATTGTGCCTCAACCGAGGAGTTTCATGGTTTGATATTCTAGCAATAAACCAGCGGGTAAATATGTATTTCTCTCGCGGTGATCTGCCACACATGAAACTCTTAACATTGATAAACAGAATAACAACAAACAGAATGGACTTAAAATTATATTTAAGCAAAGACATAAAGGCTTCCCAAGGTTATTATTTTCAGAATAAGTAATTATACATATCATGTCTGTTTTTCTATTTTGCTACCTTTTTGAGTACAAAAAAATGATTTATTGTATTAAACACAGAACATATTTAGCAAGGGTTTGATACACTGTGACATATGCCTAGACTATTGTCATGATCCAAGTGCATTGAAGCATCACCTCATCATCATCCCCATAAACCTCATCATCATCCCCATAAACCTCATCATCATCAACATCATTAATTGTATTCATTAATATGTTTTGTGTAAAAATGAGAATATGGTGATTCAATATACAGACACCAGGTGGCAGCATTCACCAGGTATGGGCATTATACAGCCTATGTGTCTAATATGCATTTACCATCACATGTAATATGAAGTACATAATAGACTGATTCTGACATCTACAGAGCTTTAATACTTGTCAAATATCCTTTTTGTGTGTTGAATCACGTGTGGGTCAGAATACTGTCAGTCAAATCAAGTTGTGTATAATATTAGAGAATGAAATCACAGGTGTGAAAGTTAACACAGCAAATGTTTTGAGGTGAAATGTTATTTAGATTCCAGGAAATACCAGTGAATGATTACTGATCTCTGTGTGAGTGAATTATGAGACGCAGCCAGTCTGGACCAAAGGGTGGCATGACAGTAACAATGTTATTTTGTATGGTATGATGATAAAGTATAGTTAACAAATGATTTGACAAAATCTAAGCTTATGTTTTGATATGAAGTTTGCAGTGAGATGTTCTCTGGGAGTAGGATACTGTAGAGGACAAGGGTATGGGGCACACGGGGGAAGTCTCTGCACCTTTGTTCTGTTCAGTTCAATGGGGCCAATATTTAATGAGGGGTAAACTTATACCAATGAAAACATGGTTCCAAAGAAGCAATGTAGGGTGATTTTCCAAAGAGATAATTTGATGTGATATGTGGTATGAGTGGGAAATCTTTGGTGACTTTATAAGATCACAGAATGCAAGCACAGTTGCATATACTTGTATCATTCCAAACAGTGTATACCTCAAGGATTATCACAACGTTGTGCATCAACCAAGTGAGTATAGATGGCAGTGTGAGTGCACAGATGAAGAGACGGATAATTATCATCACACCATTCTCTACGATATAATCAAATCAAGGCCGAATCCTAGTGTATCATTGCATTATATATAATTATATATTTTTTCCATATTGTTGGCATTTCTCATCAGTCATCATCACAGTGTATCAAAGCATGTCATTATTCATGAAGTACCCAGCCAGGTGATGTTTGAGCAGTGTATGGACTTGGCCAGATGCAGCCAATGCTGAGCCTGATTTTTGTCACAGAAGCACACCAAGAGTTTCCTGTGGCAGTGTGGAGAAGATTCATGCCACCGCAGCAGCCCACTGTTGTCTGTTAATGTCTTGTGCTGCAATTTTCACACTGGTCATCCAAGCCGCACAGACAGTGGTGCCACCTTTGATCATAATCTGCGATGATGGCCACTAGGTGGCGCCACGTGTATGCTGGATGGACCGAGTGTGCAGTTTTCCACCGATAAGTTTCCTCTGTAAATTAGCTAGTCGTGAGTACTGTATGTAGCGAGGAGAGAGAACATATATAGACAAGTCAACAATATATCTATACAGTGTTGATTTATAATGACTGAATACAAACATCCTCTCAAACACAGTCACACTATGACTGATTTATATATAAATGAATATATATGACTGAGAGAATAAAACAGTAAGTTATTTCATATATTTTGGTGTTTGTTTCATTACTTTTCATGTACAATGATATTATTGCATTTAAAAAGTTTAAATAGCCCACTATTAACTATTGAATGATTAAGAGTTTACCATTTGGAATATAGTTTTTCAAATATGACAAGCGGTATTTTAATTTCTGCTGATGAGTGGCTTGCCTCCCCAACGCTATCAACTCAATATTTTCTTGAATAAAAGAATTTTTTTTTTCATTTTTGGCCCCATTTCTTCCTTGAGCGTTAATCACTATCCCAGATACACATTTGTCCCAACACTGAATCACCAAATGCATGCTTAATTCTGAATACACATTAATCTTGAAGTAAAAAAAAAATCATACACTCATGAATACCAAAATTAAAAACATTCCTAAATATTTAAGGCTCGGCTTGGAAAGTCTGCAAAGATGCATTGGTGATTCATTAAGCAGTTCATACGTTCCACAGTTTTAAATGCAGTCATTCAATTTCACTGCAGCTGTGAACAAATATTTCAGTTGAATTCTTTCAGTTAAATTTCTAATGAAATAAAGGATAACTTGACACCCGTTAAACCTTAATCAAAATATGAAAATATTTTGTAATATTTTAAGTATGTTTAAATATCAAAATATATAAACACTTTATTTTAGAGCCAATACTTTTCATGTTTTCCATCCTTTTTTTTAAAGAGATCGCTCTTCCATTAGTTCCATAATTTCTGATCATTGCTGATTTTATATAATCTGAATTACAAAGGTTGTTCTCCACCAATTCCTCCCCTTAGTGTAGATACGGCGGCAGCTTGAACCATAGATTTAATCCCGAGTCACAAAGCCTAACGCTGCATCCTTTACATTAATCCTCAGCTTAATCGTGTAACGTATACGTTAATCCCCAGTCGCTAAGCTTAATCTTATATCAATTGATCAGGATAGTCGACATTTTAAAAAATTATGTGCGATAAATAAATCCTACTGATTCTACATCTTTATAATTTAACTTTTTTGTGTCACAAGATTGTTTTCATCTGAGTATGGAAATTCATTTGGTCCATTTCTGAATTCCAGTTTCCAGTTATACCCTTTTATTTATATTAGCAAATCAACAAAAATATGAGTTTACATCTGAAAAAAAAAGATAAAAAACTTTCCATAAGTGATGTAAAAAAAAGTGATGTATTGACTAAGTGTATATTCGGTAGACATATTGATATCAGTTTTCTATTTCAGTCAATTATTGCCCATGTTACATCTCCATATGGTGCCAAACTCCCGCCAGTTCTATTCTATCCATGGATGAGGATATAATGCAATTGTTTTCTGCAATTATTCTCTGTTTTTTAAAAAGTAATTTGGAACAATCAACCAACATACTGAGCCTTGACAACGTGGATTAAGATAAAGGTTGGTTGTTGTTTTCAGAAAGAATATAGAACAAAATTGGACAAGGCTAGGAAGTTGTCAAACTTAAATCGACTCTGAAGCATTCCGTTTGATTATGACCTGAAATAAATAAAGGTGTTCATATTTTGTAAGGATATGCAATACATTGGTAATTTTTCAATAAATCAAGAATTATATGGATATGGTTGCCCGGATGTTCATTTGTTAGCATGATAATCTGCATCGAGGGAGGTTTCAATGAGAGACCGGGCGCAAGGTTCAGCTGAGCAGATTTGCGTGCAGCCATTGCCATTTCACATTCACACTTATCTTCACCAAATGCACAGAGCCAATGTCCTGCGCTTTTCTACTATTGTAAACCTTTTAGTACAATTAAATAATGCTAATTACAGTGTCCTTCAAAAGCAAGGGTGGACAAAAGTCGGACAAAAGCATCTGGTGTGCAGCTGCAGGGTCTGGGTTCGCTCACCCAGAGATAGGCTGATTGATAGAGAGAAAGCCTATGACAACATTGTACTGCTGAATAACAACATATTGTCACACACAATCAAATGTTCTTTTTCAACAAGTGAACAGTCGGGGTTATTGCGGGTTATCAACACACAACACGCTGAAAGCCTTGAACGTTTCTCAACATTGAATGGGTTCAAGAGAGTGGCGAACATGAAACACGCCTGGAATAAAAGACACCTAATCATATCTCATCCAAATGCATTCATCTACACAAAAAATGCGCATGATATTGGTGCTAGACGTTTACGCCCATTCTATACAATAGCGGACATCCTTGTCATAACACAAAAAACTCATTGACCTGTATCTCTGTGAAAATCTAAAATATCATTTCTTAAACATTGCAGTCTATCACAATACATGCAAGACAAATTTTAAAAAAGCAGTAGGTCGTTTGGTGGTTTATTATTATTATCATTATATGTTTAAGATATAAATCTCAACTGCAACTCAGTAGCTGAATATGTTCCTATGATTAATTGGCATTTCCAGGCAGATAATATCAGACTAGTTCTTCTGATGAATGAGAGCTGCCGCGTGGGGGCAGCACTATGTCATTCCGCATTTGCATGAGATGAATTAGTATATCAAATATATCATTTTATGGATATCATGTCACCATAAACATCACATAACGTTGCACTTTTGAAGAAAAAAATTAAGACTGTCTCATAAATCACAAATAAATAAGATATAATGCTTGCGAAAAACTTGTGGCGTCTCCCTAAATACACTGCATCATGAGATGTGAACTGAAATTCTGCTTATTTTTCATTTAGTCTAATTTTTACATCATTTATCAGTGAAGGACAGACAATTAAACCATCTTGTGACATTAGAAGGTAATTTTAATGACAAGTTTGAGATGTGCACAGAGAAGTGTTTGTGTAGAGAGATGAAGGGAATGGGTGGTTGGCATGACTCGCGCCAGACACCTCCCGCCCCGGGGTATCCACGTCTACCCCCGTCACATGCGCACCCTCTCCAAACCTTTGTCCTCTTTTGTAATTCATACTATTAGAAGCATTAATGACACTTTTCTTTTCAAACTCTTGGCATGAAAATCTTAGTAGCAAGCCTCATGCATGCTTGCTTTGGTGTGCATTGTCAACTTTTTTTGTAAAAATAACAAGATTTCTCAGTTACCCTCGGGGAAAATTCATTAGACTATGATTTGGAGAGATAATTGATAATTGACGTTTGTAAGATAACACCGACTAGCTGGGACATATTGCTTTACACAAAGTAAACAATGCAAAAAATAAATCATATTATGAGTTTCATTCAGGTAATTTATTCTTTTTTAATCTATGTGTTTAAAAATGTAACAATTCTCCATGAATGTACAATGAGCTTTCTGATAAAAAAAACCGAAATAGAATGTTATATTATGTCACCCATACATCACAAGATATAACATTAGATGCTCTGTATCCCTGAAATCAAACAACTACTAAATAGTTTACACGACACCACAGAAAGATCAAAGGTTAATTGCAGATATGCTGATATGCTTCCAGCACCAAAAGTCTCTCAAATCGCAAATGTTGAACAATCTACATAATTCATTATAAAAAAACTACCTTGAATTATATATATTCTTTTCAAAATGGTGATAATATTCTTGACATAGATCTGATAATACGAAAGGTCAATAAAATTAAGTATTTTAAAATGTATCATGTTAAGTTGGCGCTTTACTGTTATCACTAATTTGAATTTGAAATTTGATTTAAAAAAAGTAAAATGGGGTCTTTAAGCTTTTATCATATGACAACTACACGAAGAAAAGATTATGAATAAATTATTTGGTTGCACTTCTTTCACTGTTCTTTGGGTGGCTCTCTAATTTTTTTTGTTTTGTTCCCAACCCAAATCATCTATTCCTTCCAGTAGAATAGAGGTCCGGAATCCAGTCTTTCTACATACTTTTGTGATAGATTAATATACCATTGATAATTCTAGACATCACTTGATTTAAATCAAAATACTTCGCAATATGTCATTCAGATTCACTTTTACAGCTAGCACCATTTTGATAATGGATCATATATTTACAAAGAGATCAACAAGTATCCATTTTTTAAATCTTTAGGAAGGAAACACCATTCTAAGAAGGGTGAAAGGTTTATTGCGAAATAAATCACTCTTGTCGTGAAAGTTTGACTTCTTATTGGACTAAATAGATGTTCAGGGAACAGAATAAAGGTTTAAGTACAGCAGCATTCATCATGCGCAAGTTGCCTGGTGATAGATGCTGAAGGTGATGGGGTGAGGGGCACACATATTGTTGTGGTCGGGCAGGGTGATAATAGGGGTATCATCAGCATATTGTGTGCCTCACGCACATCTCCCATCCACCACCAGGGGGCATTCTGTTCCTGCCACCCCACGCCAGCTCTTTTCTCGGTCTCACAATGATACGACAAACACTCACAAAATAGTCACAAGTGCATCACTATTAATCAGTACTATTGTTTATTCGTGACATTTCAATAATAAGTGACATAGGTCATCAGAATTTATGAAATATTTCATTCATTTCTGAAAAAAGGTCTTAATGTGTCCAATGTGCAGAATCAAATATTAAATTTGAACTGATCTGACTGTTTCAGGCGCCAAGTTCTCTGTGGTATTTCTCATCTTTGCGAATAAAATTGTGGGCTATCAATGTATTTGGATATCTTTTTCCCGAAACTCATCTCCAATTTGCCATTAAAACCTAATGCAATAGGCAAAATGTTTAAATCTCTTGTTACAAATATGCATGTCCATGCATGTAAGCACAGGTTGTACGTTGTTAACTATTTGTTTTGTCTGCAATTTCTACAGCACAAATGATATCAAAGGGGTGCAGGTCGAAGCAGGTAAACGTCTTTTCAAAAAAGCTTTACAAGCATAACATAGTATTATACACCTTGAAACAAATGGTGAAAAGGACAGGGCAGTTAACTCCAGTCTAATTAATATGGCCTGATAGATATTGAGCTGATCAGCATTCTAAAAGCCGTTCATTGTCAGGAAACAATAGCAGCAGCAAAATACTGGTCCTTGGTTTTTAAGGTATTTATATAGCTGATATGATTATTATGATTCCTATAATTGCTCTCAGTTAATATATCTTATTTTTAAACCGGGCAAATATAGTGAGGGGGGTAAATATCTGCATCCATGTGGCTATTTGTGCATGGTAGAGCAGGGGCATGGTAGAGCAGGGTCAGTCAAATCCAAGTGAATTGTTGTCTTTTTACGTTTAAATCTCATTTCACAACGCAGGTGTAAAAATCATTTGTGATAGGCGAGTAAAACATATTTACAGTGGATAAAAGTAAGATATAAAGTGTATAATCGTAGTTTTTTTATCTGTTTTAAACAAAATCTATATTGCATATAACAAATAACATTTATTAATTCAATTTTAAAGAGTGGAAATAGATTTTTATGACATAACGGAAATAGACGAAGATATATATTTCTTTCAATTCATATTTCAATGGAACCTATTCAGGCCAGAAAAGACAATTCGCTGTGGTTCTATCGCTAATTGAAACATTAACAATCGGCTAATAGCTGAAATGTGTCCAACGTGTGCCTGATTAGCGTGTCTTTGAGGGGTCTAATGTGACTACAGGTTAATGAAGGAGAGAATTAGAGATGTCTTTGTGGTAGGGTATGGCGATGCTTGGTGTGCTCCAGCTGGGGAGTTCTGCCTTGTCCAAAACATCAAAGGCTTTGTGAATCCCCATAAACGATCCTACTATCAAAGGCTTTGCACCGGTCTGCAAACCACCCGACAGCCAATGCAGCTTAATTTGAAAATTACAGTCGTTTGTGGGGCTTTATGAAGGTGACAATCTAAATATGTTTGGAATGGGGCAGCACTCCGCTTTCTGGTTGGGACGCATTGAGATTGTGAATTGAGGTGAGAGAAACATCAAAGTGGATAACAGGACCGGGCAGAAAGAGGAGAGGTGCACACATGAGCCGTGGTTAGTTTTGTGTCATCCAATACAGACACAGTGTTGAATGGTGGTCCTGCCCTGGAGGCATTGGGTACAAACAGCAGTCAATCTCAATGCATATGCCTTCCTATCATTACCTTTGAAGATATAGCCACTTAAGGAGACCGAATGCCAGACCACAGACAGCATTGGGGAACTAAACCTGGAAGCCCGGGGCAGATACAATGCAAAACAAATCTCCTGGACACCTATGTGTTTTGACAACTTTATAATGATGCCGTTTGTTGCCACTGGCTAAATCTGTTACTTTATTCATACATCTTCTACTACGTTTACTGTTATAGGTTTTCAAATTAAATTCTGATTGGATTATAAAGTCAGCCAGTCCATAAAATTGTTTTTATCTGACTTCTTTTTTAGAACCTACACATTTTCAAGTTGCCATGACCAGAATTTACTTTCCAATTCAATGAGTAGGCGCACAGCAGGAGGTTTCAGATGCTTTATCGGGGATTCAGAAAATTGACGGGGAACAATAGCCGATGTATGAGTGGTGCTTGACCCCAGTGCCGGCGTATGCCAGCTGCCATAAGACAAAACACGCCCAAACACCAGCCAAATACCACACAGAAACAAGGCTCACAATCCACTAACACTGGACACCGCTCAAATCACCTGCTGGACAGCCACTCTGGTGGCAAGGCCATTTTAATTTAATGTGGAAAGAGGTTCAATTCTCTTGTAGATAGTCTTCTATCAGAAAGAATATTGATTTGCAAGAGATCCTCTTAAAATATCGCTATCTCTTTGAAGCAAAAATGGAGACAGGTTTACCCTAAACACTTTGCGTTTACCGCAACTGTTTGAAATGCTGTCTGAGTGAATAAATGTTAGTCTAACAATGTTGTGTCCATAGTGACCGTCTGATGAAAGTTTCTGTATTAGCACCTTGAAGGCTGTTATATAAGAGTTTATGGTAAGGCATTTGGCATGCCCGAAGCAGTCTTTTAGAAGCACTTTCAACCATTTCAACGGTAAATCAATGCCTCTCAACATCAAAGTACTTCCCTCACTTCAACCCATTTTACAAATCGTGTCCAGACATAAATAACGGTCAGCCGATGTTTTTTATTGGTATGTTACCTTTATTTATAGGTGAATGTGTTTGCTGTGAAGTACACAAGCTGATGGGTAAAATGTGTTGGGGAGCCACTTACGGAACATTAACATCACCACTTAGTTGAGATATAACTACTGACGGCCATTGTCTATGTGGGAACCTGTCAGCAGAATGTCACGTTCCGCATTCATCCGGCGGTGTGACGGGAGCCAGACAAAGGGGCGGACAAGATAGCAAGAGGCACTGCAGACTGATGGGCACGGCAAACATATGCTGCCAACACAGCCCTGACCAGCTAAGCACCTGTGTACTCACAAACCAAGAAAGCCAGACACAGTAAATACTGTTAATGAAACTGGTGAATTCTGCTTTACAACAATAGCTGACTGACTGTTAATGAAACTGATGAATTCTGCTTTATAAATATAGTTGACTGACTGTTAATGAAACTGATGAATTCTGTTTTGCAAAAATAGTTGACTGAGCTTCAGCCCCCTCATTCATGGACCCTCACAGCATGAAGTCCAAGAAATGGTGGCAGTCAAAGTAAATTGTAATAGTTTGCTTTATTTGAAAGAGTTGATAATAATGTGACATAGCTTCGCCATCCCGGAGGAAATTTGATTAAGGCTCACTTTATAGAAATGAAAAACAGCTCTTTGGAAGTAGAAAATTCTCCTGTTTTTAGTCTTAGGCTGCCAATAATGATAATGGTGTAAAATGATAATCAGTCTTTTGGGCCTTTTCAAGTTATCAATATCAGCACAACTATCATATTTTATATCAATTTCTTTATTCATTATAAATAAATACTACAAAAATATACAATCTTTACATGAAAAATTAAAAGATTTTCATGTTTTTTATAAAGGCACTATAGTGTGTTTTCATGCATTATTTAAAACAACAGTGTATATCAAGACAAATGTATAATATAATGAAATTGCATGCATTTTTATCAAACAGCATAATTTATATGAAATATGAAACACAAAGATATGTTTATCATAATTTGTAAAAACGATAAACATCTTCGTCAAACAGTGTATGGTTTAGATATAATCTCTTTACTTAGAACACAATGAATAATTACTGACGCGTCAATAACACAACCTGATTTCAGCATATCTTTTGTTTAATGTGGCAAGCGTTCGGTAACAGAGCTAACACATTCTTGATATCTCGATTAATGCAGATTTCTGCTTATATCACTTTTCACGGCACGGCTGAGTGAGGATATAGTGGCCGTGGTCGGGCGGAGACAAAGCTGAGTACGGGGGCACCTGTTGGAGTGTCGGTGGCAGGTAGGGATGAGGGCTGCCGGCCTCTCCATTGACAGTGCCCCGGCCTCGCCGTGTCACTCCGCTCTCACAGTAATTAGGATATAACACCCAGCTCAGCCATAAAGCTGTCAGCGCCGGATCCAGCACTCACAGGCTGTGTGAATATGGATGATGTCAACTCTTGAACAAAAGGCTGTAGATATTGAAGCCCATATCATTCCCCGCATCTAATGCTCCTTGTGGCTGAGCTTGCCTACAATAGGTAACCCTATATAATAATGTCAAGCGCTTTGGGTGTCTTTGTCAACACATGGCTTAATTCTCAACTGGCCAGCAGGAAGAAGTGATGCCATATCCAAACAGAGGATCTCAAGTAATGTGGGAACTGTACACGCCCGACCCAGCAGGTTGACAACAGCACGCCTCACTCTGGCAAGATCATCCCTTCTTCCTAAGTGTCACACCTGAAAGCAACAACAAACATGGCTTATATTACATGTCTATATTGCTAGTAAGATGAATTTTCACTGACAGCATAGCTTAAACTTGCGTGCATCATTCATATTTCACGTGCATCATTCATATAACACTTTATTTTACGATGTATTTTGATCTACTCTGTTAATTGCCAACATTATATATTATTCCCTATTGGCATGAGTGGTTGATGCAAATATACCTATGACTGTACCTCTGGTTGGTTACTATGGGGGTGAGTGGTTGGGGTGTACTTACCTCAGGCTGTGCCTCTGTGGTTGGTCACTATGGGGGTGAGTGGTTGGGGTGTACTTACCTCAGGCTGTACCTCTGTGGTTGGTCACTATGGGGGTGAGTGGTTGGGTGTACTTACCTCAGGCTGTGCCTCTGGTTGGTCACTATGGGGGTGAGTGGTTGGTCACTATGGGGGTGAGTGGTTGGTCACTATGGGGGTGAGTGTTGGTCACTATGGAAGTGAGTGGTTGGTGTGTACTTACCTAAGGCTATTCCTCTATGGTTGGTCACTATGGGGGTGAGTGGTTGGGGTGTACTTACCTCAGGCTGTGCCTCTGTGGTTGGTCACTATGGGGGTGAGTGGTTGGGGTGTACTTACCTCAGGCTGTGCCTCTGGTTGGTCACTATGGAAGTGAGTGGTTGGTGTGTACTTACCTCAGGCTGTGCCTCTGTGGTTGGTCACTATGGGGGTGAGTGGTTGGTGTGTACTTACCTCAGGCTGTTCCTCTGTGGTTGGTCACTGGGGGTGAGTAGTTGGTCACTCTGGGGGTGAGTGGTTGGTCACTATGGGGGTGAGTGGTTGGTGTGTACTTACCTCAGGCTGTTCCTCTGTGGTTGGTCACTATGGGGGTGAGTGGTTGGTCACTATGGGGGTGAGTGGTTGGGGTGTACTTACCTCAGGCTGTGCCTCTGTGGTTGGTCACTATGGGGGTGAGTGGTTGGGGTGTACTTACCTCAGGCTGTGCCTCTGGTTGGTCACTATGGAAGTGAGTGGTTGGTGTGTACTTACCTCAGGCTGTGCCTCTGTGGTTGGTCACTATGGGGGTGAGTGGTTGGTGTGTACTTACCTCAGGCTGTTCCTCTGTGGTTGGTCACTGGGGGTGAGTAGTTGGTCACTCTGGGGGTGAGTGGTTGGTCACTATGGGGGTGAGTGGTTGGTGTGTACTTACCTCAGGCTGTTCCTCTGTGGTTGGTCACTATGGGGGTGAGTGGTTGGTCACTATGGGGGTGAGTGGTTGGTGTGTACTTACCTCAGGCTGTGCCTCTGTGGTTGGTCACTATGGGGGTGAGTGGTTGATGCGAGGTGGATGTTTTGCAGAGTTTCTGGCACACTACAGACATGGCAGGAGCTTGGAGGTACGGCAACACACACCTCAAGGATGACAATAAACCCGTCTGATCTGTGGCACTGGCGGGGATTCCTAAAATATCAATAGCTGACATTAGTTTCATAGTTACCCATGCTGAACCCTGTTACAAATGAAATGCTGAACCCTGTTACAAATGAAATGCTGAATCCTGTTACAAGTGAAATGCTGAATCCTGTTACAAATGAAATGCTAAACCCTGTTACAAATGAAATGCTAAACCCTGTTACAAATGAAATGCTGAACCCTGTTACAAATGAAATGCTGAATCCTGTTTCAAATGAAATGCTGAACCCTGTTACAAATGATGAATGAGTCTGAATGAGTCTAGCTTTTTAAGCTCCACTCATCCATTTAAATATTTTAGTTCCTTAAACACATGTTTTAGTTAAAAATTACTTCTATTTGTTTACCATAGGAAGCCAGTTTAAGTGATATTGAACTGGATAAGGGCAGAACAATTCATTTTTTCATGGTAACTGGTTTTACATGATAACATGCAATGTCTTCGGCGTCACAAAGAATGTGTTCACCTCTTATAAAGGTCCAACTGAATCATACAATATGCGCACGCAGAGGAGTGATTCTCCACCAGTGAGTACGTCACGATTAGCTTAGCAATTCCAAACCAAAATCACGAAACCAAGCTGCTGTTCATTTGAATAAATCCATAAATCATAACTAGATATGCCAGAAATGTACACTGTTATTTATAAAATGGTTATGACCACTATGCATACACAGATTAGCAGCGCCATTATCAGCATATCAATTTAACAAGCAGTTCCTAGGTGAAGGTTTATCAAATATTGTAGTGAGATATCGTGAAAAAAACACTTTATACAATTATAGGGACCTAACACTTGGGTTGGCCGTTTTAGTGCGACGTCAAATCTGCCCTTTTCCTACGATGTGAAAGAGTGTCAAAATAATTGTTGGCCATGATACACTCACATATCATTATTTTACTTCAACTCTAAACTCTTTTTTGATGTAAACCATTACATACCTAAAAGTTGTAACTTGTGGGCCACAGCTTGGTGCAGTTCCCGGATGTATCTTGTGGCTTCTTCTACAATAGCGACCTGCAAGAAGAGCAATAACTTTATCAAAGTGCTCAGGTTGAGGCAAGTTAAAGTTATCAGAAATGCTGAGGTTGGCTCAAGTTAAAGTGATCAAATGTGCTGAGGTTGGCTCAAGTTAAATTGATCAGAATGGCTGAGGTTGATACAAGTTAAAGCGATCAGAAATATATAAACGTTACCAGCTGCAATCCATCCTTAGTTGGGGCAACTTATCTGTCGGGTATGTAATATAGGATGCATGCCTGGTCAGTGTCTTGATGGTATATGTTAGAGAATGACATCTGCCTGGTCATTGTGATATCTATGGGGTACATACCTGGTCAGTGTCATTATGGTATCTATGGGGTACATACCTGGTCAGTGTCATTGTAGTATCTATGGGGTACATCCCTGGTCAGTGCCATTGTGGTATCTGTGGGTACATACCTGGTCAGTGTCATTGTGGGTTCTGTGGGGTACATACCTGGTCAGTGTCAGTGTGGTATCTATGGGGTACATCCCTGGTCAGTGGCATTGTGGTATCTGTGGGGTACATACCTGGTCAGTGTCAGTGTAGTATCTGTGGGGTACATACCTGGTCAGTGGCATTGTGGTATCTGTGGGGTACATCCCTGGTCAGTGTCATTGTGGTATCTGTGGGGTACATACCTGGTCAGTGTCAGTGTGGTATCTATGGGGTACATACCTGGTCAGTGTGGTATCTGTGGGGTACATACCTGGTCAGTGTCATTGTGGGTTCTATGGGGTACATACCTGGTCAGTGTCATTGTGGTATCTGTGGGGTACATCCCTGGTCAGTGTCATTGTGGTATCTGTGGGGTACATACCTGGTCAGTGTCATTGTGGTATCTATGGGGTACATCCCTGGTCAGTGTCATTGTGGTATCTGTGGGGTACATCCCTGGTCAGTGTCATTGTGGTATCTGTGGGGTACATACCTGGTCAGTGTCATTGTGGTATCTATGGGGTACATCCCTGGTCAGTGTCATTGTGGTATCTATGGGGTACATACCTGGTCAATGTCAGTGTCAGTGTGGTATCTGTGGGGTACATACCTGGTCAATGTCAGTGTGGGTTCTATGGGGTACATACCTGGTCAGTGTAATTTTGGGTTCTATGGGGTACATACCTGGTCAGTGCCATTGTGGTATATATAGGGTACATACCTGGTCAATGTCAGTGTGGGTTCTATGGGGTACATACCTGGTCAGTGTCAGTGTGGTATCTATGGGGTACATACCTGGTCAGTGTCAGTGTGGTATCTATGGGTATACATACCTGGTCAATGTCAGTGTGGGTTCTATGGGGTACATACCTGGTCAGTGTCATTGTGGGTTCTATGGGGTACATTCCTGGTCAGTGTCATTGTGGGTTCTATGGGGTACATACCTGGTCAGTGTCATTGTGGGTTCTATGGGGTACATACCTGGTCAGTGTCATTGTGGTATCTGTGGGGTACATCCCTGGTCAGTGTCATTGTGGTATCTGTGGGGTACATACCTGGTCAATGTCAGTGTGGTATCTGTGGGGTACATCCCTGGTCAGTGTCATTGTGGTATCTATGAGGTACATACCTGGTCAGTATCTTGGTGGTGCTTAATGGTGGGGATGACAGATCTGAGCCTCATCATCTCCTGCCTCTGCAGCCGCCTCCTGTACGCCCTCCTGTACTTTCTGCTCACTCTCTGTCCTCCTGTTAATTGGACTCTCAACATTTTCAATCTCACAACTGTCGAGGGCTTGTGTGGATTATCCTTATAAGATCATCAAATCAAAGACTTCTTTCTTTAATGTGCGGCAATTCTGATCCAAGATATTCTCATCCAGTAAAGTTGTAGTCTGATGCTCAACAATCTATTCCAACCTTGCCAGGAAACTATAATCAAGATGATATTGTCCAATATTGATGGTTTTCCTGGAATCAGACGGTCTCCGTTATTCCTGTTACATTAACTGATTTGAGTTGTCAGAATTACTTCTTGTTGTCAGAGATGCCCGATAGTCTCCCGTCAAAAAGTCAGTGTTATGAGTGTTGGGAATGAGAGGGGAGACGTCTTTGTATGGCGGTTCCGTGGCGCTTTCAGTGGTCGCTGTTGATGCTGTGGGCGGCGGATGGTTCACTGTCACCACGCTGACACTGCTGTCTTTATGTGACCGGGGGCATCACCGTGACGGCACCAGCCCCCTGACACCGCACCCTGCAGCCAATCACCGTCCACCGTCACGATCCTGGCCACGCCCACTTGGCATTGATCTCCCGCAACCAAGCGTCACCATCAAAGTCAACAAGAAAAAAATAATGAAATCTCTATGAAATAATGAAATCTCTATTAAGATATGTACTAGTACTAATAGAACATGAGAAAAATATGGAGGGTGATTGTGGAGATCTTCAAGATAAATGTTCATCTCGGTACCCTCGACGTGAAAGTCAAATGGCAAATGTTTATTGGCAACTTAAAACCCAATGGCGTGATATACTCTTAGCTAGAACCAAATTTACATAATATCATGTAAATTTACTATTATAAAACACACGACTTAAGTGGGTGGCTCATTTAAATTACATTAATTTCAGGAAAAGATATATTCATTTATATCTGTTGTTATGAGTCTTTCTTACTCTGAAGAAATATAATTATAATTCCATGTACAGGTGTAGAAGTAAATGAGAAAACATGATTTCATAAGTATACAAATGACACTTTTGATGTTGCCAATAAATCTTTTTAATTAATCTTATCTTGTGGAATGTGGCATGCTGTGAGTATTGTAGATCATATCTCATATTCACAAATGCGTGTATGCCATTCATGTCATGGTGTTTTGATTTTTGTACTTCTGTAGGATGATGCTTAATATAAAATCTTAGTCCCGTTGCTATGAAAAGCAAACATTTTAATTATTATTGTACTATACGCGAAACAAACTCATATAAAACATAAAGAAATGTTACCTCTATGAAATATATATTCGTTTTAAGATGGTCTTACCGTGTGCTAACATAACAAGGTCAGCATTGTTACCCGATATCAAATGGCTTTGTCTGATCAATTGACACAGCATTGAAGACTTGCAATAACAAAGAGTAACCAAGATATTCTAAAATGGAAGGAGGGATAATATGATATTTTGGTTTCTGCATGAGTAAGACATTACTTCATTTGCAAAATAATGTTAGTCGATCCTCCACATTGAATAGCACTATTTAGGAGGGTAATTACAAATACCCTATAATGATGCTGCTCAATAGCCTGGTTAGTGTACCCCAACCACACAGGCTCCTTGGGTAATCATAGCCATAAAGTATGATGTGTTATTATATATGTGAGCAATTAAACAATAAACAATGTCAATATATGGACCAAAATCCCTGCTACCAAAATGAAATATCCATCATTGACATTCTATCCTTTTGAAAAAAATCGCACAGCAGTATAATTTAAAAGAAACGAATAATTGAATCAGATGGTACTTTAATGTGGTGGATGACAATACTTGAGGTTTTTATGGCAACAGGCATAAGTGGTACTAGCATGGCCTACCACATGTGGCATACGGGCTGCCATCACACTCAATGGGGCTTACACAAGAGAATATGGGCAGATTAGTAACGGTTTGTCATCAAAACGAGGCTGCAGAAGAAAGGTTACTTCCGGTCAATAATCGTGTGACATGCCACATTTCACATTAAATCTCGCAACATAACGAGATGTGATTTATGTAAGACCATCTGATATCCCCAGACCCTAAAATGGACCAACTGTGCATTTCTTTGATTTAAAAGAAAAATGCATTAATTAATTTAACAATTTAGTGAAGATATTAGGTAATCAATCACAGAATGAATACACAAAGTCCTCATCAGGCAGAACAGAATAAAACAGGACTATTAATGACAACATTGTGCTTCAGATATCTTATAGATTAAACTAAGCATTTATCCCAGTCATCTAAAACGTTAGTTCTTTACTAGTCCTAACAGACTGTCATCTAAATCATTGATATCATAGGTACACCTTACCACAGTGTGCTTCAAATGTTGATCATACATCAGAACTGACAAGATAGCAACCAATGTGAGGCCAAAGGGAGAAAACAAAATCTACCTGCCCCGGCAAACAGTAAAGCTATCGTTGAAGGGCATAAGAATCATTTATTCCAAACCCTCATCGTCAATACACCAAACAAGACTAGTCTCGCTTATACACCATAAGCACGCCAAATATTTACTCTTATGACATTGGTTACACTTTCATTTCATGGTAAAGAATACTTTGGTTTAATTTGGAGTGACAACGTTGCTACCAATAGAAAGATTATATAAAATGTCTGAAGATAATTTTCATGAATAAATTGATACTTAATATTTGTAATGTCTCCACTTAATATTGATTGTCCATTTAAAATCAGATAATTATAAAAGAAAAAAAAGAAAATACATCGCACAACACATCCTGATCAAAGATAAAGGCCTAATTGATCAGACAGGGCAGCTTCATATGTACGGTAAACAGCAGTTAAAATGTTTATCTCCATCATAATGAGCAGACAACTTAATGGTACCACATCGAGATTTTGCATGAAGTAAAAACCGCCGATAGCTCAGGGAAAGACTTCATTGGGTCTGACATGAAAAACACACAAATACAGCATGACAGAGTACCTGCATCGGGCCATAAGTGGTGTGGTGAAAACCTAATCATAACTGTCTCAATATTGTGCACGTGTCAAATATACTGAGGACGCCCCGGGCACTGAAAAACATCAATATGGAACTCACACGATATCGTGACTTGCGCGTGCGCATTAACTGTTATTACTGACAATATACCTGGCAATTTATTGGAAATTGTCTCAAATTTGTACTAAATGACAAATTTGTACTAAATGACTGCTCTGGCAGAGATGTGGGTGAGATTGATGGACGCTGGTGAGGGACGAATGTCAGGACAATGCATCCAAGAGTCAGACATGACTTCGAATAAAGTCTGTTTTTGATAGTTATAATAATAATAAGAAGAAGAATTTGTATAGCGCTATTCCAGACTAAGTCTGCTAATGGCGCATACAATAAAACAAGTCTCAAGATACACAACATGTTCATTTTGTTAACATGTTTGTCTTATAATCATCAAATGAGGTCTATTTTTATACATGCCTCGCAAAGACAACACAGTATGATCCCGATTATACATTGCAGTATTTTGATAACTTCTAAGTTTTTTCTGTTACAGCCGACGACAACTGACCTGCGGACAACAATAGAGCTGCGGTTCCATTTTCAAAGCCTTTAAGGTACATCTGTACTCTCGAAAATATTTATATCAGATCATTCTGTGGCACTTGCATGTACCAACAAGGTCAAATGGTGTGATAAAGATCGGTAGTAAACTGAAACGCAGCTCTGTTGTCGTCCGCAGCTCTGTTGTCGTCGGCTGTACTGGTCATATAGTTTGACCCAAACCGAATCTTTGTCATGGCTGTGCGATTTACAGCAAGAATGTGATGATTTCCTTTGTTATGTAAAGGCAAAAAACAAATACGATATCGGTTATTTTCACTCAAAAGCCAGCATTTTTCTCCTTTTCGGATAGTTTGCCCCAAATATCGTGGCATATCCTCTTCAAGCGCACCTGGCGTCAGTGAAATTATGATATTTTCGCATTTGGATGACATTAAAAACGCAACGTATTTAAAATGGCTTATAATTCTCTTTTTATGTTATCCCGTTTCCTATGGTTTTGAGTTCTGAATGTGACGAATTTGGGAATTAGAAATAATGGACAATAAGAAGAGTGAAGCCACGACAGACAGAGGAGTAAATCCTCGGGGCGTTGCCATGGGAGGCAGTTTGGAGGGGCCCAGACATGTCTGATGAGGTGGGGGAAAGCTTGACAAGCTTCTGGATGGGGAGGGAGGGTTCACAGATTAGTAACAAACTATCAGAATGGTCATTTCAATATGGAGAGTGTCATACAAAGAGGAGGAGTTAATCCTGGTGTATGACCCGTGCCCGGACTGATGGTTAAGGGAGATAACCATACCGATCCCACGCCACCGATAAGCCGAGCCCCACGGCTATCTCCCTCACCAGCCGCGGCCATCGAGGGTTTAGTCATCACTCAAGTTCACAAAAGATCGTTTTTTATTGTAGTCATTGTAAATTGCAAAGTATTGGATAGAGCTTGTGTGTTTTTTGTGTTTTGTGTTACAATTGATGTTTTTATTAATTATGGTACATCACCATAAATCATTGAATTGGAACTTTGCTTGGGTCCTTGGCTGACACCATGTGGGGGTGTGAAGCCCGGTCTAGACTGGGTTCCGTCTTAATCCATCAGGCTGAGATCGTGATTTGGGTCGGGCACAAGACTAAACTCGTTGTTAGTTGTTGGAAGACACTAATAACATGTCCATATAGATTTGGACTGCATAGTCTATAGTTGCTGGTGAATTTGATATTTGTATCGTTTGCGTGTGTGTCAAGGCGAGAGGTCAGATCACCCAAAATGTGAAACATCAAGCAGTGCCCTCTAGTGTGACTTGACCTTTGTCCACACGAACAGTCTTCCTGGTGAGATAGCGTACATATCAATTAGCGACCTACGACCTGCGTGCTTTCAGCACTAATTGGTCCGATGTATTCCTGCTGAGCTGACCACTGGTCACTCCTAGCGGCTTGCCAGCAGACAAGCGTGGTCATCTCAGTAGGTGAGTTTGTTGACACACCTGAGCGGCACCTTTGATGTGTGGGCATCAGACCAGGTGATGAGGAAGCGTGCCAGGTAAGGGGAACTTCAAAGTATCGATGTGCCGGTGGGTATCATGTGTTGGGCTTGTCCACCTGTGGGAGGAGGGAGCGAGGGATGACTACAAGTCCACACAATACCATAGCAACAGGGAATAAATGGACCCTCCCTTGGTGGAAATCTACCACGTGCTTCTGCTTCGTGTTTGATGACTAATACTATTACATAGCTCACCTGTAGACTACACTTACAATACTCTGGTATCACACAACACATAGAGACCATTTTTGGCATAATCAACCTTATTTGGCAATGATAGAAGAGAATATTCTTCTAAGTCAACAAAAAACATGAATAAAATTGAAGATGACAGCTGACTATAATTTAACTTTAACGCGCAATAAAAGTAACAAAGAATATTTGCTCTTTGTTCATTAACATATTGCCATCTGTAAATTATATTCATTTCAAAGGTACAAAACATTGATAGGTTGAAATCTGCATCAATCATCAGTGCCTAGGTGGGGTGCGTTATGCGGATGCTGGCGGCCATCTGGGTACATATGGGCGGTCTGCTATGTCATCCAACCCTTCATGCGCAAACTCAATGAACTCGCATACTTCCATCACGATGATTTCATAGAATCATCTTGACCCTTCCTTGCTCATTCTGTTTTCATAACTGACCCAACTAACAATGTCAAGAGAGCATTGATATGCTGTTTATTTCAATCAGCAGATGACTTTACCCCCAGCAGAGCTACACCATTGAATGCTTGGACAAATTGATTTAATCCTTGACAAAAGATGAAACGACCACTTTGATGTTCAAGTTTTATATCTAATTGCATGCATATTGCATAATCAAGAACTGGAACAATTTATTAATTAGATTGTCACGGTATTGTTTGAGGTCCCAGCATTACCCACACGAAGAAAAGGACGCCAGTTGCTGCTGAAATCATAGGTCACATGACACAGCCTCGTCATGGTGGTCCGGAAAGTGTCTCATTGTGCGCATGACAAATCGTATGGGTTCGCCACCTTTCATGTGAGCGCTGTATATTGCAAAGTTGTTACGCAGGTGACACCTCTGTGACGTCTTCAGGGTTACATCATTTCCATATGAAAGCCTTTTGTTAAGTTATAATCATCATATTATGACGATGACATTGAAGTGGAGTATGTGAAAGAAATCAAAGACTCATCACACATCCCGCTTGTCATACCCAATGAAAGACTGCTTTGCCGTTGTGCAAATTGCTTCTTTAGACCAGAAATGATATCAGTTTAATTCAATGGGTGAAAAGGGCCAACTGCTTCTCAGGGTAATGTTGAGCACCAAATACAGGAGTGACATCTGGCGGGAACACAAGCTTGCATCTCCGTGACTTTCCACCAATAACGTGCTCAACATTTGAGCGTAATTAACTTCTCAATAACATTATTTGATGCTGGGATTAGAAAAGATCTGTTCTGGTGCCAGTATAATGCAATATGTTCTCCAGTTTTCATATCACATTGTCTAAATTAATGACTTTTATTGATTTGGTGCATATATCAAGCTGAAAGTCCACAATGCTTAAGCATAATTGAGGAATCCAATCATGAAATAAATGAAACTGGACCCTCCAAACCCCGCATATATGAAGATATCAGAGAAATCAGGCACACTTCAGTCAATGAATGCTCAGAGAGCCGTTATTCACAGGCAATAAAAGCGGTCACTTTATCAAGCACTGGAAATGCCTGCCTTAGCAGAAAAGATTTCTTTAAAAAAGAAACCTTAATGCGCAATAAACATTGTTTAAATGATGTAGCTATATTTCAATCAAATTTTATAAGAATGTTAATCCATGTTAGCGAATGTTTGTGCAATAAGGGGCGGGTCATTAGACATCTAGGGTGGGGTATGGTTTTTTGGTTGGTCTGAGATATTTTTTGTGTGCATCATTGAGCAAAGATTTTTTTTTCTTTTATAACTGGGCTAGGATATTTTTTTCCCTACATCTTTGGGCTAGGATATTTTTCACTGATGCCAAGATATTTTTTTATTGCCACATGAGGCTAAAATATTTTTTTATGGCAATCATGAGCTAGGATATTTTAAAAAAAACATACCCCTCCTAGATGTCTAATGACCCGCCCCTAACGATCTTGTTGAATGATATCAGATATTTTGGACGGTTTTCGATAACGATCATGATTGGACGGCAAATCCGAAAATCATAATGCGCTGTTTTTCTCATTCTTTGATGAAGAAATATTTCCGATAAATCAATAGAGTACATGATAAACAATAAAGATTTAATTTCAGAAGAAAAAGATAAGGCTGTTGAAAACAACACATATGCTATAATAGATTTTCCATTTAAATTAGTAAAGTTATTTTTCACAGTGAAGCTATTTAAATTATATTCATGAATAAACATGTATTCTAATATATTTAAATAATAAGACAATATGAGAAAATGCTTTCAATTTAAGCTGAATAATCGACTTTTATCTGTTCCAATATCTGTTTATATTATGACTCAAATTTGCCGCAAAAATTGGGTTATCATGTGCAAACAATCTGATGACGTCGAGTACTATAGCTAAGATTAGAAAAAAACATTGACATTCACATTGCCGGCCTATCCAGATCCTTGATAAATTCGTTATTCTGCAGGATCTGAAAAGGTAAATCTGCACAACCATGGATTGATTTATTCAGTGCTGGTTTGTAGAACATGCGCATGCGTGGTTGCGATTTGCTAAAAGGATACATATAATGTTATTTCAATTAGTATATTTATCTATTAAAGCTACTATGGAAAGTGATTTTTTCCTACATTTATTTTTAGTTATTCATCAGAGATTATGCTGTATCTATAATCTTATTGCATTTTTCAACAGCATTGTCCAATTATGTATTGCTTTGTGACATATGATTGAAGCGTATCGTCTGCTGATTATCCCCTTGTGTGATTCAACATTTTGATGAGAGATTAGCCCAGCTTGTCTTGTCTTTGTATGTAAACAATTGTAAAACATTACTTCAGCTGCCTGTTGAGGACCCATATATAGTGATTAATAAACTATAAAACAAGTTAAACCTGTACAATTTGAAATTACTATTTGTAGTGACACTTACAGGGCTTAGATTAGCTCCCTCCATACGGACCTTTTTATCTGAGTCATGTGTACCTAGACCCACTTTTTTACACATTTTTAAATCTGATATTTCGCTGATTGAGAATTGTTCAGTTATTAAGGGTGATTTCACTTAGATGACATGTAGATAATTATGCTATAATATCATATATCAATCCTGTATGCCCCAGAGGGCCCACATAATTAAAGTCATACTCATACTGTCTACGTAGTAGCTTTAAGGTTATGTGTTATTAAAGTATGAATGTAATATGTAAGGGAACAACATCAATTTGGCATTCAAATTGTGAAGCTATGAAATGGTGCTTTCATCAACAATGGCCATTTTAGGTCAACTTTCTTGCCTTTTAACCACGTATATAACTGTGTAACGCAAAGATACATTTCTCCCCAACTGCTAAATCAAATCAAATCTGTACATAAAATAAAACCTTTTGACAATTTACTGAGAGCTTTAATAATACAAATAATTAGGCATAACGATGTAAGCAATACAAACTTACAGCCACCATACTTTAGTACTGTCACAGCTTGGCTACAATACGCATGGCTACGATACGCGCGAATGCATTCACCGCTCCCCAGTTTTAAAACAATCATTGAGGGCTGTCCGTACACCAGTGTTTCGCCTCCAAAGTCAGGTATATTCGCTTCGGATAAAAACACGTCATTTTAAACGGAGCCCAAATTGTACGCATGATGGTAGAAACAGGATAATCACTTATTTCATAGTTGCAAAGCACAGGATCGTAAAGCACGTAAAAACACACCAATAACATATGTACTAACGAAGGAGAGCATTTTTTAATAGGACTTGGCAACCCACTCTGCTCAGACACCACTCAGTCCTGCCGGGATCCTCTGCGGATCCACAGATACAAGCATCAGCCAGAACAACAAGCACTCTGGGTTAAGTGAGATATGATGAGGGATGAGAGCAGTAGATGCTACCAGATCTGATCCTGGAGACCAGGGACAGAAACAGAGCACGACTATAGGATGCGCCCACAAACTTCTCCATTGTCCGGGGTAGGTGCAATTTGATAACGAAATCTTGCTTAACTCTGATAAAAAAAAAAAAAACAATAAACAAAAAAGGCACAAAAAAACAAAACAAAAAACAAAAATAAACAAACCAGTCTATTCACATTGCTTTGTGAGAAGTGTCTTTCTAATAAATGTGCTTAGAGTGGGTTTCATTGAAACATTTTACTGTTATATTTTACTTTTGTTCTGAAGGCAATCATTATCCACATTCGAGGGACTAAGCTTAAGATACTCGTTAACCGTATATTTTGAAATTAATTTTTAAATTACGTGTTACTGAGATAATTTGATGCAACATTCAACCAACTTTCGACCATCTTGATTTTGGTGCTTTTAAAGCCTGGTAACAGGTATTACAAATGATTTTGACTGTAACAAAATATAGGTGCGAATGCATTCCATGCTCCGCCCCATTCATCCTTTAAAAGGAAAGGGGGTGTAAGAAGAAAGCGCATGGAGCCTATCAAATATGTTTCGGCCATCAAAACACAGAGCTCAGCCTGTATAAATTTAACACTTTCTTATAGAAAAAAAATAAACATGAAACTTGGTACATGAAACTTGGTATAAATATAAGGGCTGCAATGCATTTCCTTCTGAAATCTGAATGCTTAATGTTAAGGTCCCTTTAAACAGCAAAATGATTATGGCATGATTTGACTGACATATGCAATGTGGGTTTGTTTAGAAGCAAGTGCATGGTGTGAGTACATGCATTCAGCACGTTATAGAAACAGTGTCTCTAGTCTACCCTATAACTCATTCATCATGTAATTTACAACATCCTGTTTTATTCTCCTGGTAAAGTAACAAGATATTATATTAAAGTATTACTTGCATTCAGCTACCATTCTATTTATCTTTATACTCATTTAACTATGTATCACACATAACATATCACAAATAGTCATCCCTTTTAAAAGTACTGCACAGCGTATCACCTATCAAATGATCAGTAGCACTTGACCCTGATGTTAATTACTCAGGCAGATAGCAACTCTTGTGGTTAGAAGTGGGCTGGATCATCACTAAGTGCCAAACACCTGCATTTTACCCTCATCTCTCTAGTAAACCTAAACCTAGTGAGCATTATGAAGGGTGAGCAAACCTAAACCTAGTGAGCATTATGAAGGGTGAGCAAACCTAAACCTAGAGAGCATTATGAAGGATGAGCAAACCTAAACCTAGAGAGCATTATGAAGGATGAGCAAACCTAAACCTAGTGAGCATTATGAAGGGTGAGCAAACCTAGTGAGCATTATGAAGGATGAGCAAATCTAAACCTAGTGAGCATTATGAAGGATGAGCAAACCTAAACCTAGAGAGCATTATGAAGGGTGAGCAAACCTAGAGAGCATTATGAAGGGTGAGCAAACCTAGTGAGCATTATGAAGGGTGAGCAAACCTAAACCTAGAGAGCATTATGAAGGGTGAGCAAACCTAAACCTAGAGAGCATTATGAAGGGTGAGCAAACCTAGAGAGCATTATGAAGGGTGAGCAAACCTAGTGAGCATTATGAAGGGTGAGCAAACCTAAACCTAGAGAGCATTATGAAGGATGAGCAAACCTAAACCTAGAGAGCATTATGAAGGGTGAGCAAACCTAGAGAGCATTATGAAGGGTGAGCAAACCTAGTGAGCATTATGAAGGGTGAGCAAACCTAAACCTAGAGAGCATTATGAAGGGTGAGCAAACCTAGTGAGCATTATGAAGGGTGAGCAAACCTAAACCTAGAGAGCATTATGAAGGGTGAGCAAACCTAAACCTAGTGAGCATTATGAAGGGTGAGCGAACCTAAACCTAGTGAGCATTATGAAGGGTGAACAAATCTTAATCTAGTAAGCATTAGGAAGGGTGAACAAATCTCAACCCAGATATTTGACTTTTCGACAGGTTATTGCCAGCTCATTATATTGTTCACATTAAGAAAAAAAACCCACTGAATAATAACTTTAGTCATAATCATTTCGCGATTCACATCTAGAACATGTAATTATATTGTACTCACCCGATAAGAACCCAGCATTGCTGCATTACGTGGTCTTATTTTCTTAAATAGCAGATATATGATATTATAGTGAACTCGAGGCACGGGAGATTAACCCAAAATAAATAGCAGTAAAACATATTTGAAAGAGAAATCATAATATCAGGTGACAATTGAGAAACTTTCCTTGATACGATATATATACAAGGAAATTATGATGCATGTGATAGGAAAATACATGTCAGATAGTATGATACAAAATTATACAAAAAAATGTATTAGCAAAAATGTAATATATCATTATGAATGCACGTCACAGTTATAAGAAATAAATATTTCATGATTTTGACAGTGTATACTTTATTAGAGCTATCATAACAACTTAACATGTTTATGAGATTTTTACACCAAAACAACATTTTGAAAAATCGATTTTTCAAAGTATTTTTGCTCTGAGATACACCAGTCACATCCCATAGGGTAAAACGTTGGCAGAAATGATTCCAAATCATTTGCCAAATAAACATTCACAATTTACTTTGAAAAATAATCCCAAGATGCAAATTTTCAAAACCAATAACTGAAGAACATTTTTTTCATCTTTTAGACATATGAAAAAGATGAAGTAAAACTTTCTTATGTACATTTCAGAAGACAATATCAGCTACACGTATTTTTGAACGCTTTGACGCGAATACCGAAATAATGCATGATGTATATTTTATCATGAAAAATATTGTTATCATTAGAACTGATGAGAACAAACCACCCAATAAGAAAGAAGTCAATACTCAAAACCGAAATAGACTATTTCACACAATATCATAATGCAACTCAGTTAGGTTTCTCAATCTAGAAGGTTGTCTGGGTTGTGTCAAGATTTCCGCTTCCATTGATGGCTTGTGTATCTTCCCCACAAAACATTCGCTTGAGCTCTGTGCGAAAGTTGCCACCAACAGTGCAGTAGAGAAAGATATTAATGGAGCTGTTCAGGGAGCCCAGGAAGATGCCCACCGCCCTGAAGAGCTTGTACCTGGCCAGATCACGCCCTCCCTTCCGGAAGTCGATGTAGCCAGCCCCAGAGAGGATGAAGAAGATGCACAGAGGCAGCGTGAGGAGGAAGAAAGCCAGGCTGATGCTGATGAGTTTGGCGGTCATGGTGGAGGTACCGGAGTCGAGAGCCGAGGCGCTATGCTTGCGCCGAGCCATGGCCGCTTGGATCAGCCGGGATATGATGCTTATATTACAGACGATCATCACACTAAACGGAAACAAGTTGTACTTAACAATATCGAACCAGGGCCACACAAAACTCATCCACTGAGTCAGCTTGTAGCCGCCATCGCCACGGCCAAAGCACACGCGGATTGTGGGCTGACCATCGCCGTCAGCCATGAACCCCTGACGGATAGAAGCTATGATTGGAGCGTTCAGGCCGACAACCACCAGACCAACAACCAGAACAGAGAGCTTTGCTTTCCTCTTCGTACAGATATTTTTGGTCCTGTGAGGAAACATAACAGCAATGAACCTCTCGATAGATATAAGCACAAGAACCCAGGCGGCGAAGTCACGAGAAGTCCAGATGAGAAACAAACCCACTTTGCATGTGATGTTGGACCGGTTGTAGACATCAAGCTTGAAGGCATCATCAAGAACAATATTCCAGCAAATAGTGTGGATGGCCATGGTGTCTGCCACAGCCAGTACCCGGAACAAGAAACCCGTGGTGGAACTGCGGAACACCTTCCTTGAGAAGACAGCCAGGGAAATAGAGTTACCCACCGTCCCCAGTATGATGAGTACGATAGGCACGGAGGAACTGAGCATCTGAAGGATTCGCTCCTCAAGGAACACCGCCTCAGTGCCGGGGCTAGCGGTCGCCTCGCCGCCTGCCTGGCTGCCATAGGATGATGACAAGAAATCGGCCGCTGTGCTCATTATATTAGTTCAATGATATATTACTGAATATTTCAAAAATATAAATATAAAAATTCAATGCTGTTTGTACTTGATGTTTGAATTTAAGACTCAATTTTTTTTACAAGAACTTTGTTTCCTCCAACATAGTCGAACCAGAGAATAAGATATTCTGTCACCCACAAGGTGAAAATGGTATTCAGTCAAACATATATTAGGGTAAAATTATATATTACAACATCATTTACATAGAAATTGTAATAGGATCATACATCATTAGTGAGGAGGAGCAGCTGAGTGGAATTCTATGGGCACATAATAGTGCATTTTGCCAAAGGCTTAATGTAAAATCTTGCACCAATCCCTAATGCGCAATTAGCCATCGAGAGAGGGTAATTTAGAATAACCTCTGTCATCCATATTCATTTAAATCAAATCATAGATGTGACGCATATTCTTTCATAGTGCATGATTCTTGAAGTTTATCTTTTAGTTAATAGAGATGAATCCAGAGACAGCAAATCAAACATCGATGTACTTTGCATACATTTCCAAACTTTGAAATTAATTAAGGTTTTGGTAAGATGGAAAATTAAGTTACCCTCCTTCGATTTCCATCTTTGTTCCAGGGATGTGAGGTATGTACTTCCTCCACTGCCATTTACTATATAGTATTCCCCTTATCTCCTGATAATACCATAACATGCAAGTCAAGGTAAGTGCATATCTTTGTACAGTGCTAATGTGTTCTATGAATATAATTTAAATTATATTAATTTCAAGTACATCTAATTGTGTTGTCAGTTTCCAAGAACCTATAACATCAATGATATAGCCTCATTTTCATTTAATAGAGTACTCGGTACACCTTAGGAAATGGAACCTGTGTAATCCTCCAAGTGAAAGTTTACAATGTCAAGACTTAAGTACAAAACTCCAAGCAGCATTATACTTTTTTCAGAGTGCGCATGCTTTGTCCAAATCTTTCCCGCACAAAGATGGCTAAATTAGACATAAGAGCTGACATCAATGAAGACAACAGAAACGTATATCGTTAAAAAATAGGATTAGACTCGTTGGTATAAAAGAAGAGACATTAGTGATTACCTGAGCTTTCCATAACCGGCGGATATTAATGGAAAATGCTAAAAGGCAACAAATGCGACTTAAAAAGTTGAGGCAAATAAATCTATCAAAGCGGTAGAGGTCCTGCAGGCTATTAATATCTTGACTTATCACAAGCTAATCGGGTGTTCATTTCCTATTTCTGCCGATACTATTCATGATATATAAGAGTAAAATTCACACAATACATATTCCAGAACCCCACAGTTACTAAGCATAACTGATACACAGACAAAACATGAATTCTGCATAAATCAACACATCTCATAATTTATGCAATTTGGCTTGGCCAGATCTCGGTTGGATTAAAGCTTTCATCATGAAGTTCACAGGCAATTTTACAGATATTTGGGGCATATTTAAACGATATTTGGTCATGAAACTGAAAATGTTGTGTTTTGCTGAAAGTACTGTACAGCATACTCGGTCAGGTAAATGGAGTTCCCCGCTGTGCAGGATACTCGGTCAGGTAAACGGAGTTCCCCACTGTGAAGGATTCTCCTGTGACCACTGTTATGGTTTGTGAGGGTGTTAGTCCTGTACAGACAAACATAGAGACAAACACAGACGTGCCTCCATAAGTCAAATCACTCCAGTGTCCCAATCTGAAAGTGTCCCATTGTTAAGAGACCATCACTAAGTTGGTGGTTGCAATAGATCATTGGTCAGCTGAACAAGGTTTCTTGACAAAGTTTTCAAAGGCACAGTAATAAATGTTGGGATATATGATGGGTGATAATAATTGATCACAACGTTTAGGGTGTTAACATCTATAAACAAGGAAAAGGTGCTCGAAAATCTGATTTCATGAGAGCTTTAAGTAAAAGCATTTGACATCTTGAAATCCACTTGCAATTTCATCACTCAATCAATTAATATCAATCGGTGAAGCATGGCCGGTCATGATGATCTGACTAAGCATTGATTTTAAATAGTCGAACCAAAAGATAATAACTGACATTTACTTTTTTCATTAGTTCTCAAAAAGGAAAAGAGAAAATTAAAAAAAGCTCAATAAAAATGATAAATGTTGCGCTGAGTCTATGTTTTCAAAATATTAGCATTTCCACATAAGAGAAAAATATCACGGCTTTTTTGCAAACAATTACCTGCAAGGAGGAGGGCATTATACCAAGATTGTTTCCTGGTGGAAAGCTTCCATCTCTCACTTATCTCTTAGGATAGCATAAACATAGGTTCAACAGAAAGGTGATTTAGGGCGGCCATTAAATATCATACTTCTGCATGATTTGACTATGGAGACATAAATTTTATTTCTCTGCTCTAAATATTAATGATCCTGTGACGTTTTAGAAACGGCGATTATCACACAACCCCTCCAACTTAAAAGGGGCTCAATACAAATGCACAATGTACCATTTTTTTAATTATGAAAACATTTTTCTTTTTATATCATTTTCAAATCTGCCAATATATGCGTCCATTCCATTTACATAGCATTTGCCCAGCAAGGTGATTTCATTTTTACCCACAACATTTTTACCAACAACATTTTGATATGCTAACAAAAAGCTTGTTGTTTTCATAAAAAAACAATCCTTTCTAAAATATATTATTTGTGCTGTGAAAATCTCACCCTTCCCTATCCATACATCATTTTTATATGGACTTTATATTTACTGAAATCTTCTTTGTGCGTAACAACTTGAAGGGATTGCAGGGAATTGCCTATGAAATTAAAACTATTCAAAATTACACCATACAAAAACCAAAAACCTATTCATTACAATATGATAAATTTCTTCAAAATATCTCCCTTTATTGGCGGTAACACACATTGCTTCAAAGGGAAACTATCCCATTGTTCCAAACAATGGGTTGCTATGGCATCATGTGCACAATCTACGTCATAGCTCCATTCATTATACTCCTAGGTAAGACATAAAAAAGTCATTATGTAGCAGAACCATCCAGATTGGTTCAGAATTGATGAAGATAGATTATATAATAGTCTGACAAATGGCATAAGTTCTGTCGACCAGGTGTCAGACGTTCAGACGACACTACAAAATTGGAATAAAAAAGTATTATATACTAGGGCTTTCATGGATATTGAGGCAATCCCGACAAACTTCCCAGCAAACGTGCCATGTCCTTACAATGTAGACTTTTGGTTGAAATCTCAGAAGCTCCAGATATCCACGTGGTCAAGAGGTGATTTTCAAGACGTTATTTTCTGGTCCAGTTTGTGACGTGGTTATGACGTGATTTTTTTCAAGACGTGATTAAGATATGACTTTCAAGATATGAAAAAATATTTTCAACTTTTATAATAAAAGTAAATGTTTTTTATAAATGGTCAAGTTCTCAGATTACAACATTTTGTTATGCAGTGGTCAATCTTATTTTTATCATGCACTGGTCAATCCAATTTTATCATACCGAGAGGCCACCTAAGACATATCATATTGTTTTTCAAAATTGATAAAATGATTTTGATTACAAAATATGAAATGTGTTACCAATGAATCATTTTAAAATGTGTAAACAACTTCTATGCAATAGTAAAAAATGATAATTTGTTTCTTGAATTAAATTTGAAGCATTAACAAGTGCATTCGACTCTCTCACTTTTGCAGCTGTCTCTTACTTGTGCAGCTATCTCTCATTTATATAATGTTTCACTGTTGTAACTATTTCTTACTGATGCAGCTGTCTCTCACTTATGAAGCTGTCTCTCACTTGTGCATCTATCTATCTCTGCTGTAACTATTTTCTCACTTGTGCAGATATCTCTCACTTATGCATCTGTCTCTCATTTGTACAGCTATCTCTCACTGTTGTAAATATCTCTCACTTGTGCAGCTATCTCTCATTTATATAATGTTTCACTGTTGTAACTATTTCTTACTGATGCAGCTGTCTCTCACTTATGAAGCTGTTTCTCACTTATGAATCTATCTATCTCTGCTGTAACCATTTCTCACTTGTGCATCTGTCTCTCATTTGTGCAACTATCTGTCACTGTTGTAAATATCTTTCACTTGTGTAGCTATCTCTTTCTGTTGTAACTATCTCTCACTTAGGTAGATGTCTCTCACTTATGAAGCTGTCTCTCACTTGTGCAGTTATCTCTCTGTTGTGACTCTTACTGTTGTAACTATCTCTCCCTTGTGCAGCTATCCCTCACTGATGCAGCTGTCTCTGACTTGTATAGCTATCTCTCACTTATGCAGCTGTCTCTCACCTATGCAGCTGTCTCTCTCTTGTGCAGCTGTCTCTCACCTATGCAGCTGTCTCTCACCTATGCAGCTGTCTCTCACTTGTGTAGCTATCTCTCCCCGTTGTAACTGTTTCTACCTGTTGTAAATGTCTCTCACCTGTGCAGCGATCTCTCACCTTTGCAGGTCTGCATTTCACCCATGTAGGCCCCTTTGTATAAAACCAAGTGATACTCAACTGGCTCAATAACTAGGTCAAATTTCCGATGGTTGAAAACAAAGCCTTAATACAGAAATGAATGTATATTGTAGGTAATATTTTATCTAACGTGATTCTGAAAACAAATAAGTGATAAATACACTTATATTTTATATGTATGAAACTTTAAAAGATTGCATTCGATCAATTTAAAGTCTGTCAATTTTCATCTTTTGTACACCTACCACATTCAAGATATTTCTAACCAAATATAGCTTGTTAATAAATCTCGAAATTGACGGACTTTATTTTCATTTTATTTTCAGCATTAAAGATTTTTACTATGTGGTATAATATGTACTTTCATAATTTAACCACCAATAAGTTGTTATTATGGATATTATTTCAAAATACCTCAGCATATCAAAATTCCTCTATTTTCCTTTGCAGATTGGTCGAAAATTAAAAATTGCTCTAACATTGTTAATTCTGAACAGATTTTGATGAATAAGGACTCTATGAGCTCGTTTTGAAAGATGCAGATGATTGAATATTAAAATATTTAATTTGCGCATGCGCCATTGCCTATGAATACATTCTTGTACCATGCCAAAGACTCTAGATCAGCTTCTTTGACCATGCAAACAAAGAAAAAAAAGTGTGTGATCAAGAAAACCTAAGATGACAACATCGTCTTCACCCATGGAAGCATGAAATTAACAATTCATTTTGCTTGGAAATCGATAGAGCATAGAATTCGGAGTAGGTTAGTTTTTATCAACAAAGATGAACAAAGATAATTTCACATACTCCATATCTGTGTTTTTTATTTATTTATTATTTCTATTTTTTTTAAATTATTTTCATTGTTTAGTTTTTGTTTTGTATGTTGTAATTTTGTTTTGTTTGTTATATTTTTTGTTTTGTTCGTTATTTTTTTTGTTTTGTTCGTTATTTTTTCCCATCTGTTATACACGTGGAGCACCACATTTTCTTGTTACTGCTTTCATCGCATGGGCACCAGTATCACATATCAACACAATATACGTGAATGCATTCGCCACAATACCTCATTCAACCTTTTAATCTCCCAGAATCTTTCTTTTTTATGTTTGGAATTTTCTCTTACCAGAATAACACGTCATGGAGACTTTGAATTAAATTCTTTATTACTTGTTATGATTGTATAATTAGGAAAACTGAAGAAAAAACACTACAGAATTCACACGGATTTGTATTTTTAGACATTATGACTGAGAAAGATAGTGGCATGGGTCAGAACGGCAACAGTCAATCGCCGGAGGTCGAGTTTATTTACTGGGGAAACTTCAATATGATGGGCAGTGCATGGTGTTTCTAGAAACAGTATATTTCAAGTCTATTTTGCTGATGTCTTTGGGTATAGGGTATAAATAGTTTTATTATGTGAGGAAAAAGTGCTTGAAAATTTGATCACATGTCACGTTTCTGAAAATGCTCCAAAACAAAGACGGGAACAAAAATAAATGATGTGCTCTGAATGTTGTGAATGCTTTCAGACTTAACTCGTAGAATCCTAAAAAAACATCATGTGTTTATTGATAATAGATATTCATTTTATAATCCAGGGCATCTTTTTTTCACTGGGGATTTATCTCAATGAACAATGGCTGGTAGTGTTTGTGTTCAGGTATGGTTGATACTAGTAGTTTTTACCTTTTCATGATATTAATTACACAAAATATATGTTAAGGTATCGGAACATTCATAATAGCCTTTGGGTATCTCTTTACAAAACATCTGAAAAACCTGTTTCAGGACACGGCTCTTTTCACAGCCAATGACCTACATGGCCATCCAGATGAATACAATGTTATGTTGCCTTGACAAAGTATTTTCCAATGCTATGGCGGATCCAGGACTTTGAACATAATTATTCATGGCATTATCAAAGTTTCTTTTTTATTGTAAATGAAATATGATATCTGAGATGGATGCCTTATCCCACCACTGCTACACCCCCTCCCCCCCCCCCCCCCCCGGATGCGCCTACGTGTACGGAGCATTCCAAATTATTGATATTGTATCGCATAGGTTAACTGGGCTCACAGTGATAAATGCCGTCGTGTTAAATTCACACATATTTTCGGGGTCATCATGGGCGACGGGCAAAACTGCAGCGTGAGTAAAAGCATCTTTCTCACCATTTGACAAATATTATGGTTCAGTATTTTTGTGAATGTTGATGATATCATCAGATTTGCCAATAAAGCACAGCATCTTGTGATGGGCTGTTAACAACGCTTGTCTCATCCCACATAGGATGAGAAGAGATATCCACGCTCATGCATATATGTATAGATACATATGCTAGGATATGTAGGCACGTTATGAGAGATGGTATTTATTTTCAAATATATGCGAGGCTTGATCTTAGCAGATGCTCTGTTTTGAGGTAATAACAGGTAATAACCGGGTACAATATTGTGATGGTGATCCGTATATGGTAAAAGCAATGTGTGAAAGTTAAGGCCATACTATAGTATTTAACAAATTTAACGGGATGTATGATAGATGTTTCTGTTGCGTATGCACAAAGCCTTTAAATGCCTTTATTGATCTCCAATGGTGTAACTTATCTGCTCCTACCTGCGCAATGTCCGCATGAGGTCAAGTCCCAATGTATCTTGCCCAACTTTCTGTTTGTTCCATTTACACATATAAATAAGATGTATTTACTCTTTCAGAAATGTCATATTCTGCATAAAGCGATCCAGGAAAGGAATCTGGAAGTTTTGAAATCCCTGCCTTGTTCAGTGCCGTGGGAGTGTGATATGGGACAGGTGGACCCAAGTGACCACTGTCCATACCATGCCCCAGGTATCAAATCAGACTCAACACAAGTCTATGGGTATTTATAACATAGAATCACATTTTAATTTAAAACAAAAAACCTATTGCAAGTGTAAGGTAATATTTGTAAAAAAAATATAATTGAGACCAAAATATTCACTATTTGAGATTGTCATGTGATTGATGTGTTTGTACAGACGTGAAACTACAGCCCTGCACGAGAGCGTGGAAGAGGGATGGTACGGCGGCGCCCTGGCGCTCATACAAGCTGGGTCACATGTCAACAAGCTTGATGTCCAGGTAATTCTAAGGGACTCTTAAAATGCAATTTTCTTATCTTTGTTCTATCGATCTAGTCTTTGTTGATTGGATAGTATGTATCTCTTATCGTTTGTTTTTTGTTTGCCCGGTTGACAACATGTCATCTGAACATTTTCTTTATCTTACCTTTTATTTGCCTTTTTCATGTTTGTCGACAATATGCTATCAGTACGGAATAAGTAACCCTTTGTTAAAAAGATAAATTGTTGAAACTCAATTCAACGTTTCACAATTTTCTGAATGAAAATAAGCCAACACAATTTATTCTCGTCTTGAGACAGTTTGAACAAAATAAAATATTTTAAAAAAATCAAAAATAAAGCTTGTTGGTATGTTGAAGAGCTGAGCACTGAGTGTGATTGCTTCCTTTATCTCTGAAATTCACTTCAGGCCAAACTTGCAATGTTGCCATGAAGTCGTGGATTGTAAACAGCCCAGGACTAGAACCTCCTAAGTCAACCTCTTATAATAATTGCTCAATTAGTGAAAAATTCAGAAAGGTACCAACCCTGTAGATGATTCCCTGTAAAGGAAAACACTTTTGAATCATCTCTCATATTAAATATATTTTGTAAAAAAAAACCATTAAAATTGTGAGATTGTTTCATTTTTCCAAATATTTGACCTCCTAATTCAACCCCTTATACGAATTGCTCAATTAGTGGGAAAAAAAACAACAAGATACTAGGGACCCTGTCCATCAAAGTTGATGGACAGAATGATAGTTTAAAAGGCCCCAAGGTATTGCTGGTATTTACTGAACATTCTAAGCATGCTAGTATTTGCTGGATATCTTAAGAATGTTAGTATTTTTGTTCATTTTGAGACAAAACGGTTGGTTTTTCATGTTCATTTGCAAGACAGACATAGCATACATGTGATGGGGGCTATATCCATGCTTCTAACATTCTCTATCAACGTAAATGCATTATATGTTCGTGTCCAATATTTACATTATTCTCGAATATCAAAATATTTAAACACATACGCATAAACAGCATCATATCCTTGTGTTGGAATGGAGTAATGTCGATTGCTTAAAAGAGACATAGCTTTCTAATACTTATTTTTTCCAACATATGTACGTAAAAGCTTTAAAATGTATAGAAAAGCAAGATATGAGAATTCTGGAGGACCTATGGCCTGGATACGATCAGACAGGGGCGAGTCCCTCTCATGGAGATCAAAGGTCAAGGTTAGAACATAAAAATATTGTGCCAAAGCTAAGAGTTCAGCTTTAAAATGATACTTTCTCACACTGCAAATAGTCTCGGTGTTACATTTAGATGCTTATATATGAACATATTGCTTATATATGAACATATACTCAACTGCTTGAAAGGCAGAATAATGCTATATTTTTATATATGCAATAAATACGGCATGAACAACCTTATAAAGCTGCCTGCGTGTTCCATAAAGCCCCACATTACAGGTATAAGCCCAATATTATATATGTATTCAAGCAATTGATGCACACAATATGGAGGAATATATCACAAGGTTGACTGAGTTTCAGGATCCCTTCTTTCGTCAGGAACCCAGGCAGTACACAAAGATATTGGTGGGATGGAAACAGTCAAGGCACAAGGGTGCATCATCAAATCAAAAATCTTTTTTCAGTGAAAAAGAGTAGTGAATCTTCCAAAACATTTGATTGAAAAACATTAAAATTAGATATAAACAGAAACTTGGCATCAATATAGACGAAAAACTATTATTGATGAACAAATTTACATTTTATCTCTTAAGGCATCACAGCAAGTAAATTTATCTACAGATTTGAGAAAATATTCTCCCCAACGAAAGTGTCTCATATAGCACTGGCATACTTCAGCTAAGTGCTACCTTATGGTATGGAGTTTATTGTGGATTAGCGAAGTATAAAATGGAAAGAGTGTCAAGAAGAGCACCGACCTTCCTTTGACTGCAACCTGCTACTTTTTGAGCAAACGTTCATTTTTGTCGAAAAAAATCTGACACCAGAGGGCACTCACCACAAACACCCATAAACCGCCTTAAGCAGTGACTACCACCTGCTGGTTACAACAGCTACTTATGGGTGCGGGAGAGCGGGGAGTGGTAAGGTTCTGCTATCATTGTTCCGACCACACTGGTTATATGGTCTTGAAAATGATCTGAAATGAGAATTGATGAGAAGATATATACAGTCTATCAGACTAAAGTAGATTGGTACAACCTGCATTTAAATAGCCTCACCTAATTACTATGGTGCTAGTCTCGTACCCGACCCAAATCAGGATTCAAATCTATTCCTGAAGGACACACTGTCCACCAGAGGCAGGCGCAAACTATAATGATAGGTTCACCATGTCGCCCTCTGGTGGAGTTTGCCTGAAGGATTGAGACGGAACACAGTCTACTGTGGAACTCTGAGACTTGCTTCTAACGGAATGGGCCAAGGTTCACTTGATCAAATTGCCACTATTAATGTGCTTCATTTACTGTATAAATATAAGATGGAAATAATTCAGTAATGAACTTCAATACAATATCGTGGGCCGTGTACAACATAGCCTTGGATAGTTTATTTATAGCAACATGTAATTGTTATTTGGTATATTTCAGAAACAACCAGGCGGAATGGTGCTGATGTGTTCGCCTATGATGCTGGCAGCCCGCAGAGGAGATGTAGATATGCTTAGATTACTTGAACATCATGGTGCAGACATAAACATCTGCGACCCTCGTAATAATTATGGCTGTGTCCTAATGGGGGTAATAAGTGGCAATCCTGAGTGTGTGCGACACCTGGTGGAAGCAGGTGGAGACATTGACGTCACCGCCAATCAAGGGAGCCCCCTCGTGGCAGCAGTCAAAAAATATAATTGGCCATGGGACGGCATATATCAAAATTATACAATCACTGATGAGGTGAAAGAAAACAGTTTCAAGATGGTATCAATATTGATAAATCATGGTGCTGATGTTAATCTTTTCAATGCTGAAGATGAGCAAAGTCCTTTGACTGAAGCAGTTGAACACAATGACACTAGAATACTTAAGTTGTTATTAGAAGCAGGTGGAGACCCTAATTTGCAAGTGGCAAAACGGTGTTATAATAAAACGCCTCTTACTGCTGCTATAAGAAACAGTAACACAGACGCAGTTAGGCTACTGTTGCAATATGGAGCAGATATAAACACTAAATATGTGGACTATTTTCCAATGCAGGTAAAAAGCCTGGTAGAAGCCGCATTTTGTTCCTCCCTGGAAACAGTGCTGGTGCTAATAGAAGCCGGTTGCCAGGTCAATAAATTAACATTTGATCTTATACAACATTGTTGTGCTAAAGAGAAACAGGAAACCAAATATGGAGATAGGAACCAAAAAACTCATTTGACACTCTTAAACTATCTGGTCAGTAATCCAAAAAGCCTTGTGCTGTCCTGCAGAACATACATGAGACAGAAACATAATCTTTTTTGTCCTCATAAAATCAAACAATTGCCCATCCCCAAACTGTTGCAAGGGTATATGTTATGTTCAGACCTCTGAGGATGATGGAAGTGCTATATTGGGTGACAGAGATTCTTTAATAGGATATGTTCATTAAAAAAGAGTTTTTATTGTAATACTGGTATATCAATATATTAATCAAATAGATTTGATTTGACATTTCAGAAAGCGTGAACACACGACGCCTATAGTGCGCCACTCTGAGTCCAAGCCATCATTTCTGAAAACAGCAATTTTGGGCTGAAATCATGCGAGTAACACCCTTCGAACGCAAAAACATTAAAGCTAATATTTGACACGGGGTGATGCCAGATTTATGAAAACTTCATATGGGAAGACCTACAATATTGTTAAATAATCAATTTATCATCCTTCTTTGGGACCCTAATCTATGTTCTATAAAGCTGGTAATATTTCATTTTCTTTTTTGTGTTAATATGGTTCATTTGGGACGGGAGATTTTGTAATAGAACATTTTTAGGGACGGTGGGTGGGGTTGGTTGGTTGGTTGCCGGGGTTGGTTGGGGCGGACAACGTTCTTTAAAAAATCGCTATGGCAAACACTAGCGATATGTTTACGATAACCGAAGATGCTTTGTTTTGTGACGGGTAATTTCTGATACCAGTTTACTGATACCAGTAATAGCGATACAAATAATTATTTCAGAGATTACAAACTTTGTCTTCTCAATGTGTCTTGATAAATGAGCAGAATTTTGCATAATCATATGCATTATTGAATGTTTTAGTGTCGCTCTATTCAGACCGAATTACTATTTTTGTAATACTACTCTCAGTCCAGCTTTGTAAAATATACGTTATGCTATTTATTTTTATATTGAATTATTTTACACTTTCCTGGGTTACATAAGTCCTATTTTGAATAAAATCTTCAAAAAATATATTCTCTTGTGCTTATTTGTCATATGAAATGTCATTACAGTGCATATTGATTGAGACCACCGTGGGAAAGATAAAAAAAGGGTTACACTATGGCACCCCCTGATGGAAGAAATGTATTGTTTAGTTTGTATTTTTTGGCAAAGGGAATGAAAAGATATGTCAGTATAAGTAAAAAAAAAACCCAACATATTTCTATCTTTTTGCTATGGTTCTTTTTCTTGGCGTGAGGGAATCGCATTCTCGCAAATCTTGTGATACAGTTTCATTACTCCTCAGAAGCAGGTTTTTCAATATTTCATGATGTACTTTTGGTCAAAAGTATATGTAAACTGGTTGCAACAACTACTGCTCCCAATGTCCCATTATGAGAAAGCTCTCCTGTAACATCATAGCTAATATATGGTTATCAATGTAGGTAAATATATCCCTGGAAAATGTATATACCACAAGTTCCATGTGATCGAGGATGGTCCTTGGCAACAACACAACAATCGGTGGCCTAATTGAGCACCAGCATAACCGTGACCGGCGCCAGGCCATAAAGAGACAAATCAATGATATGGTTATGGGCCTTGGTGGAGGGGTAATTGAAAAATAGTGAAGATATATACATATCAGACATATATATATACATGTCAAACACGTCAGTTGTGAGATGGATTTCTTGCAATATATGATACACCATTAAGCGAAAGTGATTCAACAGAAGACAGAAGACTGCTAAAAACGGTATAAATATTATTGAAACTTCATACACATTTTATTATGTTGTATATGTTTTGCAAACTGATTTGCAAATTTTGGACACCCTTGGAATCGTTGTTAGGTCTTTTCTGACGTATTTTAATGCAAATGTGTCTTGAACGACAGGCTCGTCATAGTGGTCGTGATTCCAAAAATGAGGTCTCTGCACATGTGTAATTCATTTAAAAAATGGAGTACTCCACAACAAATGTATGAGCAAGAATATTACATTTTGTGTATACATCACATACGGTTATCAATGTAGGTAAATATATCCCTGTAAAATGTATATACCACAAGTTCCATGTGATCGAGGATGGTCCTTGGCAACAACACAACAAGCGGTGGCCTTTCGTTGAGGCAAGCGTCATGTACTCACGAATTTTTTACTTATTGACCAACCCTTGTATCTATATAATTTGAACATGGTATGTTATAATCATGTTGTTCTGGGTAAGTAATTTTTAGAAAATTCGCTTAGGATACACATCCTTTCATAACATACAGCCAGCAATTGTTAGCATGGAGAACATTCATAAAATCACTGTAAGTAATATCAACATGTATTTACATTACAAAGAACTGTCTTACATGCATAAGATGAAAAATTGTTATTGTCCCCTGACACTACAAAGATGTATATACAGAACACCCTGCATGTCGCCATGTAGAATTTAATATAATCAATTAATTCGAATAATGGAGATGACCCCATTAGTGTGTTATTTCAAATATTATGTCCTACTGCTGGTTTAAATGTCTATCTTTATGGCATTTTAATGGTTCTGTTGACCGAGTCTCAGGCTCTCCTCCAAGTAACTTAAAGCATAAAAGGTTCACAAGGGAATGTATGGTGACGTTAGTTGACTAATACATGTTAGTGATACAAGCCTGGTACATACCTGATACATGTTAGTGATACATACCTGATACATGTTAGTGATACATGCCTAATACATGTTAGTGATACATGCCTAATACACGCGAGTGGTACATGCCTGATACATGTGAGTGATACATACCTGATACATGTGAGTGATACATACCTGATACATGTTAGTGATACATGCTTGATACACGCGGTGAGTGATACACACATGATGCATGTGAGAGATTCATGAGTGATACACGTGATACATAAATGATGCATGTGGGTGATACATCCCTGATACACGTGAGTGATACATGAATGATGCGTGATATACATGAGTGATGCATGCCTGATACACGTGAGTGATACATACCTGACACTCGTGAGTGATACATGAATGATACATGTGAGTGACACATGAATGATACATGTGATACATGCCTGATACATGTGGGAGATACATGAATGATACACGTGATACATGAATGATACATGTGGGCGAGACATGACAGATACATGTTGGTGATACATGAATGATCCATATGATATACGAACGATATATTTGAGGGGTTATAAGTCATATTTGAAAATAGTTTCTAAATGTTAATATATGCCATGGAGAGATAGCGTGTTTTTATATCAGTGCTTCGAGTTCATAAAAACTCTCCTGGCGAAAGTGCTTTTCCAAATTGGCACAAGACTGAGTACGGGAAGCAGTAAACATCACATAAAATGTAATTGTGTGCCGAGACTGCCAGGTGATTTGATATATATCAGAGAATATTGGTAAAATATTTATGTGTGAATTGTTTACTCTTCAAGCAAATCATATTATTACATGATAGTAGAACCTTCCCTGTATCCTATATAAAAAATTATTTTAACATCTGTTAAAAGACTTTTGTTAAATAATACACGTAATACACATAAGAAAAAGTGGCGTGATTTGATCATTAATGTTATATTATGTCATGGCACAGAGCTCTACCAAACAAAACCTCCGACAGGGTATTTTCTCCAAGGAATGCAACATGTTAAAGAAGGCTATACTGGGCAGGAACATTGAATTGACATCCCTCATGGAGTCTGGCTTGGTGGACCAGAGCCCACATACAGCACAGGACATCAACATGACAGAGAAATCCAAATATGTACACAGGTAATGAGGTGGAGTAATGTGTATACATATTACATGTATTAGTCCTATTTTTAAAATAAATGTTCATTGTGCCTTACAGATGTCATAATATCATCGTGCAAACTGATTGATACTTAATAATATAATTGAGGTCAGTTGTTTATCATTATTATTTACATTGATATGGAGTTCAAGAATTTACAAAATAAATTGTCTTGAAATCCGGAACAAAGATAGATTTCTTTTAAATTCTGTATTTTACTAACCTTTAAAGTTAGGCTGTGAGATTTGATCTATTTGCAGCCCTGACGTGACATCGTTACACCAGTATGTGGAGGAGGGACGGCATGACCAAGTCTTTACACTACTGAGGGCAGGCTCAGACGTCAACCAGTATGGTATAAAGGTTAGTTAACAACCTGCAACTCATTATATTAACAGATTTTTGTAAATGACTTGTTTTGTTTTAGGGGAAAATTTGCACTAAATTATGCAGACGACAATTCACTGAAATCGATGCCAAGAACGCACTCTCTCGGTTCAAGCTAAATGTCATGCAAGCAATTCCGGAGAAATTTCAGGTTATGTTCCTTATGTCTTTCACCAGCACTGAAATATTTCCTAGCTGCCTTGTATTAGACTAAGAGTGCAGAGTGGAAAAAATGGGAAAGTCACATGTTTAGCTTCTAGGAGTCCCAATCCAATTGATGACATGTACAAATTCAATTTTGACATACATGTAGATAGTATATGCAAGTAGTCATCAAGACAGGTTAATATTTTGAATCGTTTCAAGGTTTTCTCACAAAATGAAAGAGCAATTATATACAGAACATCTGTTTTGGCAAAGTTCACAACTACTTTGCCTTTGTATGGAGTTTTGTGGCCAAATTAAATGATTTGAAAATTACCAAATACTATGGGAAGTTGCAGTCCATGAATCATTACACCTTAGACGATTGAAGGTGATAGTGTACGAAAGTCTTAATGTAATTAAGCCAAGTTACATGTTTGATTTCTTTGAGTGGAAATATATGGCATATGACTTCTGAGACACTAATGTTTTAAGAAAATCAGGCATGGTAGAAACACCTTTTTATATTATGGTGCCCACCTTTGGAACTTGCTATCATATCATCTTAAAGAGGCAAACAATATTGCAATCTTTAACAGGATTTTAAGTGCTTGGTAGTGGTAATTGTAATTGAAGTATTTGCTCTATTATGTACTATTAGTATATCATTGTATATTAGTATTCGGGATAAACAGAGTATAAATGTATTTAATTATTTTTGTTGACCCATTTATATATTTTGTAGTCCTAGATAATCGATATTACAACTATTTCAGTTTAAATATTCTTACTCTAAGAATGAGTCCAAAATTGCAAGGAATAACCAGCTTCAAAATAAGCAGATATTCTATAACTTCATGTCGTTGATGAAGATTTTTTAAATATAATTATTTCACTTCCCACTAGATAGTTTTGTGGCTAGAGTGGTTGGAAGTGGTTGATGAACTATTTCTATCGGTGGGTGGAAGTGGTTGATGAACTATTTCTATCGGTGGGTGGAAGTGGTTGATGAACTATTTCTATTTTGTTTTATAACCATGATTCTATGGATGATTGGAGTTTGCATAGTGGCTGACATATACTATTATTGACGGAGAGCAGTTTGAAAACCTTGAATGATATTCCTTTGTATTGTTTGTTTCTATTATTAACGACCTTTTTAGCACAATGTAGACTATATCGGGTCAGATACCCAGTCATTAGAACTTTATGCCTTTCTCTTTTCGAAAAGTGAGTTGGGTTTCTTCTTTTGTATAATAACAAACGTATGACAGCTTAAACCATGGCTTTTCATATGAAGTCACTGGATCAATGACTACTTTAGATTTGATTTAAGCAATATAGAAATACTTTCAGGAGAATCCAGATGGGAGGTGCGTAGTTTTCACACCTATCATGATGGCAGCACTCAAAGGAGACTTGAAGATGATAGAGTTGCTAGAAGAACATGGAGCCGATATCAACCTAGTGGACCCTTACAACAGCTATGGGTGTGTCCTTATGGGCGTCCTTAGTGGCAATCCTCAATGTGTTCAATATCTACTCACTAGAGGTGCAAACATACATTTTTCTGGTAAGTTAATGAACCCTCTGGTGGCTGCAATCAGACAATATGATCCAGGCTGGTATGATGAGGGGGAAGAAGACATTATCACGACTACCATAAAGGAGAACAGCATTCATTTAATATCAATATTGTTGGATCATGGTGCTGATGTCAATATTTTCAACGCAGAAGATGAGCAAAGTCCATTGACTGAAGCAGTTCAGCACAATGACGTAAGAATACTGAAATTGTTACTTGAAGCAGGTGGAGACCCTAATTTACAGGTATCAAAGAGATTTTTTAATAAAACACCTCTTACCATTGCAATAAGAAATGGCAACACAGATGCAGTGAAGATATTGATAAAATATGGAGCAGATATAAATATAAAATATGTGGAGTATACACCAACAAAACAAGTGAAGTCACTAGTTGAAGCAGCCTTGGATTCCCGTTTGGACATAGTATTGGTGCTTATTAAAGCTGGGTGCAAAGTAAACAAAGTACTTTCTGACAGTATTAAACATATATACAGAGCAGAAGTCAAATCTGAAGGAGACATTGCTGAAACAAAACACAGAAGTCAAAGCAGATTAAAATATTTGACACAGTTAGTTGAGATAGTCAATAACCCAAAGAGTCTTAAATTGTGCTGCCGAAATTACATACGATGCACTTACGGCATATTCAGTCCAGATAAAGGAAGACAATTACCAATCCCAAAATTGTTATGTGATTATATACTATGTTCAGACCTGTGATATACATGATACTACTCACATCTCATTTTTTATTATAAAGATTTTTATTATGAAAATCTAACAAAATGGATCAATGTGAACCTGAAATGTGTTTATCAGTGCATCTCTGTAAAGTCATCTCCAAATTGTTCATACCAAAATATGCATCTGTGATAACACAATCACAGTATAGGGAGGTCTGCTATGTGAGTTATCTAAAGCTTTTTATGGAGAACACCTAAGATGTCTTCAAATATTTATGTTGACCTCTCTATATTGTTTTTATATTAAATGTTTGTGTCAGCACATTGGATGGCACCTTTCTTTGTTGGTTAGGTTGCTGTCCTCCTGCATACACATGCATAACACCTGAAATATATAATTCAAAGTGCCTTTGTCATTTTATATATCAGTGGTTTGGCAATTCTTTTCACTTTGATTGATGGCCATTGCATTACATGATATATATGCGCCACAAAACGTTTATCATATCAGCTTGTTTGTAAAGCTTTATATTTTATAATATTAAATACTGTATTTTTAGCTTTATATTTTATAATAATCTTATATCAAATATTCATATCAACATGAATAATAAAAGTTTGTAAAGGGTTTTTAAAAATATAAAACCATTACCTGGATTTATATCATATGCATATTTCTTGTCATTCCAAAGTGACATCTGTTGTCTATCTATGGTAAAGTGAGCCTTTTCAGATGCACCATTTTTTATATATATTCTATCAAATCCCACCAGTTGTAATTTTGGGGACTGAATATTACCTTCAATATCTTTCCATGAAATATATACTTGGACAATCTGCAAAAATAGCATAACTGTATGGACAGGTTAAAAAAAGAGGATTACACCTGGTGTTATGTTTAGCAATTTTGTGTAGGAATTATTCTTATATAAAATATTTTTAAACTTCTCATTAAAAGTCAAATTTCTTGCTCAGGATATTTGTAGGATTGTAATTTTTAAAATAAGTTAGGGCACAGAATAGGCCTCACCAGCTCGTACTTTTGTAGTATATTGCATGGGGCATAAAAATAAAAATTGGTGTAAAAAAAGGCTAAAATTCATTTCATGACAGTTTTATGGAAATTAGAGGCAAGTGTAATGTCATTGTTACAGGGCTTTGCTGCATTTAAAATAATTGTTTAATCTCGGAGAATATATTATTCGGAGGACTAAAATGAGAATTATGTGCTACCTCATCAGCATCATAAGGCCCATCATTCCTGATATTAACATCCACATATACTGATAGTCCTATTTCAATATCATTAGGAGTAACTTTCAAATCTGAGTAGGTGAACTTAGAATAGGACAGTCCATATCCAAATGGGTAGAGAGGGTTTCCCTCAAAATATCTGTAGGTTCTGCCAAACATTGTGTAGTTTGTTATTGGGGGCATCTGAATAAAACAAAATGAAAAGTCATCAAAATTTTACATTATTTAAATAATTTAGGACATTTTCTTTGATTAAATTGACCAAATCATGAGGAGTCTATGGTAATCACGTGATGGAGGGACTGAGGCCAGGTAGCAGGTAGTCTTGCTGCTGGCACTGCCTCGGCAGCCCCAGTCATCGTGACCGTCCGGAATATGGCTTCCCCTGCACTCTGACCTGGGTAGAAACACTCCATAATTGCACCAACCCCTGGCTCATCAACAGCCCATGATATATCTAAAGGGTTGGCATTGAACAACAGCAGGATGACTGGACTGCCATTACCTGGAATATCAAGCAGTTTGTTCAAATTATCATATTGCTCTGAAATCATATAAGTAAATTAGTTGTAGCATGATAATATAAACATATTTTGCTTACTATTATTCACAGCATCCTTGAGTAGCTTAAGTTGTCTCCCAGGTAAATTAATGTCTGTCCTGTCCACCTCTTCATTTTCAAGGTACCGACCTATGGATGTTAACATATATATCATATATAGTTTAGAATTTAATCAGTGACTGACACTACACTCAAAAAACAAATAAATATGTGGTGATGTATATGAATCTGTGAAAATGAGTATGAAATGATTTTAATACCTGAGTCATAATGTAAATTGTTACCTAGAACATGATGACTGAAATAATTAAGTCAAAGTATATTGTAAATACCTAATCCAAGACATACAAAAATAATTTGGGTGCCACTGACAGCCCTGATGAGATCACTTTGGTTGTAGTTTTCACACTTGGTATCATCACATGCAGATGAATACTGGACAGTTCTGGCAAGGTTCTGCAGTCCTTTAAGAGGTGTTGTCACATATTGCTTATTAGTTTTTGGCATTGCATTGCCATAAAGAAGGGTTTCATTATTTGCCATGGGACCAACAACCTGCAACATACAGATTACTAATGAATATAAAAACTTTATAAAGTAAATATAACTGTGCAGTATATTTCAGATGTGTAAAATAACTCACTGCAATGCTATCCAGTGCAGGTGTCAGGGGTAGGATGTTCTGATTTTTTAGCAGGACAAAGCTCATCATGGCGGCTCTAAGAGCAAGTTCTCTATGTTGGACACTTTGTACCACTGACAGGTCTATCTTGTTATAAGGCACCATATTTGGGGGGTCAAATAAGCCTAATTTCATCCTGGTGTAAAACAAGGGTTTGGCACTATCTCTGAACTCCTCTTCAGTAAGTTTGCCTTGTTGTATTGCCATGATAGAGGAATTATAGATGTTTGAACCTAAAGACAGGATATATCAAAATGTTGACATAATTAAAAAAAATATTAGGTAACTGTAAGTAAAAGATCATTATGAAGTGACATATTTACATGACAGATTACCTAGCTCGAGGTTACAGCCAGCTTTGATGCAATGTGCAGCAGTATCAGATGTAGAGTTGAGATAATGGTGAGCTCTCATCACTCCTGACACAGCAGTGGAGTCACTCACCACATATCCCTGGAATCCCCACTCATTCCGTAATATCCCAGTCAGAATGCCCTTATTGGCACACATTGGAATTCCATTTATACTGAACACAAATAAAAATATATATTCTCAAGATGCTTTATTGTAGCATTTTATATACTTATGCAGTCGTTTGAATCGTTTTAATATACGAATTAAACAAATAAAAAAATATGTTGCACTTACGCATTGTATGAACACATAATACTGTAAGTGCCTGCGTCAACACAGGCTTTGAAAGCTGGAAGGAAGGTCATCCGCAAGTCATGCATACTAACCTGAATTTAACAAAGTTCAGTGAGACACAAAAATATAAGCTGTAATCTCAGATTAGGGAATGATCATTGTTATATAACATGACCTACTCTGGCATCAAAGCTGAATCTTCCATTCTCCGGTCCAGCATGGGAATCAAAATGCTTACATCCCGCATTCACCCGGATGTAGCGGGGATGTGAACCCTGCAGTCCATGGATGAAATACTTGGCCAATTCTCCTGTCAGAAAAGGATCTTCCCCATATGTCTCCTGTCAAAATAGATTATTTATGTTTTTTTCTTATTTTTAAGTTTAATTTTCTTCCAAATTATTCACGTTTAATTTTCCTCCAAATTATTCACAGAATTTGAACTGATCACAGAAAATCTCACCTGGTTCCTTCCCCATCTTGGATCTCTCATAATATTCACTACTGGGCTGAAGCATCCCAGTCCAAAGTAGGTAGGATATGTATCATGTTTAGTATTGTTATTCCAATGTGCCCTGATTTCATATGAAGTTGCTGCAGACATATTAAATAGCAGGTCCCGACTGTAAGCAAATAGACAAAATCATTTATCATTAAAGATAATTCTAACATTACAGAATTACTCTAAAATACCTGAATGATTCTTCAGGACTGTTATAATTTAAAACGGCACAAGATTTGACTTGTCATTTTGACAAGTATCACATGAAATAGATGATGACGACGTGTGGTTTATTACACTGCAGTCATAATAACTTACAAATTAATAAGACTATCCACAAATACATTTAAGGTGGAATGTACAATGATTCAAAAGAGAATTAATCATTATAATTAGATTTTTTAAATAAATATTGCATTGATACATATTGAAAAGAAGAAAGAAAATGGGACCAGACCACACCACACCAAAAGGGAGAACACCACATTAAAAAAGAATAAATCATATACATAATGTAGATAGGTTTCCTCAAGAAAAAAATGATGAGAGACACATTGTTATATTGTCTGCATTCAGTGTGGATATATGCTTACTTGAAGGTAGCTGCCATTGCCATGGGTACAGGGAATGCGGTGCCAAAGGACTCTGCTTGGCCATGTTCACATTCTGTTATCCACATATAAGGCTTGATTCCAAGCCTTGGGATTCCAGGGGGTCTGGTGAAATATATAGCCATCCTCTGATCTGTGATTTCTTGGAGTGTCATTCTTCCCAGCAAATCTTCCACTCTGTCACTCCAAGGCAAGTTGGGATCCTGGAAAGGATAGTCATAATGTTCATAATATGTTTTGTACTCCACAGAATTTTTCTTCTTTTGGTGTTGGAGGGTGTTAAAATATAATGTATCCTTTGTTTTGGGTATATTCCAATTGTAGCAGCGTGCAGGGAGACAAAATATGTCCAAAATCACGATCAGACTGATTACCAGTCTCAGCAGCTTCATCTGTCTCTTGTGGTTTACAGTAAATTTCATGACATGCATAGAATCAACACTTTGCAGTTTGCAGTTTTCTCTGTCAAATAGGAGCTCAAATTGCTCTCTGTTGTGGTTTGTTGACAACTCAAATGCTGAAGCATAAATGGGTCACGACCCGGAAGTGATTTTCTATTTAAGCTGCAGAGAACGAATGCAGTCGAGAACCAGTTAACCGTAGACCTCCGTGCTCGGCGAGTCTTGCTCCGTGCTCCGTGGGCTGTCACGGAGGAGAAAATTTCTTCTCGGCCGAGGAAAATTGCATCAATTGGCCGCTTGGTGTCACCACCTCACTACAGTATATTCGTATGTAGTTTATTTCCACGGAGGAGAAAACTGCTCCTCCGTCGGAAGGAGAATGCATTGATTGGCCGCTTGGTGTCACCACCTTATTATATTAGATTTGTACTATAGGCTATATTTCCACGGTAGACAAAAACTGTTCCAAAATAGATGCTTTCCAGTTTATCAGTTGATATACAGTGACCGGCAACCAAATCCGGACATTTTTATGTGTTTCACTCCCGATATCAATTGATTACCGATGTTTATCACACCATTTGACTTTGTTTGCACACGCAAGTGTCTGAAAACAACTTGGTGTGAATATTTTCAAGAGTGCAGACGCATAGAGAACCGCATTAGCTTCCAGCCAGCTCTCACAGCACGTGGACCACTGCACGTGCAGGGTTACCGATGCGTACGCAAATATGATAGATACATCATATTTGAGTTACGTAATCGCCTCGTGCACGTGCCAGCAATTGACATGACGTCATTGATCAGCACGTGCAGCGAGAAAAAACTGATGCGGTTCTCTATGTGCAGACGCACTTAAAAGGCTTTGAAAACTGACAGTGGGAGTGACGGGCCAAATTAGACCTACTTAAGACTACCACCAGATGTCACTAACTCTCAACGCAGTTTCGCCACCAAGCCCCCTGGTGGACCTTGTATGCGATGGAATAAACTGCCAGGATGACATCTGGCGGTTGAATTGTCCATCCAAGCGAGGAGTTTATCAAATTCTATCAAAAAATGGTCAAAATTGTCCTTTTAAGGGTATCTTTCCTTCTAGATCGATGCCACAGCCAGGAAAGATGTCCATATTAACTACAATATGACACATACTTGCTGAGGAATAAAATAAAACAAGCAACGGAGCAAGATTTTGAAGTTTGCTCCGCCGAGGAGTTCCTCCGTCCTACCACGGAGCAAGGAGTTGCTCGGCCGAGGAGCTGCATTAACTCCACGGAGGAGCAGTCCACGGAGCACGGAGGAAGATTCGCCAAGCGCCGAGGTCTGCAGTTAACTATTGTTGATGCAGTCCCAGTTGTATAGCAGTGACATCTGGTGGATTGTGTTGGCTCTGAAAAATCCAAACTTGTCTCATATCCACAGATCTCAGCCTTAGATTTCCTGTATGGATCCATGGTATAAACGAGTAACTGATATATTTCCAGACCACAAATACACATCAAAACCTCAATACACATTCCACTGAGGTATCCACCAATTGACAGACTGTCCCAATAGTGTCCGAGAGAACCTCAACTGATATACACACCAATGCAACCTTTAATACACATCCCCAACTGTCTCACAACTCAACCCAAAACACCGAAATACACATCCAATGCACATCCAAGACATCTTAATACACATACCAGCCTGTCCTCGATGCGCTCCACAGTGCCTCCATACTCATCCCACAGTACCACCATACTCATCCCACAGTACCTCCATACTCATCCCACAGTACCCCCATACTCATCCCACAGTACCTCCATACTCATCCCACAGTACCCCCATACTCATCCCACAGTACCTCCATACTCATCCCACAGTACCTCCATACTCATCCCACAGTACCACCATACTCATCCCACAGTACCTCCATACTCATCTCACAGTACCACCATACCGTTTTTTATTCACAGCCCAGACTCATTTAATGCTCTACCAAAATAAATAACTTAGGCTACATATAAATATTTAATACTGCCCTCACTCATGCGCATCTCATCGATCATACATTCAAATACACATCTTGCACACCCCCTACCCACACCAATACCCCATAAGAATACCTTGCAAGTCCAGTATGGGTTAGCTTCTTTCCCTCACGCTGAACGAGACAGGATGTAACACACATGGCTAATTATCATACCACATGTGGTTAATGCAGTCAACAGCCACAATGGGGTACAGAAGGGGATTAGCACAAGGTGAAACATCATGATGTTTGATTGTATGTTCTAGCTTGTTTTATGTAATCAGCAACTGAGAAAAAGATAAATTATAGCAATAAATATATATGTTTTTCTATAATTTAAGAGGTCCTTAAATTATAGTAAGATATATATAAATTACATTTCTTTATTAATAGTTAACCAATATTGTCATAACAAATTATAGGAGAGGAGATATTTGTTTTTGTAGCAGTTATTATACATTTTGGTTGGTATTTCCACTTATCCCCAAAACAACCTATACATTGTTGTTAATACTTCTAACAACATTGTTTGATGTTTCAAAGGCATGCATTGTTCTACTTTGACCTATAAATATGGTTGATCAGGATGTGGGACTGTGGTGAAGGGGCTATTAAAGATATATCTTAGTCTACAGATTGTCTTAGATACTTCTACATCATGGACAGCAAGAAATCTAAAAAAATTGATAAGCGCAGGAAGGGAAAGGTACTCTCAAAATCAATGACAAAACAACAAGTGCAAGACATTCTTAAGGGATTGCGTCAACATTTCACGACAAATAAAACAGAAATTATTTCAGAAATGTCCAAGACAATGTCTGAGGATGTTTTTCTCCAATCTGATAACACCAAGGAATTGTTGACCAAGCTACTATATCATAAAGGATTATTTAATGCAATGTCTGACAAGTTCTGTAACTTATATGAAACGTGCAACAAAGGTCAGTTCAAGGACAAATATGCACTATTGCAAATTGAATGGAATGAATTTGTTAGCATATTTCTATTGTGTGGCACACCAGAAAACTTAATAATTCCTGATGCAGTTAGTGAGCGTGGAAGTGGATGTCAAATGGAATCCTCATGTTTTAGCACTGTTCTTCATGCCATTGCAACATCCTTTTTTGAGTATGCAAGCAATAAAATTAGTGAATTGAGGCCTTCATTCCACCAGCATCCAGTTGTTATCGACAAGAAAATGGACACACTGGATATGATTCTAGGATTTGCAGGGGCCTGTTTGAGACTGATATACAAAAAATGTGATAATGACACAAAAGTGATTATTGATACAATTCAAATGTCCTCAAGAATGAAGAAGAATTACACTGACTGGAAGGTGCTGTTACCGGGTACTGCTCTACATTTGACAATACCAGTGAGGTGCATGAATGAATATCTCACTTTTCTAAATGACTGCATCAAAGAGAGTTGTTCGGACAATGCCATAAAGTTATATGAGAAGCAATTCATACAGGTATGTACATTTTGATACTTATTCATGAAAGGTGGCTGAACATCAATGTTACTTAATATTGGACCCAATACTAAACAGTTCAGTTAAAGTCATACTTTAAGCTTCAACAAATAGTTTTGGGCTCTTTTTTCATTATAATACAGTAAATTAAATTGATGTATGAGACTTTCAATGGGATCTCAATTATATGGTGTCTACATGATGACCGCAAAGTACCTGTGATAACCAATCATGTGAATTCATAAATGACTAACTAAAGTATTTGTTTTAAGAAAGTCAAGTCAAACCTATAATTGATCTTTTTGCAGGTCACACGTGCCAAATTTGAACATTTGGATAGTGTTTTGAAAGATCTCTTTTGGAAGGGTATGAGAGTGGTTCAGCAGGCCAGGCCTTCAATCAAAAACGTTGCTGATGAAACAATAAACAAGTTTGAGCTTAGATGGAGAAAGAAGATGCTTCATGCCCGTATGAATTCCTCTATAAAGGCCTTTTATCACAGGAGAGACGAACATGCTGGTCGCATATCTAAAGGAGGGTTTAACCTGAGAGATGATCTTTATGCGATTTCTAAGGCTACCCGTCAGGCTAAAACCCGCAAATCCAAGAAATAACTTTGATTACATTGAAAATCATGAATGCATTTGAATGTCAAGAGTTTTTTGTAAGCAACATAAAGATTTGTAATTTCTAAAGTACTTTGTGTCTCAAACAGATTACATATATCATGTTCCACATTGCCAATTTAGTCATCTTTATTTTTATGTGATCTTATGAAGTCAGATTTGGGAGATGTGCAAGTACATCTCAATGTTAATGTAACTTTAAAGCACCATTTGTACATTCTGCCATAAAAACTTGAAAGATAAGCCTTGGAGATCGCCTAAGTGTTTCTGACAATGGGGTTGAATGATGAATTTTCCTTTTCTTTGAAGGTGTACAGGATTCTGATACATTACATTGATTTTTCTCCTGCAAAGAGAAAAGTATACTTAAGTCAAAATTTTAAAACATTTAGAATGTTTTCAGCTAAATCATAATTGATACATGTTTGTATTGATATTGTATTGATATTGGAACTAGAGATTTTTACTTTTAAATACATGATTTAATGTCATGTCTTGCTGATGTTGCATTAATATTATAGTTCACAATATCCATATTTACACTTTATTTCTTCTATATTGTATAATCTGATATCAAAACTTTAATTAAGATTGTTTGCTACAAGGAAAATGTGGCAATGTCTACACGATGCTAAGCATACAAAGAACCATAAATTGCATGAATATAAAGATTATCTTCTTGTTAATCAATTTAAGTAAGTATTAGAAAGATTCATCTCACCTTTTGTTCAAAACTACGCCGAGCAAGAACATCTTTTAGCTTTAACTTTACACTTGTATTCATATTCCTTGACATGTGCTCCTCGCTGGTCAGCTCAGCAGATATAATATTGCCCTGTTTCACCCCAACCTGGCCTCTTTCAGGGTGCAACACACATCCTCATGGGACTGTCACCATGACTACGGCCAACTGACCCCGGTTATCTTTGGTTACAAGTGCATCTAAAAATAGCCAGCTGAATGGCCTAAGCTCGCTTTTGACGCTAGGAAGACCATGCAATTTCTCATAGGCAAACCTTTTCTTACAAAACTTATCAAAACACACTTAAAAACATCACAAATGAATTTTATTACCCCCAAGGTCCAAGAAAACATATTAAGGATACATCTCATGCAAAAATAAAAACAAATATCATTTTGGAAAGTATACTTTTGAAGCTGAAAACATATAGCTCCTGTATATGTGTATGTGGGACTTGCAAGTACATGCCTACACGAGAATGCAGAGGAAAGATCGTAGCCCCTCTTCGAAAAGAGCAGGACATTAAATCCCAGGGACAGGCTGTGGCGAAGTTGGCTGTGGAAAAAAAAACATTCTCCATTCTCATTGACACTAAATTGTTCTATCTTGCTGCATTCCTGAAACCCCATGTGAAGGGCTAGAGAATCTTTGCCAGTAGTGAAGTATGAGCCATTTCTTTCTAATTGGCATTATAATTAAGGTCCACAGTTGATTGACAGTTAACAAAATCTGTTGTCGCATGGCAATATACAGATTTTTCTGTTGATACTAATCAGTTAATTAATGGAAGTATTTGGAATTTGTCAATCTCAATCCCTTCACGTAGACACTTATACACATTATACATTTCTGGGTTCATAAATCTCAAGCTGGTTCCAAACTTATTGCCAGATGGCACTGCATGTGACCTATTTCCAATCAGCCAATCGCGCTTCCAGTTTTTGCCCGAAATGTTGGTCACTTCAATCATAAATTGTTCTCTCCGGGAAATATCCATTTGATAATCTAAATCATAACAAATAATATTCATAATCGTGTTATTTTACTGTGAACCCTGCACTAAGCTTCGCCCATTCTCTCACACTTATTTTCAACCAAGATGCATCCTCTTTTATATAGGAGTGACCCCCCCTCTTCATGGAGTGAGTGGTTCTGGGTGAAAGGACTCAATCTTAAGTTGACCTACTTTTCCAACCCAAAACATAAAGAGTGAGTATGACTTTTCTTGTTGGTGGTTTTTATATAAATCTTTCATGCGTCTACGAATGTATTTTTTAGATAGATAACTGTTCACGTGAGCTATTATGTTTAAAATAAATCAAGGAAACTGGAACCGGCTTATGCCTTGTCTGTCATATGACCACAGACACTCCAGACTTCAGGAACTGGGTTCACTCCTACTAGTATTTGTCTCTCTCTCTCTTGACTGCCTCCCACAAAGAAGGGTCCTGTATGGATCCTCACAGCATAAAAAGGGTTCTAAAGGGGAAGTTAACAGTCAAGTATCTCTCGTATCTCGAGAGTGAAGCTTGGTCAAAATCCCAAGATTTTTCTAGATATTTAATTTTAAAACTAGTTTGAGTACAGGTATAAGTTATTATTACTATAAGAGTAGTTTCCAACACAAAATGTATACATTTTCTGTGTTATCCTGGGAAAGAATTATGCTTTTCCCTTGAAAATATAACAAAGAATATTTCAGTAGCTTGTTATCAAATGTAAATATTCATACAAAACTAACAGAGACAGGAGGCTTTTCACCAGTGATATTTTCTGTTTCTTTAAGATTTTTATCACTGATATTCGGAATTTCTACTACAAACTACCATACAAACCTGAAAGCAAACCTGAAGAATGATGTGCTAAATATAACTGTGATTATTTATATTATGGCAAATTTAAATTGAAGAAAGCAAATCAAGTCATTGAAGAATTTCACGAGTGAACTAATGCTATCGCTCATGTCAACAAGTAGTTGGTCACAGAACATTATTTGAAACAACTTAAAACCTGTGGAGAAGCCCTTGTTGGAAAATACTGTCTGTTGGAAACTGTTCCAATGCCTGTAATTGAGTTTTGGCCAATGCAGAATGCAGAAGAATTAAGTCAGGCTGGGTTTAATCCATGATTATATTTACTTTAGAAACAAGCATTGTGCTTTAAAAATCATTTAAGGTCTGTAATCCACAATGAAAAATTGGGACAGATTTATGTTTTTTTGGCTTAAATGTTTTCAAAAGTAATGTTATTTGTTAATTTAGCACAGAAAAAGTAAACTTAACCAGCTCGTCTTAATTTTTTATTATTTAAATTGAACCGAATTTTTGCAGCTGGCGACTTATATGAAGTATTTATACTTTCTTTATTTAATGCCATCCAAAGAATAATCAAGCTTTTTTTGGGAGATTTTAGATATAATCATGGCATAAGATATGAATTATCACTAAAAGAGTTGGGTATTTAAAAATCTCATGTGAACGAGTTTGTCTGCCATGTGTGCTGTATGGGAATTACCCCACCACTGGCGTCATAGCCTCACTCTCATCCTGGAATCCCCCAGAGCCGAAGGCAGTTACGTAAATATACGAGACCACACGAAGTTCTCTCCAGATGCTTCAAATTGAATGTGGATTATAGACCTTAAATGTTTCATGAAACATAAAAAATGGTGAAAATCACACTATGAATTACTCTATTATTTATTCTTGCATGCCAAATGTTTATTCTGAGATTTTGAGTGTCAGATATGCAATATTGCATGATATACATCTGACTTTTGCATGTACTTTTAAAAAGACTTTTATTCTGCCCTCCATATCCCAGACAAAATCAATATTGATAGTGGATTTAGCTATATTTATTTCTGTTTATAAATCTGTGAAGTTCATCTGATAAAAATCTTTCCTTATCATTTTAATCTTCACTTATACATGTTTACATATTAAGCTATATGCTAATGCATAATATTGAAAGAATGAGTACCAGAACCCAAATGATTAATATGCTATATCTCCCCCAGATATATGTTTATAGATGTTGATCTGTCAAATATAAGCTAATGCTAAGTTAAGTACTGTTGAGAATCAATATATTATCCAGGTTTCCAGGACATTTATTGTGTCTAACCATATTGTATGTCACCTATACTGTAATATTTTTCCTTAAATTATGATTAAGAACTCTTAATCTGAGGTCATATTTGGGCCACAAGAGTTCATAAACAAACATGATCAAAACCTTTCAAACTAGTATATTCTCAGGCAACACCATATCTAGATGAAATGCAACACAAATAACAGTTAGAATTTATCATTTTATATTTCCACACAAAATATTAAATTTAATAATTACATAGTTTTCAACATTTTAAATTTCCATTTAAACTGCACTATCATATATTGCCATATCCATTTTGTTCTCATGCCAGTAATATTGGCATACATTTTACACCACTCATTCCATACTATAGCTTCTATCTTGCAGGAGTAATGGTACATATATTTATACAAATTATCAAAACTCATATACATTGAAATTGTATTTCAGGTTGACAATGGATCCTTGGCCCCGTAACCTGCTGATTGTATTAGCTCTGTCATGCTGGGGTGGATTTTGCCATTCTGCATCACAAAACAATGTCTTTAAGATGTCACAGGAGAGATTCTTGAATCGTCCAGACCAGGAAAAGCAGGGAAAGTTTTCTGTCTTTGACTACCCCTTTCAGGACCCCACACTGTCATGGTCAGATAGAGTGGATGACCTTGTGGGTCGTCTCACCCTGGAGGAGCTGGTCCCTCAGTCTATGGCCATCTATGGTCAGCCTGTCCCAGCCATAGACAGGCTGGGTATCAAGCCATATGTGTGGATCACTGAGTGTCTCAGAGGACAGGTCAACACCAATACTACTGCTTTCCCCCAGAGCATCGGCTTGGCAGCCGCATTCAGGTAGAATGTTACTTATACTTGTTAAAATTCCACTGGCTGAATTTTGAAGGTGCTTGTGTACATGTTGAATAAATGATGTACCTTATTTTTTAACAGCGAGGATCTTGTATTTCAAATGTCTGAGGCAGTATCATATGAAATCCGAGCTCATTGGAACAGTAATGTCCAGCAAGGAAAGTATGAGACAGATATTGGCCTTAGTTGTTTTTCACCAGTTATCAACATCATGAGGCACCCACTGTGGGGAAGAAATCAGGTTTGTACACTAAAAGAGTATACACACTAATATTCTTGATCCATCACATGATAAGATAGTATTTTTGACATGGCATGTTTTGCATTTTTTATAGGAGACCTATGGAGAAGACCCTTATTTGAGCTCAGTGCTGGCTTCATCTTATGTGAATGGTCTTCAGGGGGACCACCCACGTTACGTCAGGGCCAATGCTGGATGTAAACACTTTGATGCCTACGCAGGGCCAGAAAACATTCCTTCCTCCAGGTTTTCTTTTAATGCTAAGGTCAACATCAGTATATTACTTAAAATTTTCTAAATCACTCAATTTAAAGGTATTAAGCACCAATCCTGTTTTCTTGGTTTTGCAACAGTATATATACATATGAACACCATGACGTATTAAAGTTTGACATCAAGCAACAAGAAAAGTTGCTACAAGACATAGAAGTTGCACAGTCTGAATAAGATTTTCTCTGTCCATGGCTGCACGTGACGGGTAAACACGGGTAGCGTGAACTTTATTTGACCTCAATTGAGGCTCAAAGTGGGGTAGCACTGTTTGACGTCATTTTGGTACTATTCAAAAGACAATACATTTCATGACGTCATAAGCATATTTCCATGCTCTTATGACGTCATTTTACCTTTCAGTGCCTCTATGATGACACTCCACATAAAAATGACGCCAAGAAAGGAGTGTGCTTTCATTATGGGCCTATATGTTAGGTCCATGTTCAAATAGGTTTTACAGACAATGATGGGGATGCATTTTTCAAAAAGTTTATAAACATGAAAGACAAATACATTTATTACCAATATGTGAATTTTAAACGTTTTTTTCAAAATCGGTGCTTAATCCCTTTAAGTTTAATAGGTACTCAGTAGAAGTTTTTGAAAGGTAAAAGGGCAACAAGTACTTATATCTATGTATATTCGATTTTTTGTGATTTACATTTACAGATGTGTTTCTCATAATTTTGATATCCCTGTACATTTAATATTAAATGGTGGGTAATTTCTTGCTGTATGCAGGTATCCATGCGAGACTTGCGCATGACATTCCTCCCAGCCTTCAAGTCCTGTGTTGATGCAGGAACATACAGCATCATGTGCAGCTACAATGCGTGAGTAGATACAAGTATCTCATACCCAGCTATGCAGATATCATATATGCTACAAGATTGATACTGATTACTGTCACCAGGTGGCACTACATGATATCAACAGGTTTAGTGATGTGAAAGGCAGTTCTGGATAGTAAATTACGTGTTCATCCTTTTTGCGATATTTAGGTATTTTTCAGCCATCTTAATTTTAATGCACTCACAGCTTGGTCACCAGAATTTGCTCCAGAAAATAAATACACCATTAAGGTGAATCATGTTTATCTAGGACATCTGAAATCTAAAATCTAAAATCTATAAATACATGTATGCATGCCTTATTATCAAATACATTTGGTGAATGAATGTATGAATCATAAATTATCCTGTGACTGTGATGAGCATGTGTTTGTAGTGTGAATGGTATCCCAGCTTGTGCTCATGAGCAGCTGCTCACTAATATAACCCGTGATGAGTGGGGATTCTCTGGGTATGTTGTGAGTGACGCTGGAGCTGTAAGTGGAATCATGAAGGGGCATGCCTATACACACACAGAAGTGGACACGGCTGCAATCTCCTTGAAGGCTGGGTGCAACCTTGAATTGGGCAGCACCTTCTTCAACTCTACAACCGATGCAATCAATCAAGGAAAGCTAACAGGTATCATAATGTTATGATATTTCCACCATTTTCAGTGTTAATGGGGTACCAGCTTGTGCAAGTAAGGAATTGCTGACAGACATCTTGAGAACAGAGTGGCATTTCCATGGTTATGTGATCAGTGATGACCTGGCCATCAAGTATATCAAGGACGGACATCATTACACAAACTCTACAGTAGACACACTAGCTGCAGCCATAAGTGCTGGGTGCAATATTGAGCTAGCTGAGCCTAAGTCTGCATTCTATAAGGAAGCTAAAACAGCAATACAACAAAAAAAGATCACAGGTGACCACATGCTTAGCTTGATATACATGCTGGATGACAGGTTGCATGCTTTTTAGGCACCAAATCTGTGTGCGCTTACAGATTGGGCCCATATTAGATAAGTATTATGCACATACAGATAACACTGACTTTTTATGTCTAAGTCCAGAAAAAAACAGTGTTTCTCATCTATTTTTTTCATATAAAAAATGGATAGTGAAGCAGGTTTTAATACACATTTGTAGCTTATGCTTTTTAATGTTTTTTTATGTTTTTATTACCTTAGATACGTGATACCAAACTTAATTCATAATTAACATTGTCAGGATTGACAGCTTTGTCAGGAATTATTTTTCAGAGTGGTGCTCTTAAACCATTGTGGGTTTAACAATGCAGAGTAATTTAATATTTAATGACGATAAAATATTTAACGTTAGGGGGAACAGGGACACTTCATGCAGAGGAGCACAACTGTATGAAATGTGTTGTTGACTGTTGCTAAGATACCAAAAATGCATGACGTCACTATTTCATTGATAAATAGCCACACCACCATTATGACGTCATTGATCCTTCAACTGCATGAAATAGTGCACAATTATAACCCACCAAAACCAACTAAATAAATACCATATATCGGTTCAGATAGGATCAATGCTTATTAATACACATGAAAACATCATGTATTGATCTTTTATGACTAATCCATTAGCCAGTAGTTGCTGCATTAGACCTCATCACTGCCCAGTGATACAAAATTAAAAGTAAATTAAACATCATATTTCTCAAAATTTCCCATGCTTTTTATGACAAAATTGAGAAGTTTTGCAAGTTTAATTACCAGAATTTAAGAACAGGTTTACTCCAAATATAATTCTATTTACCGGTAGTTTAAATAGAGGGAATTTTGATTAATGGTCTATATTTTGAGATATCTAACTTTCTTCAAATTCAAGTAAAAAATTACCAAATGGTGTCCAAAATTTACATTTATTTGAATCATTTTATTTACAAAAACACAAATTACTTGAATTATAAGACATCTTTTAAAATTCTGTCTAAACTAAATAACATCATTCTAGCTAAAGATTAATGCCTTGGTTATGCAGATTGCTAGTGTAGTTATGCCCAAAAATGTTTTTCAAGTAAGCTCTATCCTTTCTTTATTTGTTACCAAAAAACCATCTTTTTCTGATTTTTGCTTCAACTTTGAATCTAAAATGATTAAAAATGAGAAACTTTTTAAAACAAATTAAAAATCTAATCAAGAGAAAAATCCATCCCTGAGCATTTGATACATTTAAGACTGAAATCCGTTTTGTAGTTATTTTCACACAAAGCAATTATCTTTCATCATGTCATTTTTGGGGGTTCAAATAATTTTTTTGGCGGGAACTTTAGAAGACACTGTTCCCCCTAACGTTAATGTACCAGTATATCATTAAAGTTTTTAAAACTTTAAACATTCAAAACAGTATATGGTGATGTTTTGGTTAAAATATCATGTTTTGGTCAAAATAAGATGTCAAACCAAACATTTAGCAATCAAGATAATCACATGAATTAATTCATATACACAGGCCTCTAAGGCATTGGAATACTATTATACGGGCAAAGATAGAAAATGCATCAGATTATTGAGGTAACTTCAAGTACCTCTTAGAAATCACTCTGTCTGTCCTGTGTCTGCGTATGTGTTAGTATGTGTGTGCGTGTGTGTGTGTTTGTTACTTTTTTCCCTCTGATTTCCTATATGCATTTGTCCCCTGCAATTTATATTAAGGTTATATAATATCTAGGACATGGGAGGGGGGAAAGATCCTTTGATCCTTGGTTGCTGGTTGCATAACCTTACATAACATCAAGGGGCATGATAATTTTATCTTTTGGCTCAGGGGCGAATGATCCTTTGATCCTTGATCCCTAGTTACATAACCTTATGTAACAACAGGCAAGTATGATTCTTTGATCTTTTGGCTAGCTGCCAACTGTGACCAAGTTGGCCAGTCAGATCCTTATTACTTACACAGCTCTCTGTAGTCTATTGTTGCTATTGACCTACATTTGAACCAGTGCTACAACTAACCTCTGACTTAGCTGCCTCTGGTATTGAGTGTTGTATAAAGTAAAGGCATTTAAGCAGCAGCTCACACAGTGTGTCCCCTTCCATGGAAACTTTATGTACAATGAAGCCAATATCAATCTGGGAAGAAAAGACTATGTGTGGTGTAAAAAAGGCAGATAACAGATTATGTTGTAATCTGTATTCAGGCCACTGGCATGGGGATGGGGCAGGGGTCGTGATATTTAACAGGGTCTATGAATTGGATGAGAGAGCAGAGTGTAAGTGCACTTAACAGCCTGCAGCACAGGAAAAGACTTACATCATTAGGTTAGATATCAACCATTGCAATGTATTTAGTATTTAAGAACCTGGCTTAAGCCATGTATACTATTATTGTTGACACCACAGATTATTACAGTACCAATTGTGACATTCTAGTTTAGTTGGTGGGAAAAATGCCTGATATTTTCATTAGGCAAGAAAATCTACTGTCATCCTTAAGTGTTTACATGCATAGCTTAATAATTTTATGTAAATCTTAAACATTAGTTGATTAACATAGAATCTGATTCGATTAATTTATCAATTAAATCAAAATGAAGATGAATGACAATAGTTTGGTTTTAGTGGTACCTATTTGTTTTTTTCATTATTTTGTGTGAGAAATGCCAGTGTTTGGTCATAAGTATGTTTGTTGCAGAGGCCCAGTTCCGAGAGAGCATGAAACCTTTGTTTTACACTCGTATGCGTCTTGGGGAGTTTGATCCAGTTGTCATGAACCCATACAACAACATCAGCATGTCTGTGGTACAGAGTCCAGAGCACAGGGACCTGGCCCTCACTGCAGCCATTAAGACATTCGTCCTGCTCAAGAATAAAGATAATTTACTCCCACTGAAAACTCACTTCAAGCAAATTGCTGTAAGTAATAGTAACCAAATTCTAACTATATATAACAAAACGTTTAGAAGAGTCTAGGTTTTAAATTGATGTATCACAATGTAGTCTAATTTTGTAATGTTTTTACAGATTGTAGGGCCAATGGCTGACAATGTAGAGCAGCAGTACGGTGATTATGGCTCGCAGGTTAACAGCCAGTATGCCTCCACACCACACCAAAGCCTTGCCAAACTGGCGGATAAATCCACATATGCTGCAGGATGTGATGACAATAAATGTGTCAACTACAACGAGAAGGACATCCAACTTGCTGTGGCTGAAGCTAATATAACCATTGTCTGTCTTGGAACAGGTACAAGCTGATGTGATCTACCAGAAATTCATTATTCCTCTCACTTTAATATTAAATATAACAATATATGTAAATGCTAATGACTGACTTAGTTATTCCTTAACTGCGTCTCATTTCTTTAGATATGAGCTCATTAAGGGCTCATTACCCTCGTAAGGAGAATGACATAAAACAATATAAATGGTTTGAGAATAAAGGAAATAACTTACACTACTCCATATGAGAAGGTTTGTATATTTATTGTTGATCAGGTCAACAGGTTGAATCTGAGGGCAACGACAGGAGCACAATTGATCTTCCAGGAAGGCAGCTTGATCTACTCAGAGATGCTGCATATTATTCACGTAAGAATACTTTCAATTATGATTGTTAGATATGAAAATTGAATGAACTGGGGTTATAGTGCAAAAACTCTGCACAGCCATGCTATTCCTTTCATTTTGAATTTGACTCAACTCTACCTTTTTGTTTACAGAAACTGGTACACCAATAATTGTGTTACTTTTCAATGCTGGTCCATTGGACATCACCTGGGCTAAGTTAGATGAGCGAGTGTCTGCTATCATAGAATGCTTTTTTCCTGCTCAGTCAACTGGTGAGGCCCTCTTTAGGGCATTGACAGCTCAGGGTAATGGAGATATTCCCGGTGGACGCCTACAAGCTACCTGGCCAGCCTACGAAAATCAGGTTAGCCACAATATGCATGAATTCATCGACTTCAAAGATGCAACTCTATGTAGGGTTATATAAAGAAATAATTCTATCCTGTCTGAAAATTTGAGAAATAAATTTAACAGGAATTTAAAATCCACCAAATTCTAAATATGGAAATTGTCTGTTTGGTACAGGTTGCAAGTATAACCAATTACACAATGGCAGGAAGAACCTACCGCTATTATACAGAAACTCCACTGTATCCATTTGGATATGGTTTATCCTACTCCAATTTTATCTACACCAACCTAAGTGTGTATCCCGCATCAGTCCCAGCTGGGAAGAGTACTATGCTGTCTGCTACCGTGGTCAACAGCGGTCCATATGATGCTGATGAGGTATGTGGCATCTTCATCTAAATGTCGTCTCACGATGTTTATTATGTGAAGATTATCAGCATACATACGGTATTCTTCATTGTGTATGTTGCAGGTGGTTCAGTTTTACATGAGCTGGGGTGATTCTACATTGCCTGCTCCACGTTACCAGTTGGTGGGATTCCAAAGAGTGTTTTTGAAACGTGATCAGGCCATTGAGGTCAGTACGGAGGTGACGAGCCAGCAGATGCAATTATGGATGGATGACAACACAGGATTTGTTGTACCCAAAGGTAATTCTCAAATATAAGTTCATGAAAAAATGATACAATAAATGTATTTTCATATGAATATCAATACATTGACTTGGTGATTTTTATTTGTTTCAGGTCTGATGGCTGTATATGCTGGGGGCCAGCAGCCTAACCAGAGAACATCTGTTCCTTCCAATATTCTCTCAGCATCCTTCACTGTTGTGTAATTCATTTTATATAAACCAATGATGCTTCATCTGTGATATATGGAATCATTAAAATAAGATGTGTGCCAATGTGACAGTTCTTCTTTGAGAAGAAATCATTCAAACGGACATTATCATAGTAAGTGAATTCAGTAAGTGAGGATTACCTGTATGTACTTCAAAATGAGGTCCAGTCCGCCATAACAGTCATGATTTATTACCATTCCTTTGATTAAAGAAAGCATTAACATTACACACTTGTCTTGTTATATCTTGTTTTACCTTTCTGTGCTTCTTTTACAATAAAATAATGGTTATAAGAAAATATAACCTAATTATTTATGGAGAGGTTAAATAAAGTTAACCGAGGTTAGAGCGATTGGAACAGATAGGGGTCGTGTCACCCAGAGCTCAGCTCAGGGTCAGCTGACCCGCGGGTCTTAAGGCCAGCGGCGGCGGGACACAGGTCATTAAGATTTGAATTGCCTCCATCCCTGCCCATCTGCTAATATATAATTGTTAGGGCTATGGACAAAGAATTATTATTAATATATCAACAAATTCAGGTATCTGTTACCATATCAGCATATTACCGTGTAACCTAGGTAACCGCATCAGTGATACCGCAGTTATTATGTTTAATTAAGGTATAATTGGAGGTTTAATTAAGGTATAATTAATGTATGAATATGTAGTTTGAGTGTATTTTTTCCTATGTGTGTCTATGGTTGATATTAGCTTTATAGCTCAATAAAGCATAATTCCAAATATTAATACATAGATGTGTTATCTCTCTAATGTAAATTTAGATCAGAAAAAAGTATCTTGTTTCACATTGCCACCCTAACCAATTTTGGGATAAACATGAAAAGTTCATTGTGCCACATTCAAAGAGAAATGTTCCAGACACAACTATGTGTCGTAAAATACTGATGCTTAAAAGAATGCACATCACAGAATTCTACTCCAATAGGTGCTTGCCACTGCAGTTTTTATAATAAATAATTTGTTATATTGGCTTTATTAGTCAGTGTTGGTTATATTGATCAGTATTAATTAGGTTGGTCAGCAAATGTACTTGATTTTGTCTCCCCTGTGACAGCTGTCCATGAGACTACGGTGTCAGTTATCTACCAACATAGAGTAAACATTTTGTGCTTATTTACAACATTTAAAGTAATACAAGTCAATTGGATACTAAAACAGAATTTTCAGTTTGTTTTGTTTTGTTTTTTTTTGTGCAAAGAATTATTTTTTCTTATCTCGGCTAATATACAATAACCAAGTTTGAAACTTGGTGGAGATGTGCATTATGTTCTCCTTGGTGAAAACAATTATGCTTCAGTGAGCAGCCAGGCCTAAGTCAACACATTACGTCATTGAGCCAGAACAGTGAACGTGACGTGAACGTTCTTCCCGGCCGTTGCCTGTGGTCCGGGCCGGTGACGGACGTTGACGTCCTTCCCATCCGTTAGAGGTTAATAAATGGAGATGGAACTTCATGCCTGATTGGGCAATCACGCCTCACTGGATACAGGGAAAACGTTTTGACAGGAACCCTATTCAGCCACTATGATGGCACAGGTACATTGTCTGGATGACGCATCCTGATGACCAACTGGTATTTTAATTCATGGTATTGGGATCAATGACAAATCCTAAATATTGCCAATGTATGTCCGGAGTATCATTTGTGTTTTGTGCTGATATCTCATTCAAACTTACATTGTCCTATTTACCACAATTTCGTCCCAGATAATCTTATTAAATGTTGGTATCATATGATGCACATATTGACATTTTCTGACTAAGTATACAGAGAGAAAAGCATGGTCATCCACTAATGATCACATACAGAGGTATTGATCAAGGAAGGAACATGAGTGCGGTGTATTGTCTAGCTTATCTTTATCTAAACTGAGAAATCAATAATCTTTAGTTTCTGAGAAAAAAAAAATATATGTCAATAAAACATGTGATCTTGTTAGTATATTCGCTAAGTATATGTTTATTCCATTATATTCTGATAAATCCCAAACACTGTTTATAATATTACTTTTAAAAAAGTAAATGGAATTCTTTGAAGGCACACCTTCAGTAATTTTCAAGATTGGGAACGTCCATTTCCTTTTTAATAAAACCGCATTTCGAATAATTTTGTAAAGGTTGAATGTTGAGCACATACATATAGAGGAATTGGATTTGTTTGATGTTGGTTGACCTTGGCAAATTTTCATGGTTGGGTAGTGCATTTTTTTCAATGTTGCTCACAAATCAAATAGCAAACGTTTTGATCAGTGGACAGTATTTATGAAAAGGGGTCTATTTTCAGCAGTTGAGAAGGTTTCCTGTATTTTTTTTAAACGTTCTATTTTGGCGTAAAAAGAAAGTAGTTCTCAAGAAAAATCTGCCACTAGAGGACACTTATTACCAACACCCACAGTTGGCAAGATGTGCAACATCAAACAAACTTAACCTTTGGGCCTTTGACCGTGTTTACCCACAGTCTTATAACTTGAAAGAATTTGTCCAGGCTCTTTTTAGCAACTATAATAGGAAGTAGTTCATATTTCAGAAGATTGTATAAGGAACAAGTACATAATGCATATTATTGAAATTCTGAGCATTTAGCACAGAATGGCTTAACCTACATACAGCTGTAATATACACCTTTACGACGAATCCTCTCATAATGGGATCAATACTTTTTTTTCTGTTTGGAAAATATAAATGTAATGGAGAGAATTTCTGTTATTAAGGGCCTGCTTTCCACCATGTTGATCATTATGAGCAAGACCTATTTTCCACCATGTAGTTTTGTATTCTGACAAGCTCACGCACACATTGAATGTACACACATATATATATATATATATATATATATATATATATATATATATATATATATATATATATATATATATATATATATATATATATATATATATATATATATATATATATATATATATATATATATATATATATATATATATATATATATATATATATATATATATATATATATATATATATATATATATATATATATATATATATATATATATATATATATATATATATATATATATATGTCAGCTAATGCCTCAGTCACATTTGCGCCGATTTCAGCAAAGATGCCCGGCCGATGGGTATTTTTTACAAAATCGGCAGGCATTTCAGATTGCCGTGCGGGCACCGGGAGATCATCGGCCACAATTGGGCATCTTTAAGACGTCGGCTAGGTCATCGGGAACTTTTATCTGGAACATAAAAGTTGCCGGCGTTTTCCCGATGTCTTATCAGCAAAGTACACGGCAGGGTCCCGGCAGTGTCCCGCAAGGACATCGGCAGATTATCTTAGGGCTGCTTATCTTAGGGCTGCCGGTGGCATCGTGCGGTGAAAATAGGATTATATTTATTTCATGTGTTCATAGACCATCGTCAGATGATCCCACGGGCTCCCTGCGATATATCATAGACGTCTTTAGGATGTCTTTCAGACGTCTGTCAAATGAGACAGACGTCTTTAGGATATCCTACAGACGTCTGTCAATGATCTAGACGTCTTTAAGATATCCTACAGACGTCTGTGCCATTCAGTCTTGCACGTGCCGTGCGGTGCCCTTTAATAATGTGACCACAGCTACGGCATATATCCGATTTCTTCTGATAAACTTCCCGGCGCCCGGCAGACTGGGAAGTCGGCCGATTGTTACTGCCCGGCCGGCGCCCGGTGCAAATGTGACTGAGGCATAACAAAGTAAAACATAAAATCGAAATGGTTTAATTTAATTACAAAATTTTGAAGGAGGATAATTTGTAAATCTGAGAAAGAATGATCGATCGGAAAAAATCTATTAGGCTTTGGTTGTAACCCAGCTCAAAAGATCTCTTTAATCCATAGTAAACTAAATGTAAACCAATTCTGTTTTTTGTAGACTTGTGTATATACCATCTCTGTTCTATCGCAAACGTGTATGATTTATCTAAAAATATTGATCTGATGTCCAATATTTTGACGTAAGTACTGGCTGCTAAAAGAAATAATAATCAACATTCAGTGCGGAGTCCTGTTCAGATAACAAGATGAACTTCACGTCCATCATTGACATGTGGATCAATGACATCAATTAGACAGAATATCTGTATCTCGTACACATCATATATCAAGGTTATGATCAGGAGCAGGTCAGTAAAGAAAGTTATGTGAATATCAAGTATATGATTTTGACATATATTTTTATTTTTGTACATCTATGTCTAGTAACAGACCTGCTAAGTTATGTAAATATTAACTACAGGTATGTAAATATTAATCATATAAATAGAACTCAGACAAAATGTGACACATATATTTCAGAGTGTATTTGGAAAATAAGTTGGAGCAGGTATGGCCTGGTGGTTCCTCGTTCTCGTTATATGCACATCTTCATGTATGGTTCAGTTGTCCGATTCAGAGACTGTCCAGGAACATCACGAACCAAATCTAATCAAAGATTACCAAAATGGAGATTCCGGGAAGAATAAAAATTATTCCTATTTTAAATACCCTTTCCAAAATACATCTATGAACTGGTCGGACAGAGTGGATGATCTTGTGGGAAGACTGACCTTGGAGGAGTTAGTAAAGCAGAGTATGACCTCTTATGGAAAGCCCACTCCGGCCATATCCAGGCTGGGTATCAAGCCATATGTGTGGATCACCGAGTGTCTCAGAGGACAAGTGAAGACAAACACCACAGCATTCCCCCAGAGCCTCGGACTAGCTGCTTCCTTCAGGTATATTGCACAAGTAAATTTACTCCCCTCAGCTCATAGTTACATTGCATTCATGGTTATCGTAATGGTTATGGTCATGATCATAGATTTGTTATCATGATCAGTTCAAAATATGCCTTTAGCTTATAATCAAAACTCAATAAAGACTTGTACATGTAGGGTTTTACAAAACTTTATTTTGCCATTATGAATGGCGATTTTTTCTAGTATCATGTATTAAACAATTATTATATTGTATTATAATATTTGACATTGTAGTCCTGAGTTGTTGATGAATATGTCAATGGCACTGTCATATGAGGTCCGTGCTCACTGGAACAACAATGTACAGCAAGGAATCTATAAGACAAGCATGGGTCTGAACTGCTTCTCACCAGTCGTCAACATCATGAGACATCCACTCTGGGGAAGAAATCAGGTCACTTTGGATCTATGCACACTCTTATTATCTTTTTATTAATATGAAACATTACATATAAATGCAACGGCATCAGTTCTATGTCACAGAATCAATTCAATCACTGTAACTGTTCTGTTCTTATCAATCCTGTTAGGAGACCTATGGAGAGGACCCTTACCTGGTATCAGTTCTATGTCACAGAATCAATTAAATCACTGTAACTGTTCTGTTCTTATCAATCCTGTTAGGAGACCTATGGAGAGGACCCTTACCTGACATCAATGCTTGGCCAGGCGTTTGTACTGGGGTTACAGGGAGACCATTCTCAGCGATACATCAGAGCCGCTGCTGGCTGCAAACACTTTGATGTCTATGGAGGTCCGGAAAATATCCCCATTGACAGGTTCCATTTTGATGCCAAAGTAAGTTTACCAATTTTTAGATACTTATCAAACAAGATAATAAGTTCATATTAGAATCAATTATTTCCAAAGTAATATTTTTCAGGTGTCAATGCAGGATTTGCGCATGACATTTTTGCCAGCTTTCAAGACCTGTGTGGAAGCTGATACGCAGAGTATCATGTGCAGTCACAATGCGTGAGTGAGACCATCACATTGTTTCCAATAGTAAACTCACTTTGTTGTTGATCTTGTCATAATAATGTCAAACTCACAGAAAGTTTATCAATAGAAAGCATGTTATTTTATAGAGTAAATGGTGTGCCTGCCTGTGCGCACAAGCAGTTGTTGACCAGCATAGCCCGCAGAGAGTGGGGGTTTACGGGATTTGTAGTTAGTGACGCCCATGCCATACTTTATATCATCTCAAAACATCACTATCTCAATACGACCGAAGAGGCAGCCGCAGCCGCCATTAATGCAGGCTGTAACCTGGAATTAGCTACCACAATCTTCAACTCTATACCAAAGGCCATTGGAAAGGGGACATTAACAGGTGTGATTTTTTGTTCAGATACTGTTAAGTTGGTTGGTACCAGTTTCATCTTTGGTGACAATTTATGATGAGGTTGTTTTTATTCTTTGAAGAATAACTGTTTTGATACAATTTATTTAGAGGTTCAATTCCGAGAGAGCATGAAACCTTTGTTCTACACTCGCATGCGTCTTGGGGAGTTTGACCCTGTAGAAATGAACCCATACAACAAAATCAGCATGTCTGTGGTACAGAGTCCAGAGCACAGGAACCTGGCGCTCACGGCAGCCATTAAGACATTCGTCCTGCTCAAGAACATCAACAATACCTTGCCACTCAAAAAGATGTATAATAAAATAGCAGTGCGTACACTCTTGATATAACAACAATCTATAAAATGGTATGGCTTCAAAATATACAAAATATATAACTTTCTTTATACATTTGTTTACAGAATCAATGATATTTATGATATTTATGATATGTATATGTTATGGACTGCCCTTGGTGATCATATGTCACTTGATATATTGTGCTTAATCTCAGCTGGTCGGCCCCATGGCCAACAATGTAGAGCAGCAGTATGGATCCTATGGTTCTGATGTGGACGATGACTTTGTGACAACACCCCTCCATAGCTTGGCTAAGTTGGCCCATTCCTTCACCTTTGCATCAGGATGCGATGATAACAAGTGTGACCACTACAATGTCTCCCAGATTGAGGGTGCCGTCAAAGGATCTGACATTGTTATTGTATGCCTTGGCACGGGTAAATATGTAATATTGATAACACCCCTATAGATTTCAGCTCTATAGAAATATTACTATTAATACACTACAGTAAGCATTATGTATGAGATATCAAATCGTAGAAATTGATGTTTTTAATGTTTTATGTTTTATCTTATTTATAGGTCAACAATTAGAATCAGAGAAAAATGATCGTTCCAACATAGACCTTCCTGGTTTTCAACTGGATTTGTTAAAGAATGCTTCACACTTTACTGGTACTATACTGGTATTTTTGACACTGGATCTAATTCCCTCACTTTCTGTGGATAAAAACTGTATCAGACTATGCAAATATTTTAACTAAGATAAATTCTATTTTAATTTTATTTTAATTTTACCTTCCAAATTTTCTGTTCATTTTTTTATTTCACAGAAGGTGGAACGCCAGTAATCTTACTTTTATTTAATGGAGGCCCTTTGGATATCGCCTGGGCCAAGTTAAGTGATAAAATATCAGTGATTATGGAGTGTTTCTTCCCTGCCCAGTCTACCGGTGAGGCCCTCCACAGAGCACTAACAGCACAAGGCAATGGTGACATCCCCGGCGGACGCCTCCCGGCCACCTGGCCAGCAGACCTGCATCAGGTTAATTGCAGTTGATTGGTTATATATGTATTAAAGACCTTTTCAGCACTGTTTTGGTTATATCAGGTCAGATAGAGGCCTGTCACAGGGCCTAGTGCCCTACTCTCTTCGAAGAGTGGCTGGGGGTCTTTCTTGAACATTGTCACATAGACATAATAACACAAACCACGATCTTTGATAACGAGTCATTTAGTACCGGCCGGAGTGAGAAACAACTCAGAAGCAAATATCCACTCTTCTTATCCTGTAACTGTAACTGTGCCAACCGGGATTCGAAACCCGGACATTTAGCATGGGAGACAGACGTCTCACCTACAGTGCCACTCCCCCCCCCCACCACATTTGGTAAACCTCCCACGTTTGTACTATTAGATAACTGTCTTGCCTGTAGAAAGGTGGGTGGATATAACAAGATTTTATATTGCAGGTTGGAAACATCACTGACTACTCTATGACAGGGAAAACATATCGCTATTATCGAGGAGATCCTCTGTACCCCTTTGGATTCGGTCTGTCCTACTCACGGTTTGAGTACAGCACGCTGAGCGTGAGTCCTTCGAGAATAGTTGCAGGCATGGCTGTTAAGGCATCTGTCCGCATCACCAACACGGGCAGGTATGATGCAGATGAGGTAAGCATTATCCACGTGTTTATGTCAATATCTGTTTAAACAATAGGTCTACTCATACAATGTGTTTCTTTTTTTTAATGAACTTGAGTCAATCGGACACCAAGACCAAACCCAAAACACTTTGTGATTAACTTCACACCGTTCAAAATTTTTAACAATGTATATAATATGATGGTGATAAGCTCATAGTTACAGTTGATATCAATATTAATATACTAAGAAGCTGTATATGAACTGAGAATCTTAAAATACATTTGTGTAATGAGATACTGGGTCCGATAAAAAATATTATTTCTGAAAAATCTCTTTATTGAATTCTTGAGAATTTCTTATAATTTCATCATAATCAATAATGTTCTAGGTGGTGCAGTTCTACATGAGCTGGGAGAATTCCACATTGCCCGCCCCACGTTATCAGTTAGTCGGATTCCAAAGAATCTTTTTAAAACGTGAGCATACCACGGAGGTCAGTGTTGAGATAACCAACCAACAGATGCAACTGTGGATTAATGACAACACCAAATTTACAACTCCCAAAGGTATATTCAATCGTTCCTCTCATTGCATTTAATTCTGAAAGCGGTTTATCGAATATAAAATACCTTTATTGTTTTTACCTTTTTCAGGGATTAAGATGATTTATGCCGGAGGGCAGCAACCAAACCAGAAAACCACTGTACCTTCCAACGTCTTGTCCAGCTCATTTACAATAATATAAGAAATATACATTTCCACATTTTGCTACAACATCTATTTTAAGAGTGCCGATCCAAGAGAATGACGATTTGTTTTATTGTATGTGAAATTTAGAAATAAATTATACACAATAGTTACTACTTTCAATAGATTGATTAATACATCACTCGTTTCCAATGATAATGTGCAAAACCTTTGTGCATCGAATAAAGATTAAGATTGTTATGCATATATTATTTGAAAAACTTTATCTGTTATTACATTCCCAAGATATAAGATAGTTACTACTTTTTAAAAATTTAAAACGATTGAGCCATTCAATGTATAACGTCTGGACCCTTTGTACTACCGTTGAAACTGTTGGAAATGTCGTATAGTTTTGTTTGTCTGGTATGTCGTGTAGCTTTGTTTGTCTGGCATGTCGTGTAGTTTTTGTTTGTATGGCATGTCATGTAGTTTTTGTTTGTCTGGCATGTCATGTAGTTTTGTTTGTATGGCATATCGTGTAGTTTTATTTGTATGGCATGTCGTGTAGTTTTCGTTTGTATGGCATGTCGTGTAGTTTTGTTTATCTGGCATGTCTGTAGTTTTTGTTTGTCTGGCATGTCGTGTAGTTTTGTTTGTATGGCATGTCGTGTAGTTTTCGTTTGTATGGCATGTCGTGAAGCTTTGTTTGTCTGGCATGTCGTGTAATTTTTTGTTTGTCTGGAATGTCGTGTAGTTTTTGTTTGTATGGCATGTCGTGTAGTTTTTGTTTGTCTGGCATGTCGTGTAGTTTATGTTTGTATGGCATGTCGTGTAGTTTTTGTTTGTCTGGCATGTCGTGTAGTTTTGTTTGTCTGGTATGTCGTGTAGTTTTGTTTGTCTGGCATGTCGTGTAGTTTTGTTTGTCTGGCATGTCGTGTAGTTTTGTTTGTATGGCATGTCGTGTAGTTTTCGTTTGTATGGCATGTCGTGTAGTTTTGTTTGTCTGGCATGTCGTGTAGTTTTGTTTGTTTGGCATGCAAGCATAGAGAGATCCGGTATTCAATATTTCGCTGTCCATATTGTGTGATAGATAATTATTATCCTTTCGATTGAGTCACTATGCATATCATACGATATCATACAATGTTCGTCCTCCTGGGATATGTTAGGTATTTATCTTGTAATCTAATCTGAGGTATGTGAGGTTCTTCAATACTTCAATCCAGAATGGAAGCTATACCAGTGACATTAAACGATGCAGATAGAATATTAGATGGCACTGACGTGTGCTGGTCAGGCTGTTGTCCACCAACATACAAAATATGTTGACCTGAAATACACAAAAACAGTGGTAGAAGGCAAGTAGGTGGTACCAGTGAAGGATTCGACATGAAATACATTAATCTTAATAGCATTTCCTTTTCCTTAAATACTGTATATATGCGACAAAACAACCAATGGCAAGACTTTCTAAGACTTTCAAACAGATTTCCATACTCGGTCAACTATTACTAAAATAGATTATCTACCCAGCATAACTTGGAGTTGTTGTTGGCCCTCTACCCATAATGCCATACTTCTGCTGGAGATCAAGACATGCACTGGAGCAGACTCCTTGGCTTTGATATGCACCCTTTTCACTCCTACTAATTGTCTGTTTGGTTTGAGATCAAACACCGATGACGTCCATTTTAGATAAACCTGGATTACCTGAAAAAGATTAATGTGAAAATGAAACACAACGTATACACTGGTTTCCAGGGTTACTGACAGTCACCTGACACAACCAACGTTACACATCGCAAGGACCAAGGGTACTGAGAGTCACAGGAGACAGCTAACTCTACACATCGCAAGGACCAAGGGTACTGAGAGTCACAGGAGACAGCTAACTCTACACATCGCAAGGACCAAGGGTACTGAGAGTCACAGGAGACAGCTAACTCTACACATCATAAGGACCAAGGGTACTGAGAGTCACAGGAGACAGCTAACTCTACACATAATAAGGACCAAGGGTACTGAGAGTCACAGGAAACAGCTAACTCTACACATCATAAGGACCAAGGGTACTGAGAGTCACAGGAGACAGCTAACTCTACACATCATAAGGACCAAGGGTACTGAGAGTCACAGGAGACAGCTAACTCTACACATCATAAGGACCAAGGTTACTGAGAGTCACAGGAGACAGCTAACCCTACACATCGTAAGGACCAAGGGTACTGAGAGTCACAGGATACAGCTAACTCTACACATCATAAGGACCAAGGGTACTGAGAGTCACAGGAGACAGCTAACTCTACACATCGTAAGGACCAAGGGTACTGAGAGTCACAGGAGACAGCTAACTCTACACATCATAAGGACCAAGGGTACTGAGAGTCACAGGAGACAGCTAACACTACACATCGTAAGGACCAAGGTTACCGAGAGTCACAGGAGACAGCTAACTCTACACATCATAAGGACCAAGGTTACTGAGAGTCACAGGAGACAGCTAATTCTACACATCATAAGGACCAAGGGTACTGAGAGTCACATAGAATATACCTACCTCATCAGCATCAAAAGAACCAGTGTTTGTGACAGTCACATACACTGTCAGGCTCTTGCCAGCCATAATCCCATTTTCTGGTGATAAGGTGAGGTCTTTATACTCAAACTGACTGTAGGATAGGCCATAGCCAAATGAATATAGAGGTGGATGGTGAACTTCATCGGTGTATCTGTATGTCCTGCCAATCATGCTGTAAGTCTTCATTGATGGTACCTGTAACACATAAACTCTTAATATAAAATACTTATATATATATAGAGAGAGAGAGATACAGATAGACAGAGAGAGAGAGATACAGATAGACAGAGAGAGAGAGATACAGATAGACACAGAGAGAGAGAGATACAGACAAACAGACAGACAGCCACAGACAGACAGCCACAGACAGACAGCCACAGACAGACAGCCACAGACAGACAGATATTTAAAGTATTATACAATCTCATCTAGCCTTTCTTGTATGTTTGGAGTACCTGATCTATGGCCGTTGGCCAGGTGGCGGGTAGACGTCCAGCAGGGACCCCATCCGAGCCCATTCCACTCATAACCTTCAGGATGGCAGTCCCAGCCGCCTCGCCGGGGAACGAACAGGACATGATCGCCCCAACCTTGCCGCTGGCTTTGGCCCAGGCTATGTCTACGGGTCCACCGTGAAACAGGAGGAGAATAACGGGAACAACAGCTGGAAATGTCCACAAATGATTATAGACCTGCATATTATAGCTTTGTGTGCCATCTCAATGCCGAAATCTTCATCATATTAGTGTTTTAAGATATATTGATAATGTGTAACTCACCAGCGGCAACAACATCTTTGAGCAACTGTTCTTGTTGGCCAGGTAAAGATATGCTACCTCTATCTCCCTCTCCACCTCCCTCTCCTGTATAAAACAACATAGTCCTGAGGTTATATATATATAGGCAAAGATCTGTAAGATTATATTATTATCAGATAACTAACATTGCTATGTTTCAGAGTATGTTACTAAATATTGTAATAGAATAAGATGCTTGATTTCTATCACCTGTTCCCAGACACAGGACCACTATGTCTGCAGTGGCCACCACATCCACCTTCTCTGTATAGGAATCACACATTATACTGTCACAGCCATTGATATGAGTGGCTTTTTCTGCCAACTGAGCTAAGCCGTCGTAGGGAGACATGGCAAAGTCTTCATCAAATATTGCAGAATAGCTACCATATACTTCCTTCTGGGCTTTGCTATATGGTCCAACAACCTTAAACATAAAAATGGCAAATAACTTTTGTCGTACTTAATACTAGTATACTATATCTGTCACTAATAATAATGCCAATTCTTGTCATTACCATATGCAATATTTTGGTAATCCACGAAATGAATTTAAACCATAATTTGCAATAGATTCTACATGTTATCAATTGAACTTATGATTATCAATTGTCCTTACTGCTATATGCTTGAATATATTTCTGACAGGCAGAAGGTTTGCGTTGTTTTTGAGAAGGACAAATGACTTGAGAGCAGCTTTGACAGCCAGGTCCCTGTGTTGCTGACTCCGGATCACAGATGTGTCCAGTTTGTTGTAAGGGTTGAGGGCTGGGGGGTCAAACTCCCCAAGCATCATCCTCGTCTCAAACAGAGGCCGCACGTTAGATCTAATGTCCTCCAATGTCAGGGACTTCTGCTGGAGGGCCTCTGTCTGTTTGGAGTAGATGGGGGCGCCCCAGGTCATCTCCAGGTTGCAGCCAGCCTTGATGGCAGTGACGGCGGTGGTCACCTCGTCCTCCGTATACTTGTGCTCAGTGAGCAGGTCCGATATCGCGGCACCCTCGCTCACCACAAAGCCCCGAAAGTGCCACTTCCCACGAAGATGATCCCGTAACAACTCCTTATTGGCACAAGATGGGATTCCGTTTATTCTACCAAACACAAAATAGAAAGAGGTTAGAAATATATTAAATTAGTATTTTTGATAATAGGAGCACTATAAATGTTCAAATGGTGTAGATTTAGTTCAATGGAGGCCATGAAAGATTACCAGCTGTGGAAATATCTCTGCAGATCAAATCACTGAGAAGAACATATTAATTGTAATAATACTTGGCAATGATTTCTATGGCCGGTGGGAATAAATACACAAGCTTTCTGCATAAGACAGATAGAAATATCTATTTCTATGTACTGCATATTGTGAACACCTGTTTAAAACCTTAACTACAATAGTTTTTTATATACACCACTAAGTGATACCTGTAAATGATGGTGCTAAATGAAGACACTAAATGACCTTAATATGTTCATTCATTCATTCATTCATTCATTCCCAAGTTGTACTCACTTGTTATAACTGCACATAAAGCTCCTGGCACCAGCTAACAGTGACGCCCGGAACTGGGGCAAATACGTCATTTGTAAATCAGCCTTGGATACCTAGAGAATTTGAAAATATAATGATAAATATAATTCCCCGCATTATTGTATACAACCGAATTATCTAAGTATGATATAATTAGTATGTTATTGAATGTGTTTGTAACCTGTGCGTTGAATGTTTTGCCGTTATTCTCTGGTCCACTATGGGCTGCCAAGTGTTTTACCCCCGCAGCCACACGCAGGTACCTCGAGTTCTTCCCCTGAAGCCCCTGTACAAACTGCGCCGCCAGGAGGCCAGATAAATAAGGATCTTCCCCATATGTTTCCTGGTAATAAATACTATCATCAATCGTCAGGTAAAAATGATTAAGAAAAATTGCACTTTAATATATAGTCATAATGCAGTTATGGGGCTTGATATCCAACAAAATGAATGCATTGATGATATAATGTGAATTCTGAGTTTTGTCGATGTCTCTGAATATGAATGCATGGTAAAAGCAATTTATTCTTAACTTCAAGGATTAAGTTGGGAGATTAAAGAATTGTTTAATATATATGATATGATAACATGTTTCTGGTACCTGGTTTCGTCCCCAAAGTGGATGTCTGAGAATGTTTGCCACTGGACCAAAGCAGTGCAGACCGCGGAAGGTTTTGTGCTTGCCGTTCTTTTCATCCACATTCCAGCTAGCCCTCACCTCTTCGGAGATAGCTGTAGAAACCTCAAATACTAAATCTGTACTGTAGAATAACCAATAACAAATATTGTTCCGTTAATAAGTAAACTAATAAAACACACAATTTCCTTTATGGTTCTTACATACTACTGATTATACCAGGTCATCTTTTGACTAAAATCTGCACAAGGACTCATACAGTACTATTAGGATCCAGGAAGGATCAAAACAGTCAAGGTTCCAAGCGGTAATATAAAGGTCAAGGCGGGATACAATCAATTACTCAAATATTTTTTGTTGTTATCAGGGTCTTTATTAGCAAAATAACTCAAATTATATTTTCTTTTCATATCTAAATTGAGGAAAAATTGTACAAATAAATAATGTGAACAGGATTTTTAGATAGTTATATCATTAACGATTTTTTCTTTTAAAATTTCAAATTCATCAGTTCTTTTTGTTTTTTTGTTTTTTTGTTTTTTTGTTGTTGTTTTTTTTAACAAATTATTTACAATATTTTAAGGGAACCAACATCTGCAATTGCCCTTAATATGGCTAAATGGTACTTACCTAAATGACGCAGCAAGACCAATGGCTTGGGGGAAAGCTGTGGCATCATTCTGTGCCTGCCCGTGTAGACATTCGGATATCCACACAAATGGCCGGATGCCCAGTCTCGCGATAGCTGGGGTTGGGTTTTGATAAACTGCAATAGATTGTTGTATGATCTCATCCGCTGTGAGTCTTGACAAAAGATCATCAACTCGTTGCGCTATACTCAGTGTTGGATCTCTGAATGGATATTCTGCCTCTGCGACTGTGCTATTTACATTTGCTATATTTACATTGTTCTGTGGTGTATCATCATTTCGTACATCATTCAGATTATTGATCTTGTTAATGATTTCCTCAGAGGACTTATCTTGCAATCCAGTGTCTTGATTGAGAGATGCACCAGGGCCACTTTCAATTGGTTGGAAAGAGTCAAGTGTACTGGGCTCCTCATGTGTAGGCACAGGCTCGTTTTGGGGAGGAAGCAAGCCTTCTTGTGAAGCCTTATTTAAATCATTCCCGCTAGCCACAAAATTAGGATAATCCCTGTTTGGATCCTGTTGTGGCAATGTCTTTATCATTTCTTCAGATGCTGCTGTATTGCCTGTTGGTTCCTGAGGTGATGGTTTTATCATTCCTTCAGATGCTGCTGTATTGCCTGTTAGTTCCTGGGGTGATGGTTTTATCATTCCTTCAGATGCTGCTGTATTGCCTGTTAGTTCCTGGGGTGATGGTTTTATCATTCCTTCAGATGCTGCTGTATTGCCTGTTAGTTCCTGGGGTGATGGTTTTATCATTCCTTCAGATGCTGCTGTATTGCCTGTTAGTTCCTGGGGTGATGGTTTTATCATTCCTTCAGATGCTGCTGTATTGCCTGTTGGTTCCTCAAGTGATGGTTTTATCATTCCTTCAGATGCTGCTGTGTTACTTATTTGGTCCGCGGGTGATGGTTTTATCATTCCTTCAGATGCTGCTGTGTTACTTATTTGGTCCGCGGGTGATGGTTGTATCATTCCTTCAGATGCTGCTGTGTTACTTATTTGGTCCGCGGGTGATGGTTTTATCATTCCTTCAGATGCTGCTGTGTTACTTATTTGGTCCACGGGTGATGGTTTTATCATTCCTTCAGATGCTGCTGTATTGCCTGTTGGTTCCTGAGGTGATGGTTTTATCATTCCTTCAGATGCTGCTGTATTGCCTGTTAGTTCCTGGGGTGATGGTTTTATCATTCCTTCAGATGCTGCTGTATTGCCTGTTAGTTCCTGGGGTGATGGTTTTATCATTCCTTCAGATGCTGCTGTATTGCCTGTTAGTTCCTGGGGTGATGGTTTTATCATTCCTTCAGATGCTGCTGTATTGCCTGTTAGTTCCTGGGGTGATGGTTTTATCCTTCCTTCAGATGCTGCTGTATTGCCTGTTAGTTCCTGGGGTGATGGTTTTATCATTCCTTCAGATGCTGCTGTATTGCCTGTTAGTTCCTGGGGTGATGGTTTTATCATTCCTTCAGATGCTGCTGTATTGCCTGTTAGTTCCTGGGGTGATGGTTTTATCATTCCTTCAGATGCTGCTGTATTGCCTGTTGGTTCCTGAGGTGATGGTTTTATCATTCCTTCAGATGCTGCTGTATTGCCTGTTAGTTCCTGGGGTGATGGTTTTATCATTCCTTCTAAAACTGTTTTGCCACCGATTGGTTTTTGTGGTAGTCCCTGTGACAACTCAAAAGGTATCTGGTTAGGATTAATAATATCTAACGGCACTTTGGCACTGTCCTGTTCATCATTTTTGACCACAAGTTGGGGGTAATCTCTCTTATCGTTCTGTGGTTCTAACGTTATGTAACTTCCTGTATTCCCTGAATCTTTATTGGTTTTTGTATCTGCAACATCTCCCCACTTTTTCTGCACCGAATTTGGAAGTTTGGGAATACCGTAAAAACTGTCTTGATTATTGCGATTCTCTTCCGACACTGAAAGCTGATCCTCTTTTGCCACTGGCTGATTATTCACGTTTGCTTCACCATTTGAGTTTTGATCTCCGTCAAGGATTGTATCAGCATTACTGATACTGTTGCTATATTGTGGTTCAGGCATATTTTCCTTCTCCTTCTTCTCCTTCTCCTTCTTCTCCTTCTCCTTCTTCTCCTCTTCCTCCTTCTTTTTCTTCTCCTGTTCCTTCGCTTCAAGTCTTGACTTTAGCCATTTTGGAATAGCTGGAACACCGTCTGGTTTTTCTTCTTTTGCATCGTACTCGTAATTATAATCATAGTACTGTTCATCTTCTATTGTGTCTTGTCTCTGTTTGGATCTGAACCATTCCTCATAAGAGCTTAATGGCGAAGGATTGTCTCTATTCGGATTCCCTGAATATTTCTGTGCATTATTAGGGTACCCATTTCTGTTGTTGTTAGCATATCCATTTCTATAGTTCTGCTTGCCTCGAGGATAGTTTCTATTGTAGGCATTTTGTTGGTTTCTATTTTGTTGTGCTGGCAAGTTCTGGTTTTCGTAGTAATCATAATTGTCGTCATCTTTTTGGTCAAGATATCTATCAGATGGGAATTTGACATTATTACCGCTTTCAACTATATCAGGAACCACATCCTTGATTCCTTGGGCAACATTTTGTCTTGGCTTCAGATAGGATGGTGCCCGTAGACGAGGGGCCATATTGGCATTGCGATGCCCTTTATCACCGGGTCTCCGTCGGCCATAACCAGGTTTAAAGTTCTGTTGTTGCGGCATGTTCCACCTGTCACCTCTCAGACTCCGCTCTGTAATAGATTGCATGTGTGAGACACTGGAAATCTCCTCATCGCCCGCCCTGAGCATCTCCTTCAATGAGTTTCCGGAATAAGCCAAGGTGCACATTAATACAAATGATATCACGAGAACTGCTACCACACACTGCCTCAAGGTTAAGTTTCTTTTTGATACATGATGTGTCAGGTTTTGTTCTCCATCCATACCCTGAATATTATGATGACTGTGGTTCATCAAATCATCATCTTTTTTATACTTCTCTTTGGAGGGGAACATGTTGGCCAATAACTTATCTGACATGCTTCTTGAATAAATGTCACTACGGGTTTCCTTTTTTTGAAGAGAAAAAACTATTTGCGCTGTGTTCGTGTCATTTCAACTTATCATTTTAATGTTAGCTGTCAACTGTATATTGATTAAGTCAAAAACAGATGTCATGATTACCTAACAGCTGCTGGCCTAATATATGTGAATCATCCAAGTTAGCACAGCCACGTGATTTCAAATACACACACACTGACTATTTTTCCTCTTGGATTAGACAATATTAGATTTTCCATTAGGATGCCCCATAGCATGCTGCAAACACTGTATGCTAATTTGAATTGGTTAGATGTATCAAAGTTGAGGCAGATCAATAGACGATGATAATATTCCATCTGGCGAATGGGCAGCCCAATTCGTCTGATAGTCAAAAACACCTGTTAATTGACTTTAGGTTTAAGTTGCTTGTATATATTGTACTTTTGCCAATGTTACAATAACATGGCCAAAATATAACACTGTTGCTCATATACAGATTATTTTATCTCCTATGATAATAATAACGACAGATTTTGCTAACAATTTACAATCCTTTAACACAACTTGTATGTGAGACCTGCACTATCAGAAATCTTGCCACCGGGGAATTAGCAACATGTATGATCTGCACTTGGATGGTATGTCTTAAAATCCAAAACCGGTTCAAAACATCATTTCATGCAAAGTGACGTTAGCAGTACAGCCACAAAAAAAACAATAATATAATGTGTCTTATATACAGTTCTTCTTTACAGTTTTTTTTATTTGATGGATGTTTTGTAACAAGTAAAATCGAGATTGTCATTTTTCACCATAAAAGACTTCAATCCAGAATGTACTTTAATGTTGTTTATCTTGATCTGGTCTTTTAGAGTTACGATCTGCATAAAACTGCAAGATGTGTCTTGCCAGGATATGGCTAAGGTCAATGGCGTCCCGCTTATCACAAATTCTCCAACTGTCTTGGATAGTCTTTGATAAACAATTGAATACAGTAAATGGGCGAATTCCGAATACAAATTATTATGATATTATCTTTTATCTTTTCTTATCTTTTTTTATTTTTTATTTTTGTAATTACATATAGAATATAACTGGTAAGATGAGACCAAGAATGTCAAGGCATAACATGTTTTGCCCTCAAAACATACACAAGTTCAAATCTCGATTACCACAAGAGATTAATTACCCTCTTAAACAGGACTTCTCTATCATCAGTCCCTGCCACAAAAAGGATCTGCCGCACAGGATCTGCCGCAAGTCATGACTATTCATAAGAATGTGGCTGTGAAGTGATTGGTGACAGAATTACTATTCATAAAAATTCTTATTGGTAAGTGTCTCGGCCAGCCAACTGAGATTGATCAATTCTGATTGTATAACTGGACATGGTGGTCCAGATTTTGAGCAACGTCAAAACAGGTCAATGACGGCAGAGGTAATGAGAACTACAGATGTAATGCAAAGTAGAGAATAATAGGAATATGCACAAATCTCAATACTGATCAATACTGCGTACTAAATGCTGCACATCCTATATGTGGAGATCAGGCACTGTATCTTTGATGGTATTCCCAGTGTTTTGTCATGGTAACCATTGTGTTTGTGGTGTGGTGAACAGAAGCAATTCGTTAGCATTCAACGCCATAAAATATTAACAATGCAATCCAGATATGCTTCTCCATTTGTGGTGATTCCTAAAGGTTATTCCTATGTGCGCACGCAGGGTAAAAAAAATATATAGGAACACTATAGAAACGAAAACTGGACAAGATTTTGATTTAAATATTTTCATTTAAGTTAAAGTGCCGTGGCGCCTCGTTGCACGGAATGCCTAAATTATACCACACAATACATCTGTCTGTTGGCACAAAGACTCAATTTTAAGTGAAATTTTTTTAGAGGTAAATTGTTAAAAACATTATCACTTCGGCTGAAAAGCCCAATGGAACAGATCTTCGCTATTGGTAACAACTTCGATTATTTTTTTTCGAATTCCTCTTTTAATACCTAAGAGGTTTTTTAACACAGGTAATTGACCAAGAAAATGTTCGTTATCGTAATATTCAATTCTTACAATGCTAATATTGTTAAATATATTCAATTCTTACAACACTGTTCTTGTTGCAACTGTGTTAGCTTATAAAAATTATATTTTGTTATTTGCAGAAATCACATTTCACGAATTATCTATGGGAAAACCCCTCCTTAACAATACTGGATAAGCTTCATTGGAGTTTTTAGTTACCAAAGATCTTGGCATTGATTGAAGAAAATCGGCCAGGTGTGACGGCGTGTTATTTGATTACATGTAAAAATAAATACTCCCGGGACAAGAAGACACAGAGACGACAGTCTTAATGGAATACAGACCTTGCACAAACAGTAAGAGAAGGGGACATGGCAAGAAAGATGGGTGAATCTCATTTACCGTCATCTCCTCAGTCCACATCTGCGTCTCCTCTAACTGAATATTGGAACCGTGAGGTGGACACTCTATAATGTGGACTCAACATATATCAGCGTCTCTTTTAACTGAATATTGAAACCATGAGGTGGACACTCTATAATGTGGACTCAACATACATCAGCGTCTCTTCTAATTAAATATTGGAACCATGAGGTGGACACTCTATAATGTGGACTCAACATACATCAGCGTCTCTTCTAACTAAATATTGGAACCATGAGATGGACACTTTATAATGTGGACTCAACATACATCAGCGTCTCTTCTAATTAAATATTGGAACCATGAGGTGGACACTCTATAATGTGGACTCAACATATATCAGCGTCTCTTCTAACTGAATATTGGAACCATGAGATGGACACTTTATAATGTGGACTCAACATACATCAGCGTCTCTTCTAATTAAATATTGGAACCATGAGGTTAATATCTTACTCTTAAGTAAGATATTAACATCATTTGTTACCTGCTTATGTGAAAGTTGACATGGATACTGAATATAAGGTAGGTGAGATGAACTCTACAGTGTGGCCTAATTCCAGATACAAGCCCGTGGCTCTGTTACCTCCATATGAACCAGACCAATCTGCCAGGAGGTTTCGCTTCTTTAACGCTACTCGATGGCGAATCAAAGTGGCCTATATGGTAAGGCAATGGAAGCAATCTAGACGATTTCTGCTAGTTTCTCTGGCGCTTGTGTTTATTATAGAACTGATAGTCCATGGAGGTGAACGTTCCTTCATGTCTTCGGGACCTGTTTACTCTGAGTGGAGAGATTATGAGATGAGCTTACAGGTTAATGCTGGTCCTGCTGCTGGACGTGTAGGGTTCATCCACAGAGCTCACTATAACCGAAACCAGTATGTCAGGCCAAGGCAAATGAATATACAGGAGTCTTCTAACATTCAAGTAAATAACACACCAAAAGATTTAAAACTTACCACTAAAACAAGAGAAACAGAGAAACAGAGATCCAAGCCATCACCTGAGAGCTCGAGAACTATGAAGGTCAATCGTGTAATCCCAGAAATATCATCTCATAAGTGGCGAAATACTTCTGTCAGTTTTGAGGAGAGGGTTGATGATCTCGTGAGCAGATTAACCATGGATGAGATCATCTCCCAGACTATTGCTACTTACTCCAAGGCCACGGTGGGCATTCCCAGGCTGGGGATCAAGCCCTTCGTGTGGATATCTGAGTGTTTGAGTGGTCAGACGTCCACCCAGGGCACAGCCTTCCCCCAGGCCCTCACACTGGCGGCATCATTCAGGTACCTTCACTGCTAATGTTGTCTGGTCATCCTACTAGGTGTACCTCTGAGTATAAACAGATCCATTAAGAATAAGCACTAATTTACAATTCGTAATTTTTCTGAGAGTTGATCACTAGCAATATGTGTGTTTCCGCTGATTTTTATAATCATATATGCACAATTCAATTCTCACTGCTTGAGTTTAAACATATTTATGATTCACCAGGTGTATATAAAGTTTTCAATGACCACAATCTGGAAGATGTTCACGACCGCAACCATCCCTTATAAGGCCTACCTCACATGGAAGGTTTGAGAATTACAATTTGGAATTATAATTTGGGGAGGGCATGCAGCAAGTTCCTTGAAAGAAGTTAAATTTCGACGATCAAATTAGCCAATACAATTTGGAACGGAAATTGACAGTTCGTCTCAGTTGGTTAAAGGGTGCTGAGGGTCAGGTCAATGTGTAGCATCCATATATGTCTCACGTTTCTCTTCTTTCCAAAACTTCCTAGTTCACAATTTATGCTTGTTTGTGGTTATGGATACAATCTTGCTAGTTGCAAACACTGTGTTTTTTTAGATATGTATCATTACAGGGTTGGTAATAACCCCAGGCCATAAACTATAGTTTCAAAATGTGTGCTAAAACAGATCTGACGGGTGATTGCACTTACAGCTGTTATTTAAATGAATATTTTGAAACAACCCTCTCTACTTTTGATTATTTGATTACTTTTTAATTATTTCTGAAGTTTCATGTTGCAATTCATATTTGCTCTTTAAACGTAAAGGCTGATTTATTTTCTGCAAACATAGTAGTTGCACATGTGCTTAGTTTGGAGAAATAAAGTTGATAAAGCGTCTAAAGACATTTTCCCCCCAAAATGTATACTCTGCATCGATCTTGAGGGCACCACATTGATAAACATCTGCAAGTTCTCTCATATATTTCACTTTTCCTCCATTTTCTCAATTTAGCAATATTGCTGTTAAGACAATTGTATTTGATTTATTTTTAGACATGCACATATATGGTAGATCGCATTTAGTCACCATGATGATATAGAACACTAGTATTACCACAAAGTGTATACGATTGGGACATTAAGTTTGTCCTTTATTATTTCCAGTCCAGATACTTTCAGCAAGGTTGGTGAGGCCATTTCCGTGGAGGTCAGAGGGCATTGGAATGACAATATCAGGCACAATAAATACCACACGTTCTTTGGCCTCAATTGTCTGGGCCCCAATCTTGACCTCATGAGACACCCTCTGTGGGGCAGAAATCAGGTAAGGTCACTTGTTCGAGTCCTGTCTTGCGTCTATGTACTCGCATGCAAGTACCAAAGGCGATTGGATTTAATAAAGAACGGGAGTAATTGATGCCGATTTGAAACCAAGTTGCAACCTCTAATGGAATTATTCTATTTGTTGTTGTTCTTAGGAGACCTATGGAGAGGATGCTTTCCTGACATCCTTATATGCTTCTAAATATGTGTCTGGCATGCAGGGCCGGGACAGGAAGTATGTTAGGGTGTCTGCGTCATGCAAGTACCTGGCTGCGCACGGCGGGCCGGAGAAGGGCCGGGGCAATATCGATGCCAAGGTCAATACCTCCTTTATGATAATGCCGGTATAGCACATGTTTCAGATAAGTCTGTTCATATGCCATACATTTGTTTTACATACTATTTATTTAACAATTATGTTCAAGGAAGTTTTGAAGGGAGTATTAATTATTTGTGGTTGGTGGTAAATCAGTCCAAAGTAGTGGTCTAAATGATAGACCTCTATTCATTTCTGGTACATTAAGGGCAATTTGCCTATTCTTTTTTTGTGCAGTCATTTTCGTTTTCTGATGATTTTGCTATCTTGATTAATATACCAACACATAAACAATGGTAATGTGTTGTATTGTTTCAGATCACAAACTCAGAATATGAATCAAGTTTTTTGCCGCCATTCCGAGCCTGTACAAAGGCAGGGGCTCTTGGAATGGTGTGCTCCCAGCACAAGTAGGTGTCAAAGTCATATATATGCTATTATTATTTTCATTCTTATTACTATTTTTTTCAATGAAACCGTGAGCTGACCTACATAAAGAGTTAACACAATAATATTATTTTTATAAACATGTAAAAATCTGCTTAATTACACCAAACTATTCAGCACCCAGCATGATACTGACCAACTGTTCATATTGCTTGTGAACTGCGAACAAGCTTGCACTGCAACTTCCACATCAGATTGGAGAATAATTAGTGTTCAATTCATTATTGTTCAAACAATATACAAATAATACACATTTCTCTAAATATTTTATTTGGACTATGCTACATAATAATAATAATAATAATAATAAAATTTCTATAGCGCTTATACCAGACAAGTCTGTTCATAGCGCTGACATCCTTATAATAGATCATACATTATTGTTTTTAATTATATATTTGGTTATAGAATCAATGGGGTTCCCTTCTGTGCTAACAAGGCCTTACTGACAGACACCTTGAGGACTGACTGGGGATTCCCCGGGTTCGTCGTGAGCGACTCCCGTGCCTTGGAGGGCATGCTCACCGCCCATAACTACAGCCAGTCCGAGGCGGAGGTCGCCTCCCGGGCCATCAAGGCTGGCACCAACCTGGAGATCGCCTCCTCCACCCAGGCCGTGTACAGGCACCAGAGGGAGGCACTCAGGACGGGCAGGCTCACTGAGGCGGAGGTGAGGCGTAATGTGAAGCCCCTCCTCCTGGCCCGCATGAGGCTGGGGGAGTTTGATCCTTCCGGGAGGAACCCCTACTACGGCCTGGATACCTCGGCGGTGCAGAGCGGGCCTCACAGGAACCTCGCCCTGCAGACCGCCGTCATGTCACTCGTCCTGCTCAAGAATGACAACAAGCTTCTCCCCCTCAACCCTGCCAAAAAGATTAAACGAATTGCAGTAAAACATCAAGATTATTCTTTCTTTTTTTGGAAAAAAGTTTTCTTTTTATTTCAAAATCATTAAACATCAATATTGCTAAAAATGTATTGGATGTTTTCAATAGTGATCCATTATAAATTGTGGGTGTACTTTCTTTGAATTCAGGTAATTGGTCCATATGCCAACGATAGTCATGCCATGTACGGCACTTTGGCACCTAACATGAATGCCGAGTATGCCAGCAGTCCCCTGCAGGGCCTGTCCGGGCTGGCAGAAAAGGTCATCTTTACCCCTGGCTGTCTCACCAAGGAGTGTCTTGAACTCAATGTGGAGGCCATTGAAAATGCAACCCAAGACATTAACATGGCCTTTGTGTGTCTCGGAACACGTGCGTATTTTGTGGTTTAGGTAAAATATATATTGTATTTGTTGTACTAACTTCTCACCAGCATACTGCAGATACTGTAATATGTCTGTATCTGTAGATAATGAAGTTCCTGGGAAAGACCGGACAAGTCTCTCTCTTCATGGAAAGCAACTGAGACTGCTTCAGCTGGCAACCAGAGGAAGTAAGATATCCTAATAAATAAATATTTGATTGAATGTATACTCTTCATTTCCTTAATGATCTATGTCAATAGTGTTTTGATTGTCTTTATAAAGAGTAGATTATTCTACTGTCACGTGCTATATAATATATTGCATTTTTTTTATAATCCCCACAATTCCCTACTCTCCTTTGCATCGGGCTCAGTATAAAACACCCTATATTGAAGAGGCCTAGTAAAGCTGGGTAACAATTCCCTTGTTTCTTACAGATTCCAAGTTCCCTGTGGTTTTGCTGTTGTTTAATGGAGGTCCCATTGATATCAGTTGGGCGAAGACGAGTCCACGCGTGTCCAGTATCATAGAGTGTGGATTTCCTGGTCAGTCAGCAGGCAAGGCCATCTACAACTTGCTCACGAGGACTGGAGCTCATTCCTCCCCGGCCGGGCGTCTACCCGCCACTTGGCCTTCCCCGCACAGAACGGTACTCACCGCGTCAATTCCAATCAGCTGGTCACTTGAGGCACTGGTGTATTTACAAAATACTCACCTTTGAAATTACAGTCTGGTGTAGGCCTCCAATGCAAAAAGCATGATCTAGTACAAGTCTAGAAACTCTAATAATTATTGTATTATTATATATGCATCATATATCTATCTCATATGTTTTATTATCCAATTTTATTCTTTTTTTTTTATAATTCAATTTGAAATTTTGCTTCTTTCCTGAACTAGATACCTACCGTTAAAGATAGCAATCCTGAGCTGTGGACCTACAGATACCTGCAAGGCGGAGTGCTGTATCCATTTGGATATGGTCTGTCTTATACAACATTTCACTACAAGAATCTCAATCTCTCCTCCACAACAGCAGACAAAGAGAAGGCATTCCGAGTCTCTGTAGAACTGTGCAATACTGGGCAAATTACAGCTGATGAGGTCTGTGAACAGAATAACCCAATTATTCCAGTGTTGAAACATTTTAGACATATAAGTATTTTATACATTAGGTATTTTATATAATGGTAAGTGTGAACAACTTTTGGATATTTTGTTCAAGCTATGTTATCTGACACATTCTAGGTGGTGCAGGCCTATATTTGCTGGAGGACGCCTCCAAGGCAAGGCCCTTTCTTACAGCTGGCCGCAGTGAGGAGAGTATCCACAAAGCCTGCCAGCTGCAGCCACATTGACCTCCACATCAAACCAGAGATATTCAACATCTGGCTTCTCCCACATACAAAACACACACAACTTATACATAGAGGTATATTATTATCCCCTTCTGGTATCTTGTGCTTCTTGGCAAATAGAATGTCATTTTTAAAAATTTTGTTAAAACATTTACCGTACATTGAAATTCGGTTATTTTCAGTTGGTGCAAATGTGATGAAATATCATTTATTGCAGGTGAAATGAAAGTATTTGTAGGTGGACAACAACCCAATCAGCAGACCAAAGTTCCATCCAATGTTCTTGTGGCTGACTTCACCCTCCACAGATGACACACCAAGACCACTTAGCTGATTTTACATGCTGATAGAATGTGCTGATGTCAGCATGGTGGAAGTTTCAAGAACCAAACATTACATGTTGTCATGCTCATAAACATGGGCTAATGGCCTTAGAGCTGTGCTTATCATCGTTCTTTGGAATGTTTGTGAACATTTCCTTGAATTTGCTTCATAAATGTTCATTTAAATCCTTTCCCAGAAGACTTGAGCAGATGATAATTTTGATCAGTCAAGTTGCATATTACATATTGAATCTGGTCCAAACTTGTCTCAATTCTCATTGGCTAATATTTGTGATGTTATTAAAAATGGCAACATCGTTGACAAGAATTGGTTCCCTAAAAATACATCTTTCTAGCGAACTCCCACCAGAAATTTCTGGGGAAAAGATCAAAGTTGACAGACAGAACGACAGAAAATTTCTGAAAAGGGACAAGCCTGGACACCCATATTCTTTAAAAAAAAATGGCCTAGGGGTAGCATATCACATTTGGATGCATATGAATTTACCCTTAGTGGAAAACTATATCTATGAGGTGCTGCCCCCAGTTGGTTATATCAGATTGGAGAAACACATGGAAATCTGTGATATGTCGTTGTCATAATAAATCAATAACTCCAAAATAATTAATGTTCTTATAAATTTGTAACCCACACCAATGAAGGAGAAAGCGAGGAGAAAATTATATAAATATATATATAAATATATACATATATATATATAAATATATACATATATATATATACATATATATATACATATATATATATATATATATATATATATATATATATATATATATATATATATATATATATATATATATATATATATATATATATAGAAAGAGATTGTATCAGATATGGGGTTTTTACCAATCTCAGACCTGCCTTGTGGGGCATTGACGTACTGTGAGGCACATAAAATACCCCACTCTTCATAGTGCAGCTGCTTAGTCAGTTACATAAGTAACCTGTACAAGGCCTTTTTGAACAAACATGTCTGAGAAGCATATTTATACAACCAGACCATAACTATATAAATCACTGCCATCTAGTGTCACAGTTAGTAATAAGTGCCCTGGTGGTGGATAATGGCATTAGCGCCATTGATATGAACGTTAGATTTGTGGGGTATGTAAAATAAATTCATTATTAACACCAGATGGCACTCTCCTGTTACACACATTAAGGTATGAGATGGTATCCCATAATGAGGTCTGACAAAGATACTTCCAATACCTCATATCTGTACCAGCTTCTAAATATATATATATATATATATATATATACATATATATATATATACATGAAAAGTTGATTCATAAAATATCTGGTGATTTATTAGATTAAAATCAAGCCGTTAGTCTTCAGATTTTCTTCAAAATATACAGAGCCTGACAGGATAATTTAAAACAATACAGCCAACCAATAATTAATGGCTCTTTGTTGCGGTTAAGAGTAGCAATTGCCTAGACTAGCAATCTTCGGATTCTCAGAAATTGAGGCTACATGATCAAGTGTTTGGTTAATCAATACGGCCCAGACTCCATAGAATGTTTCAAATCAACTTTGTATACCTCTCAAAAAAATGGGTTAAGGTATTCAAAATAGCTAAATATTATCCAGAGGTTGTAATTATGAATCATGATTAATGATCAACTTTGATTTATTCAAGAAAAGTTATGTTGACAAGGATGTTATTTTCTCCCAACACATGAAGGTTACTTTATGTATAATTCAGGCAATATTTTTAGGCAAATCATTTCTGTGTTTTATACTTAATTTAATTCTCTAAATAAGAAACACAAAAATCTTTATGAATAACTTTATTTCACAAATAAATCCAAAGACCAAATGAAATATATAATGGACATTGATCAAAAATATTATAAGTATGTTATGGTCATTTGATCTTGTTTCCCCTTTTTTCTGTAACATTTATCTATGAAGCTCCGGAAGCATCATTCATGCTTCGCACGTCACCCTTAAATTCCTTCTTCGCCTTCACTTTTTTCATCCTTCTACTTTGCTATTTTTGCCATTGTACTTCTTTATTTTCACATTTCTACTTCTCTATTTCACCACTCTACTTCAATACTTTTGCACTTCTACTTCTCTATTTCGCACTTCTACATCTTTATTTTGCCATTCTACTTCACTATTTTTGCTTTTCTCCAGAGCTTCATAGTTACTTATAATGTTTATTATTTAACTGCTAACAGTGAGGGGAGAAGTTACAAAGGTGAAGAGTAAAAATAAAGTAGAAATGCGAGAATATTGAAGTAGAAGTGCGAAAATAGCGTGGAAGTACGAATATAATGAATAAAGGCAAAAATAACAACGGTGAAGGGCGATGTGTGAAGCATGAATGATACCTCCAGAGCTTTCTATTTATCACATATGTTTGCATGGTAAAAGAATGGACATTTATAATTACCAATACACAATAAAATAGCATAGGCTTAAATATATTTATCAAATTTAATAGCTGACCTTGTTTATTTAAATTATATATTTTTGTTTGAGTATGGAATGTATGTTAAACTGCAATTAAAGTATTTTATGTCATTCTTTGCAAGTTTGTTTCGTTCACAATGAAGTGGTTCATTAGCTTTGAACAATGCATTCTGATTTCCTCACTGATAAATAACTTTTTTGCCATTCTAATTGCTTTTTCTCTGCTTGGTGAGAATTCAGTTTCCTTGTTTACCAAATGACCTTGTGGGAATGGTTTTATTATTTGTCAAAAACAATGCTGGATGGTTTCTACATTGACAAACAAACTGTCACCATGCTCAGGCAGTTACCATCTCCCATCTATTGTACTCTGCTGTCATAAACCCCAGCCAGTTTATCAATTGTTGTGTGGTAATTTATGAAAAAGGTGTCTGAATTTATTAGTCCAAATCTACCTACTGACTGACACTTATATCAAAATGACAAACCACTTCTCAAAGCACTTATCTCAAGAATGGCAAACTATTAACAAACTATTTTGGAATATATACCGACATAAGGCTCTGAAGGATTTACATAACCTTAAGTAAATGTCTAGATTATTATGATATTCAGTTTATGTTTATTACATTTAAAAGTGTTAGGAGTACCTTCAGAAATACAAATTTCAATGATACCTTACATTCAAACTCTATAAATACATCTATACTCGACAATCCATCAGCATTCTTAATTTATTTCCAATCAAACAATCTGACATTCTTCACTGTGACTATGAGAACTTCATTTGAAAATGTAAAATCTGAGGGGAAGGGTGTCTGATATTTAGAGGATGTTTAGTGGCTTTCGAAATTCAAACGTTTGCAAATTATTTCTTGAGTTTTGAGTTAATACTCCCAAAAGCCATGTGATTACCTTTATAATTTAATACAAAGTTTTCCAAACCTGTACTATCCTTTATTTTATCACATTTGACAACTGTGTTATACCCAAATATCAAAGGTTAATAGATTTTAAACCATTATTTTGGTAGCAATCTTTGTTGTTGTTCTGCCTGATTCCTGCTTCCAGAAAATGGCTACTCCACAGAAGAAAATAGTTCCATGCATGTTCCTCTAACACAACTAAAAATCTATTTTATTTTATCATAATTTATCATATTTTATCATATCTTATCTTTCTGAATGAAAGAAATGTATATGGTGTATGTGACAAGCCAGCACCAAAAGGCACCTTGAACAAAGGTTATATAGGTTCATCATGTTGCCCTCTCCTCCTACCAATGTTACTATGGACACTTTTTGTAACTGTTGGCCAGTCTCTTGATTGGTCAAAAAATTACTCTTTAACCCTTATCACTGTCTTAGCTGCCATGATTGGCCAGCAAAAGGGGATGTGTACAACAGGTGTAGTATTGAAATGTAAGGGGCTTTGAAAGAAATTTATGTTGTCAACCCTAAATAGTGAAACATTTAGTTGAATCATAATATACATCTTTCCAATTATAAAATATAAAAGTCACAAGAACTTTCAAGTCATTGCGATTCTAGGACTAATCTAATTGTCTCTTACTGTAAATAAGATGCAGCAATACTTTTAAAATCATGTTGTATCAGTATGCTTAACATAGTTCAGCAACTTATAATGTTTATATGCTATGTGCCCTTTTAATACTTTTCAGTCCTCAAAACATACAAAAATGTTTTATATGTATGAAAGGAAGTTCATTTAATCAAGGTGTTGAGAACCAGAATTTTATGCTGAAACTACCTCTCCATTAGCAAGAGATTCATTTTCATTATTAAACTGTTCATCATCTTTGAACATTGAGATAAATTTAAAGATGCAGATAGCTGCAACCACTAATAATGCAGCACAAGCTACAAACAGGAGAAAGTTGCCATGTCGAAATGAATTGTTATGTAGCATCATAAGTATGGCGCAGGCAATAAGGTTGATGGGCACTCTAAACCAGTTGAGAATGCTGCTGCGAGTGGCCTCTGGTAGAAGACGCTCTCTTATGAATGTCATGGCTGGGAAATATGCCCCAACTGCTATTTCTATGAGGAGGAATGCTACAAAGGCCAAATTTCTGTTCATATCTGAGGGACGTGTTGCAATCACACACAATAAGTTTCCTATTAGTGCCAGGACAATTGATAAAGCCAATACATTAAGGGCAGATACTTTTTGAGCCGTCAACAGCTGAAATAGTGCTGATCCAATCATAATGCATACCATGAAACTTGAAAATGTGATGCCCAGTGAAGCCCTTGCAGGGTCAAGAATAGGTGTCCACAAAAAGATGAAAATGTACATAGCTCCTTCAAACAGTGATTGGATAATACCAATGAGAAAAATACGAGGCTCCGTCATGATTTCCTTTAGTCCCTCCATACAAGATTTTGAAAACCTGACTTGCTTCTTGGAATAGTTTTCTTTCCATGTGGAGTTGATCCAAATACATGTGAAGATAAGGCAAGGTATTGCCAGGAGGAATGGGGACACGGGGCCCAAGTGCATCCACTCAGCTCCTACATTGGCCAACACTCCAGCAACCACTGCAAGACCACCATTCCACACTGTGGCTTTAGCAAAAGTGACTGGAATCCATTCTGTGGGGAAATCATTAGTTTCTATATGCTCATGAACATACCATGCCTCAAATGCTGAGAACAGTAAAGAGGTGGCAGCTCCTCCTAAGATTCTGGCCACCACTAATGTCCAGTAATTCCGAGATAATTTCATAAAACATGCTACTGAATAAATAATTGTGAACACCATGCAAAGTTTCTTGCGTCCGTATTTGTCCGCTGCAATGGGAGCAAATGTTCCCAGTATAACTGTTGAAGCAAATCCACAGACATAGAGGACAGCAATTTGATCTTCTAGGAAACCATAATGGGAGTACAGTTTGTAGAGATAAGGTCCTTGTAGCCAATCTGCAAACATGGCTGGCAGATATGCCATGAAATATCCTCTCTGGAACTGCAGGAAGAGAGGGTTGTTTCCAACAGGAGGGTCCCGCCGTGAGCGTATGGCCACATACTGAAGTCCAACACAAGTTATAAGCAGAATCACAAATGCTACATAGGTAATGAACATCATCTTGAAAGTTTCTTTCAATATCTATTCAAGATCACCTGCAACAACAAAAAAATGTTTCATAAATAACATTTTAAATTTTAACATAGAAATACAAAGAAAGAAATTTGTTTGATTCCTAAAAAGCATGAGTGAGAATAAACATTTTAAAATATGTCAGTCTTCTTTCCAAACCATTGACTGTGACTGGCAGTGGCTACAGTACAGAGGGCTTCTCCTGTTTTTCCTTTGAAAATCAGTGTTAACTGGTATCAACTGAAAACTGGTCAGATGTGAACAGAATAAGAGACTAAGTATCAGACAAGTTTTTCCTTGCAACAAAGTACATTACCTGAGCTGTGGCAACAAAGTACATCACCTGAGCTGTGGCAACAAAGTATATCACCTGAGCTGTGGCAACAAAGTATATCACCTGAGCTGTGGCAACAAAGTACATCACCTGAGCTGTTGCAACAAAGTATATCACCTGAGCTGTGGCAACAAAGTATATCACCTGAGCTGTGGCAACAAAGTATATCACCTAAGCTGTGGCAACAAAGTATATCACCTAAGCTGTGGCAACAAAGTATATCACCTGAGCTGTGGCAACAAAGTATATCACCTGAGCTGTGGCAACAAAGTATATCACCTGAGCTGTGGCAACAAAGTATATCACCTAAGCTGTGGCAACAAAGTATATCACCTGAGCTGTGGCAACAAAGTACATTACCTGAGCTGTGGCAACAAAGTATATTACGTGAGCTGTGGCAACAAAGTATATGACCTAATCTGTGGCAACAAAGTATATCACCTGAGCTGTGGCAACAAAGTATATCATCTAATCTGTGGCAACAAAGTATATCACCTGAGCTGTGGCAACAAAGTATATCATCTAATCTGTGGCAACAAAGTATATTACCTGAGCTGTTGCAACAAAGTATATCACCTAAGCTGTGGCAACAAAGTATATCACTTGAGCTGTGGCAACAAAGTATATGACCTAATCTGTGGCAACAAAGTATATCACCTGAGCTGTGGCAACAAAGTATATCATCTAATCTGTGGCAACAAAGTATATCACCTGAGCTGTGACAACAAAGTATATCACCTGAGCTGTGGCAACAAAGTATATCACCTGAGCTGTGGCAACAAAGTATATCACCTGAGCTGTGGCAACAAAGTATATCACCTGAGCTGTGGCAACAAAGTATATCACCTAAGCTGTGGCAACAAAGTATATCACCTAATCTGTGGCAATAAAGTATATTACGTGAGCTGTGGCAACAACGTATATCACGTGAGCTGTGGCAACAACGTATATCACCTAAGCGGTGGCAACAAAGTATATTACGTGAGCTGTGGCAACAAAGTATATCACCTGAGCTGTGGCAACAAAATATATCACCTAAGCTGTGGCAACAAAGTATATTACGTGATCTGTGGCAACAAAGTATATCACCTCAGCTGTGGCAACAGAGTATATCACCTGAGCTGTGACAACAAAGTATATCACCTGAGCTGTGGTAACAAAATATATCACCTAAGCTGTGGTAACAGAGTATATCACCTAAGCTGTGGTAACAGAGTATATCACCTGAGCTGTGGCAACAAAGTATATCACCTGAGCTGTGGCAACAAAGTATATCACCTAAGCTGTGGTAACAGAGTATATCACCTGAGCTGTGGCAACAAAGTATATCACCCGAGCTGTGGCTTTGCTGCAGCTGCTGCTCTATTTTATTTGCAGATATTCCCAAGGGTGCTGCACAGTAGATCTACAATCAGAGTTGGAACAAGCTACTTATACCCTTTACTGCCGATTACAGCAGCCAAGTTCCTCCACTAAGTTCTCACACAGCTGTTGCTGGCATGTTTACACGGGCACCTGTTCGACTGTGTCGTGTTTGGCCATGGCAATGAATTCTGTCCACATGATGACTATAGTTAACCCTACAAGAAGTCAACAATGCCTAATCTGTAACTGCTCTAAACTCATAAAATATCATTTGATAAAGCTAACTGATACAAAAGGTCAACCATGTAAAACAGCCAGTCACTCTGGTTAATGGTGTATTCACACAAAATCCTGTTCAACCATTGACATGTTCCATTGTAATAAATTGAAACTCTACAGTTGAACATGAGAATGTTGGCATTTTGACTGGCAAAGGATTCAGTTCAACTGTGGTTGGAAGAAGGGCATTGGCCCCGTTGGCTGAGTAACCACTCAAAATTGACAAAATATCCTACAAGAAGACTATTTGACCCTGAAGTCCAAACTAATGTTGACAAGAGCAATAAGGAAGTAATTAGGAGCAATTTACTCTCCTTTGCATCAGGTTCAGTATATAACACCCTCTCTGATTATGCGATCAGATATGATCAAACAGGCCCGTTCCATAAGCCACGCCCCCTGAATGTAACCACTTGCACAATGACGTAACACGATACGATGACGTAACTGAATTCTATAGCTCATTAATATTCATGAGTGCCCAAATAGTATGATATTTGGTCGAGTCATCGCTAGGCCTATATTGAAGAGGCCTAGTAAAGATGGGTAGGAGCGGTTATTTAATTGGTATTGGCCGATTGCGGGTCACCATACTGCCCCATTGAAAACAACACGCCGGAACTGCACAATTACAATCGGAAGTGCACAAAATACTCTCTAAAATCTAATCATTAAAAAAAACAAGATGGTAACCCGCAATCGGCCTATTACATGTATATGGTCAAACAGGCACGGTCGAAAAGGTTCTGGTCAAACAGGGGAATGCCGAATGTTCTAACAGGGGCCCTTTGCGAAACGAAGTTATCGTTACCCTTGTACTTGTAGCCACTGGCAGCCAAGCGAAATCATGATCCATTCCGGCTATAGGCCGATTGCGGGTCGCCATACTGCCCATTGAAATCAACACACCGGAACTGCACAATTACAATCGGAAGTGCACAAAAAACTCTCAAAAATCGAATCATTAAAAAAAACAAGATGATAACCCGTAATCGCACTATTAGGATTGAGACGGAACACGGTCTAGCCACAGTCTACTTTGTCGGCGCAAAGTGGTCGCTGACAAGCACAGGACACATCATGTCAAAACAGAACAAACCTATTTGTGCAGTGACAATTGACAATGACATGAATCTTGATGTGGCCTGTGCAAGTTTCGAAAAAAACGACATGCATCTTTCGCTCCCAAGATCTATTACCCTAAATGCTTCAAGAATATCTCTACAAGTTCTTTTCTCACAGTTGCAATGTCATGTACATTTGAAGATATGTTTCACATCAAAGAAAAGAAAACATTTATGAGCAAAAACACACCCAATTTATCCTGCGCCATGTCATCTGTTTTTATTTCTCGACATCGAGTGACTACCTAAGTGTATGTGGAAAGTTCAGTAATGCGTAAAAGTTAACAGAGTCTTTTCATATGACTGTGTTTCTCGCCCTTCGCTTTTATCTTATACAGTGAAATAGAATAAAGCGCCACCTAGCGAGTCCATTGAAATACACTCAGTGTTCAAGAAGCCGCATGTGAAAGGGAATGTGTTCAACTTTTCTGCATCAAAATGTCTTTACCACAGAAGAAATATTACAGGCAGCGTGCTCATTCGAACCCTATAGCAATGCACACCTTTGATTAGTAAGTGTTGATATGTAGAACTCACTCTATCAGTAAAATCCCCAGCCATGAAGTTGAGAGCGAGAGAACTGGAGTGAAAAGACTGATCTCAAGCAGTTAATTGGTATGGACTCGTCTAGAGACTAGAGTCTTGTAGAGACAGTAGAGTAGATGCACCCCTACTCGCTGACCAAATTGGTTTTGCCGAGTAAACATCTAGATATACTCGTGCCCGACCAATTTTCTGTTGCTACTCAAGCTGGACCAGTTACTGCAGATGAAGTAGACCGTGACTGGCAGCAGTTATAAGGGCCCTCTCAGGCTTAGCTGCTGTAATCGGCAGTTATTGGTCACAAGTACCAGTTGCCGCTGATTACTGTCTACTTCATAGGCATAAATTGGTCGCTGACAATGAGATGTAGATCCATCTTCCATCTTTGCACAGAAAATCAACAACAGTAAGCCGCAAGCTCCTTGTTGATCTAGATTCTTTGATGGAGGATCCAGCGATCTGCTGCTCTCACCAACAGCAAGACAGCTGGAGCCAATCATGTGCAGCCTCTGTCCGTGACGAGGATCTAGCTCCACACAGAGCTTGTGGTTAAGTCTTGGTCGAAGAAGTCCACATCGAGCGGCAGGTGAACTTGTGAGACATGCCAGCTGATTACAATTGTGGCTTGAAAGCAGAGAAAAACTCCATACTGGTCAAATCTGATTTCCATTATTTCCTGATTTCGAAAAGTTATCAATGGCAAAAATGTTTTTTTTTTTTGTATGATATTTGTAACCGGATGAACTATCTGTCATTCTGTGATTGGTACGATTATGGAGAATGTGTATTCATTTCCTGTGGGTTGTAAATCATTTTTCCTGTGGTCAATATTGTTCAAGCATCTGACACCACTGTGGGGTGTTCGCCTTGGGCCTGAAACTCAGAGCAAGAGGACAGATTAACTGACAATTACATCATAGAATGATATTATAACAGAGAAGTTATTATTCAGCAATACAAAAAATTGGTTTATTGAAAAACTTGCAAAAAGTAAACATCATGACATCTGGAATTTTGATATAGAAGTAACAATGTCTACAGAGGTCTATGTTAAACCACTACTGCACATCCTTTTTCAAGCTCAAAGTAGGTTAGTTTGACATCATTCTGGCACTGTTCAAAGGACATTGCCTTTGAGGATGCCATAAGCTATGTCATATTTCCATAATGCAATTTTGCCTTTCACTGCCTCAATATTAGCATCACTCCAACGGGCAACATGGTGAACCAATAACAGTTTACGTGTGCCTCTGATGGATGTTGTGTATTACCACTCCACCAGATTTTTGCTGATAAATAAGGAACTATGATTAAGAGTTTAGTTCAGATTAATTTTATAGACCCATATTGGAATGTTTTAATTAAAAAGCATTCATGAAACCACAAAGGTCACAGGCAATTTTACAGAGGTTTGGGGTAATCTTAAATGATATATGGCCATGAAACTGTGATACAAGCAAGCTATCTCACTAAAATCAACCAAAATACATCAACCATGGTTATTGTGTTTGGCTGAAAGTGCTACCGGTAAGTACTGCCTGTACTCTTTTGAACGCCAGGTGGCCACATGTATACAATCACATGACCTTTATTGTGGTTTGTGAGAGTGTTAGGCCTGTACCATTGGACACACATTAATGGATAAACTGGACTCAGTAAGCCAAATCACTCCTGACCATAATTTGAAACAGAGAGATGAGGATAGCTAATGCCAGATAACTGCAGGGTTGCTGGCCTTGATTTAGCTATATAAACTCCCCTCCCTCATGGAAGGACCCTCAAGGCATGAGAAATGTTTAATTAGGGATGATATACAGTTGAAAAGTTCCAAAATGTACTTTAGATAATCAGCTATGAAACACCCAATTCTGGGTTGCAAGTCCAAAACCTACCTCCAATGCTGTATATATTGTGGTATTGGTTAGCAAAGGCTTATTTCTGAGATGGGTTGACATTTGACAAAGTTTACTGATCCCTATTGACTAATATTGCAGCTGCAGATGAGGAGCAATCTTTCAAAGATCATGACCAATATTAATAGTGGTGGGTCATACTTTATGACCATAGATATGGTTCTGTTAGCATCCAAAACTGGTCCATTTGGGAATAGATTAAAGGTGGTTGGCTGCTACACTAATCAGGAATCAGTTGATATGATCCAGAACACAATATGTAGATTCATATTGGAAACATATGTCCGATCCCGATACAAATTGAAAAAATACAAAAGAATTTTTTATGAATTTTTATAAATAATTTGCTGCGGATAATGTAATAAAGATCTCAAATTTATTTTAATCAATATTGTTAGGTATTATTTATCCTCCACAAAGAAATATATTTCTTTTCGCAAGTTATGAAACTGGACATTGATATCACATATGCAGCACAGTTAAGTATTAAATTATGAGATTAAAATTTCATATTTAATCAATTCTTGACAGGAATCATAAAGGGATTTGGCCACAACTATTAAAAATGCAGATTCAAACCAGATGTTACAGAAATTGCTGACCTTATAAAATCAATATGCATTGTGGTGAACATCAATGGAAATGTAAATACAAAGGTTTAGAAACATTGTTGATAATGGCAGTATCAATAAATTGTATTCTTACTTTTGCTCAATTAATTGTTGATGTAACCATGTTTGTAATGTTGCATTATTTGAATATGATGTAGCCATGTTCATAATGTTGCATTATTTGAATATCATGTGCCATACTACAAATATATATGAATACTACAAATAACGAAACAACAATCCCCTTTGAATGTATTATTTACATCTTAAATGATGCCTGATTTTATATTTCAGTCCAGTAAAGCCGGACTGTATGGACTGGTCTTTATTATATCCAGAGTTCTGCAAACCTCCATCTGAAAACAAAGATGACAAAGAAGAAACACAAAAGGAACCTAAATATCAAGTAGAATTTGCAGATGTGGGATGTGGCTACGGAGGCCTTTTGGGTAAATTATTATAGAAATAAATGTAATATCTAGTCGTTCAAACATTGCCCTGTTTATATTATGCTGAGATATGATATTGTGAGGCCACGGGCCGTGGCGCAGTTGGTTAGGGCGCCAGCTTATTAGCACCAGTTCCTCTGTGGTGATCCAAAGGTCGTGGGTTCGAACCCCGGCCATGCCGAGATTGAACTCATGACACAATTTCCCACATGAGCTGAGGCCCGTGCCTAAAGGGTTAACCCGTTGTCCTTGTAAATCTGTGACCGGGTGGGTTTTCATGTCAAAGACCTGCGACATGACAATTCAGTGAGGCAGCACTATATCTGCTACAAGTAGGTCTCATCACGAAATAACTGAAATAACGTTGAAAGTGATGTAAAACCCCAAACAAACAAACAAACAAAATGATATTGTGATGTTAAAAGTTCCACATCATGACTAAAGCAAACATATCACATTGTTTTATTTTGCCATCTTTTAATTGTAGTTTCATTATCACCCATGTTCCCTGATGCATTGATGCTGGGAATGGAAATCCGAGTCAAAGTATCAGATTATGTCAAAGATCGGATCACAGCGCTGCGTCAGCAAAACCCAGGACAGTTTCAGAATATTGCCTGTTTGAGATCAAATGCCATGAAATATTTGCCAAACTTCTTCAAAAAGGGACAGGTCTGTACTTTTTTTGTAATTGAATAGAACTATTTGTGCCATTAAATAACAAACTATCAGGTTATGGAAACTCTTCTAAATAACCAAAATAGAAGACTTGAATTAAAAAAAATCAAGTCATTGGTATAAAGCATGATTTTATTTTTCTTGGTTAATATGTTTTTCTCTGTTTGGAAACAAAACAAACGAAAACTATGAACAGTAAGAAACTTGAGACATTCCATAAGGACATTTAATATATTTTAAATAAAAAAAATATTTTTTTAATCACATTTCTAGTTGACAAAGATGTTCTTCCTGTTTCCGGATCCTCATTTTAAAAAGACAAAACATAAGTGGAGGATCATCAGCCCAACTTTATTGTCAGAGTACGCATATGTTTTGAGAGAAGGGGTAGGTAATTTATATTGCTGATTCCTGTGGCATCCTGCAGAAGCTCCCTCTATTGACAAAAACTGTATCTTGTTGCCTATTTCAGTCACAGGATTTACAATTGCACCTCATGACATGACCTTCACAATTTTTTTTAGTAAACAGGGTTAAAACAGTCACCAAAATTTTAACATTTCACTATATATCACTATATTTCTGCCAACTAACCTAAAACAAACAGTCGGAGCTTTTTGGGCCTGTCAGTGTTCAATATTAACCAAAGCAAGTAACAATTTTGTTTAATCATGTCTTATCATCTTGTGTTTTGTCAATTAGCTATTTCAGCGCTATGAACAGACTTGTCTGGTATCGGCGCTATACAAATTTTATTATTATTATTACTAAATATTGACTTGAAAAACCTTGTGTAAAATTGAGAATGTATTATCAAATTTACAACTTTTATTTTAATATTTTGATGAACAAAATGACATTTCCTGAATCCCAATTTAAATTGGAATATCAGGATATTGACTGAGCAAAAAATATGGATTAAACATTAATATTCCAAGTGCCTAAGAAAAATTTGTTTTTAGGGTTTGATTTACACCATCACAGATGTCCATGAGGTGCATGAATGGATGGTCAAACACATATCGGAACACACATTGTTTGAACAACTCACAGAGGAGGAACTTGTAATTAACACATTTTTATCATTTACTTATTCAAAAGCTTTCTTCATTAATCTTTCTTACAAAAATATATTTTCTAAAATATCACGGAAAATAAATCATTATGAATTTCAGAAAGATGACCCAGTTGTAGAAAAGTTATACCAGAGCACAGAGGAAGGACAGAAAGTTACACGAAACAAGGGCGACAAATACCCTGCAGTATTCCGTAGGATATCCGATCCCTTTGACAAAACACTCTCCTGATAAAATGACCAAGTCACTGTTATTTCAAATCACTCTGATTTATTGTTGTTTAACTTGTCCTCCTGGGGGAAATACTTTTACATGCAAGCATTGTTGGAAAAATTCAGTATATTAAAATATCAATAAAAACAAAACATTTATGTCAAAGAAAGTAGTTTGTATTTATTTCAATATTTTGCATATGAAACTACATATGTACTGTACAATGGGGGCTGTGTTCACACCTGACTGACTTTGTCTCATTTCCAGATCTTGGCTACTGTCCACAGTAGCAACAAACTTATCTAAAAACTAATATAACACTACACACAGTTAAGAAATGAACCAAGGTCAGTCACATATGATATATGCCAAAAACGTTGGATGACATGCCCCCTCAAAAGTCTTGTTTCTCCCTTGATCAAGCATATACATGATGTATATATTACAAGCCTAAACATCTCCCCCCTCCAGTGGGACACAGTTGACAAGCATTATCACAGGTTCTATTTGCATGATCAAACAGCAATGGCACTATGCAACATGACTCCAGCTTTGGTTTGCTTCCCGTTGCAAACTAATTTTTTTCACACAGAAAATCCTGTGGATATTCATGTCAGGTTATCCATGTTTTGCTAGTGCCCTCATTATGCTAACCATATATGACTTTCGTATAAGCCTAATCATACTATTCAATCATACAATACAGACCCATAATAACCTGTTTGTCCATCACAGAAACTAACATCCATACCGGTACATTATCTCCACTTCATTAATGTCCCAAACTTTGTCTGCAGGCCTGGACGGCTCTATTATGATACTAACCTCACACTGTAGCTTCATTTGTTTTTATAATATATACTCAATAAATGAACAGTGAAAGAATCAATGCCAAGCTTTCAATATCTGATTTTTGCTCACTTTTACAGACAGCATTTGCCCTGTATTATTCAATTGTCTGTACAGATAATCAGATATATTCTATGGTTTCTGGACAAAAAACCTTTTCCTGAAACAATATAATCTGGACTGAAATATAAAATACAAAATTGTGTGTGAATGGTAATTAAGCACACAATGGTTGACATGATGTTGATTGCCTGTTGGTATTATAACTAATGTGGGACCACATGCATGAGAAATTGTCTCGTTTCAGTCCTAAATGTTTAACCTTGATAATATTTATATTTCTAAAGTCTTTTTTGTTCTTCCATGATTCTGATTCAAATAGAAAATGTATATTTGTCTTTCATTAACAACGATTATTGTACAAAATATGAGATCTGAAGTTAAGTGACAAGTTTGTCTTTCACAGGCTTTGAATGTAAACCATTCTAAACATGTAACTGTGACTTGTCAGGTCTTTGATTCATATTCTGAACACACTGATACCCATTCAACATTAAAGTCAGAAATCTGCACCAATCAAAGATGACCTTACAAATCACTTTGACATGTAAAGTGATCACTCCTCAAGGATTGATTCTTGCCCACCCCCCCTATTTACACACTACACTGTGACATTGCCTCAGATGCTGGGCCTTTTTTTAGCAAAGGCTGCTGCCATCAACACAAAACAAAAAAACAGTTATATTGTCCACCAGTCATCGTAAAGATTCAAAAGTTCATCCTCAAAATACACCCATTTACAAGGAAAATGTTCTGGCCATTTTTGGGAGACTGAATAAGTATTGATCATGTCAGATACTTTTGAGTAGTTGAAGTTGATGATGGGTACATTTCACACTGAATATGTCCATTGAGTATCAATATGAAGCTTAAAACTTTACGAAAACTGGTGCATCATCCAAAATTATGCCACATATGTACATTATAAGCATTTACAAAAAGCACAAATAATAACAGTAGTGTTGTGTGGTGAGTTACTCTAGGATCAGTGAGGAAACTTGCTCCAGTAGTAAAAGCGTTCTAGAACAAGACGATAATAAACCCAAGTCACCAGACAAAAGGATCATTTTAAGCACCATGTCTTCAGTGCACCTAGAACAGTCTGACTACTGCAACATCTTTAACATTATAACAACAAAGGGCATTTGAACATATATTCTATGGCATGGTTCCACATTAAGATTTCCTATTATAAATTTATCATATAAATCTGAATGCCATCAAACACATCTAATTTAGCATCAAATACAATCTTGTCTTCATTAGTAATATGGAACCTGCAGACACATTACCACAAACTCGCATACTTTTCATATATAAAAGCATTCACGCATCACAATCTGCCCATTTAAATAAAAACTGTCTGATCCACTGCAGAGCCCAGAGCAACCCATTATGTGTATGACTCACTCATATTTAGGCCTATATCAAACACTGTTTTTAATATTTGTACAGAAATCTGGCTAGTATTAAAATCGGTACCCTGAATAGTCAGTCTATTGATCAAATATACATGTCCACTACATATCTGTATCAGGTGCTATTGAAAAAAGTTGATAATTTGTTGATACTTGTAAGCTGTTATTCTGGTCTTAATCTAATTAGGGTGGACAAAAATAAATGAAACATGTAGCACCCAATCTCTTTTTTTTTAATGACCATTTCCTACAATGCGACTTTTCCAAAGATAATAAATATCATTTATTTTCAATTTTATTTTTGGATGTGTTGGAATTTAATCAAAATAACTCCTAAATTGCTCTGTGAAAATCTTGCCAATTTAAATAAAAACTATTTTTCTTTGAAAATATGCACACTAACAATGAGAAAATTGAATGGTTTTACATGATCATGGTGACTCCAATATTGTTTTCATAAAAAATAAGTGAAGTGTGATGCCAATATATTGCAAATATACAATAACCCTGCATTTTGGTGAAAACCTTAAAGGTTTGATACTCAAAAATAATACACAACATGTCATTGACTATATACAATGAAACCAAATTTGACATTTCATTTTAACACGGTTTTTGTCACATATTTACAATGTATGCTCCCTGCAGTATACAACACTGTGTGTAAGGACAGTGCTTGGGAGCATGCCTAATTCCCACCTTTGCAGGAAACATGGCAGTAGTAGCACACGTACATATCACTGTGCGTGTATCAGTCTTTTGCAGGCCCAGGCCAGCTAGGCTCGCCATAGCTATGCATTCATCAGCTTCTTTTCCAAGCGAACCCTCTGGGATTTCCGTGTTGTGAATTTGGATTCCCGGCACTTCTGGCAGATGAACTCTTCAGGGATATTGGACTTTCTTATCTTTGCACATGACAGGTGTATCCACGTGTAACACTCGCAACATTCTATCATAGGTCTGCCAGCAAATGGCTTGCTGCAGAAACATGTCACCAGATCAAAGGAGTCATCTTCTGAAAGAAAGCCAACAGTTACTGACATGTCACACACCAAAATATAACAATGTATATGGAAATATGTATCAAGAAATATTATAACGATATATGTATGAGCTAACTCTGAAGAAAATTTCAGTAAACAACATGTATTAAACAAACAAAAAGATTTTTGAAATTTGAACCTACCATAGTTCTTGGGGCTGATGTAGCTAAGGTCATTGTCACTACTCATGCTGCTGACAGACTCCGGGGATTTGAGGCCAGTGGGACGCATATCCTCTGTCTCAGCTTCGGAGAATGTCGAACTAGTTGTCGACTCAGAAGTAAAGCTCTCTGCTGTACTGCCACCACTGTCCAAAGGACTCGTGTTGTTCTTTGTCCGTAATTCCTGTAATATAAAATTAATACAACTGTAGTTTCTAAATGCCATGCACCTTGTGTCTTACAATGGACATGGAACAAGTCTGCATTGAACTTATTGGAAAAATGTCTTCCTTTTGGTTACCAGGCAAAGAAAAGGACTCTTCCATTAGATAGGAATTGTCAGCTACAGAATTGTACTTTTTACAGTTCAATGTGACATCATTGATTAGTCATAGAACTATGTAACTTTACCTGTGAAAACTGATTCATACATAATATTTCAACAATAACATTACAATCTCAATATTAATTTTCAAAATATTTGTAAGATATAAAAATTATTTGTATATTATGACATCAAAGTACTCTTGCAGACATAGATTGACACAAACTGATAGTGTAATGGAAGTGCAAAATTTCAAATCACCAATTTGAAGAATTCAAAAAAAACATTTTGAGGCTCTAGGCAGCAGAAAGTGGGCAAAAAATAAACAGAATGTGCAGAACCTTTGTTCGCCAAAATATGGGACACAGGAAAGTGTCTGTTTTAAAAATGTTGGTGCCTGCTGTGGAATTGTACTTTTTTCTTGTTAATTTGACAAAATACCAGTGATTTATTGACACTTCAGTGACAGAAACAAGCACTTGTCAACTAACCAAGGCTAGTACTAAATCCATTTGGCTAGTACTAATTTTGCCTTTTTCTTGTCAAAATTAATCATTCACTTGCCAAAAATTACCAGCTGACGAATGCCGCTGAAAATTTGTTTCTATCACTCCACTTGTATGACTGCTTGAGCACTTCATAATAACAGTATAAAAAAGCATATTACTAACTCGATATCAAACATGGCATTCACAAGTATGGTGATGGATGGTGAGCACACCTAATCTGTCAGTGAGTATCTATTTCTGCCTGCATCTAACCAGGCCAGAAAATACAGATTCTGCTTTGATTTTAGGATTTTAAAATCTGTTAATGATACTCCACCCCTATATCTTAGTGAACTCATGACCATTGTAACTGTTCTAACATTTTAAGAACAAAATAAATGATAATTTATTTCCAGGCCATCTGTGTCATTGCAAGTTTGACATTCAATGTCACTTAATGTTTATGCATTTAAATTATCCTGCAGATTTTAAACAATTCTACAGTATAACCGAAATTTGTTCTGCCTGATATCTCTTACATTAAAAATAATGGTACTATCTATATTCTGTTTTGAAATTATCATATTGCATTATTAGGATTTTAATGATGTTGCTCTATTTTCAAAATGTATTTTCATAAACTTTACAATATGAGAAATTGTGATTTAAAAAAAAAGAAGAAATATGTTGGCCCTGCTTTTTTAATCAATAATATATCATTGAAAAATATTTTAAAAATAAATATGCATTTACAAAGAACATTACCACAATTGGGTGTATTTTGATGATTCTCACAATGAACCTTCTCATTATTCCCAAACTGTACACTACACTCAGTTAAAAAGTAGAAACCATAAAGGAGGTTGATGTAAATATGTACAAAAAACTTTGCAGGTGACTTTTACAAAATAAACTTACTTCTTGTTTCATGGCTTCATAGTTTGTGTATTCCAATACTATGTTACAGAAGGCAAAGAAGTCTTCTCTCGTCCTCTTCTTCTTCTTGTTTGGTGACCACGCCTTTAAAAAAAAAAATACATTTGTTAGATTTGAGATAATATTAAAAAAATAATTATTTCCAGGCACAACCTCCAACAAGCCATCAAATTAAGAATTTTGACTGAAGGCATGAATGGGTCAGTTTTCCAAAGAATGGTCACAGCATAAAAACTGAAATTATCAATTTAATTTGGTGCTGCAATTTAATTTGGTGCTAGAGTTTTTAACCTTCTTAACCCAGAGAAATGGACTGCCTTCGGGACCTGAGCTAGTGCTAATCAGGACCTGCCATGTTTTAGTGCATCATGATAACAACTTGTCACATTTACTGAGCAGCTATGTAAATGTTGATGAGGGAACTAAATGTTCAGTAATCTGACCATTGTTGTCGCATGAACCCAATCAATAAAACTTTCAAAATGTCTGAGAAAAAGAAATATGTTCAATATTAAGAATGTGTTCAATATTAAGTACATCAATACCACACCTTTGGAGGTAACATTTCCAAATAAGTAGGCTCCATAATTAAGAAAAATTACGCCCTTCCAAAAAAAAACTGTCAATCCAACCCCTTAACTCTATACTAAGTCACACAGGAAAACACTGCATTGCAAAATATATACGATGTCTGAACAAAAACTGCTTTTCTGGAAAGCCGTGAAACACAAGCTTTCCACACCTTTAACCTCACCAGTAAATCACAATATAGCCCATGTCAAAGGTGTTAATACGAAAGCGCACTGTTGCTAAAAAAAAGTTATCCAAGTTGAGTGGATGAGAAGCCATTTTAGCTTCCATGCCTCGGCCTCGTTTCAAGCAACTGCTGCTATTTTTAGGTCGCGGCTGCCATGACACTGCATTTCTATTCACTGTATATTCATCCACATTTCAGGACTAAATAATGGAAAATACGCTTGAAATCACACACCTATGATGACTCGGATCCTTCATCACAAACATGCTTCAGGTTTTAAGTCTGCAAGTAATCCAGATTGCTAAACAATCGCAGATACAATGATGCAGTGTTTGAGTATGGAATCCACTACTGCTCGCACTGGCCGGCATCAGCCCCGCCTACGTCATCTCATTACTTATTCATGAAAACAAAGACTGCCATTTCAGCCATTCGGGTTCTCCCCAAGATACACAAACATGTCTGGCTGAAAATCTCGTTTGCTGGCCACAGACAACTCCGATTTTAATATTTGTTGTCACACGAAGTTAACCAAAAGGCACAGAAAGCTGTTTGGTGATTCGGGACAGTGTTTGTTACTATTTGCTGGACTGACAGCGCAAATTATGAACGTGTATTCAGGATGTTTATTGTCAACCAGATAGACATAAACGTGACCATATCCTTCATAGAGTCGTCCAATCTAACAGGAAATATGAGTAAATATCCTAAATAATACTTTTATTCCAATAAGGGATGCTGACATTTGAAAAAAAAAGGAAATTGTTGTCGCTCGTACCTGAACAACATGGTCTTTGTAAAAACATCTTTACATCTGCAATTATGAATCATTTCTTTTGGCCAATCTCCTGTAAATTTGGTGTTTTTACACATCTGATATAAAACATTATGGGGGCAAAATTATAATGATAATGATAGATTTATCTGGTATTGTGAAACCACAAAACAATAGTCGACAGCAACCGTGTACATGTACAGTGCATGCAGTTTGGATGGTAAATGTGGAGCTGTTGGATTTTCGTTGACAGCTAATACACAGGGAGATTTTCTTCCAAACATTCTTAAAAATCCATTTACCGATTAGGAAACGTTCATTTCTTTATTTCAAAGAGATAAACATGTCCGCCATGCGCTAGCTCTAGCCTTAGAATTTTCTCTGCGTCAAACAATACCGACCAGCGCCATCTTGGATTTCCCATCAAACTGAATCAGTCGGTTAGAAAAACTTTGACTGAGACAAAAGTATTAATTCATTTGTCAAGATTTTTTAGTATGATCATCCTTTATACCATTTACGCAATATGTCAAGTTTTTAACAAAAAGTCACTTGTAGTTTTAAAGTTTGTCATGTGGTGTACAACGCCAATACACAAACATTCAAGGTTTCCTATGACTTGTTGGATTTTCTATGAAAACTCATGTTGTGTAATTTTTTTTACAATTCTACTGACTCGAAATGATTCCCTATGGTTCTTTCTCTAAAATTCCACCAAACATGACGAGATGTCACTTTTGCCCCGTGCGTGTGCTGGGTGGTTGCGGAGTGCAGTTTCTGCCTACTAGTTCGAATCGCCATCTTGTTGCACTTCCTTGCCCACGAATGACAATCCATTCGACAAGATCCCCCTTGGTCTCAATGTAATAAAATAAGGGTGCCTTACCTGAGAATTTGATTTCCCATGACTTCCGTGCTTTCTCTTCGCTTTTGGGGCTGAAAAAGAAAGATTGGCAATTGTTAGACACTGGGTAAGGTAGTCAGGGTTCGTGTTTATTTCAAATATGGCTGATTGATTTCGAACTCTCGGGACGAACTTTTGTAAACTGTGCATAGTCCCAAATGTCACAGTCTAAATATCCAGTGATACACGTAACGTAAAGTTTAAGTTACAAAGAATCAATTAAGCATGTAAATCATTCAGTAAATTCATTAATTTGAACCAAAACCTGATGTTACTTTCCAGCAAAAATATGGCCCTTCACAAGACCTGAATGTGTTCAAACCTGGTGATGGAGCCCATTGAAAAAATACGAAAAACACTTAAATCGATCAACTTACCCTTAAAAACGTCTTGTGACATGATGAATCTTGGTATCCTACGCTTAATCCTCAAGTTTGGGCAAAATATATCCAAAAGATACGGAGAAAACCGTGTTTTTCCTCGGTGAATGTTTTCAACCTGCCACCTCGTTTGCCCAACGCTCTCCTTGCTGCGGCTTTGCAATATTCTTGGGTTCGTGACCCAGATAATTAACATACAGACGTCACTTCCGCTAAACCTAATGAATATTCGACTTTCATGCCGAGTGTTGCCGAATGTGGGGTCCTGATGGGATGTCACCAAAATGATACAACTGAAAGGGGTTTCACAATTTAAATATGAAAAAGAACAAAGCTTGATTTGGAGGTCTAGTTGAACTGCAATTCATTTTAACTGAACGTCATTATTTAATAATTTGTAGTAGAATATATATTACCCTGCCAATATGCAACCTTTTTAGTGAGGCATGTTTACTTACAGAAAAGCAGCAAATGATTCATTTTTGTTTTGTTTGGGGGTTTTCCATCACTTTCAACCCTGGGCTTTCAACAGACCAACTTGTTGCAGATAAAGTGCTGCCATCCAGTCACAGATTTACAAGGTTAACAGGTTAACAACAGATAAAGATATTTAAATGTTTTTAATGTCTCTGGGTTAACCCTTTAGGCAAGGGCCTCGGCACGTATTAGAAATTGTGACAAGAATTCAATCTGGGCCTGGGTGGGAATCAAACCCACAACCTTTGGATTGTTGCAGAGGAAACGGTGCCCAGCAGTTGTGGTCGAGTAATTCATGCTCATCAGTTGATTATGTTCATCTAAACATTCATTTGCAAGTTGAAATTTGCCTTGCAAATATATATAATTTTTCCAGGACAGTTCCAATTTTGTTGATATCACACAATTGGACGTGTTCTTGGTAATGTCCTATTTAATGCTGGTTGCCCAAAGGACCAAAGCCATGTCCTCTAGTGACACAAAATTAAAATCTGTTCAAAAAAGTTTGAAAAAAAAAAAAAATATTCACTGTATATGTGCTTCCAATATACAGAAACAAATCTGATGAGCAACTCTTTTTATTTTTCAGAAAATAAGCTAAAAATTCAGTTGTTTAATGATTTGTCTCTGTCACTTATTATGAGAACGCCTCGATGCAATGCTGAAATGCAGACACGTGATCACCCTGTCATTTGGGGCAGCTACTGATTTGTCTTTTTTCTTTTTAAGTCGCACAGTTCTGGTTCCAATAAAGTAGTAGTTTCGGTGTGTAGTTTTCAAAGAGGGGAAAAGGCAAAATGCTCACACAAACCCATGAGACCAAGCCTGATTCAATAGATCCTACACCGCTCAGGAGGCGGCAGTTGACAAAGCTTCATTTTTCAAAAAACTAAGCACTAATATAATTATGTCAATCTATTAATGATAAGGTTGAATGTCTCATGTCCTAGAGAAAAAACAGCAAAAACATGTTATTCTATTCAAAATTTAATCTTTATTAAACTGGAAATTTACACATTACAAATGTAGTCTTAATAATAGATAATAGACACATGAAGTTACAAAAGCAAATTAATTCACATTATAAATATTCCTGTGCCATCAAAGTGCAGTTTTGATTTAGACCACATTATATTTCTTAAATAATAAAGTTTGGAGCACATTTTGATAAATATTTATGTGATAAGTGAACAAACCATTATTTGAGTTACTGATTTAGCTTAAGCTACAAAAACAAAGATAATCTTTTTGGCATTTAGATCCAGTAACTTGGCACAAAGTACAGCAGTGACAAACCAATTGCTCCAAATTTGTACTTATGCAAATATCACACATTTAAAATTAAACAATTAATAAAAATATTTTAAAAGGAGTTGTATGTGATATTTCATTGATATATTTGCTCTGAGGTTGGTTTGACAGACATATTGTTATTAACATGTCCTCATATATATAATCCTGTTGAGCCCCAGTTGAGCTCTGCCATGTACAGACATCACATCGTCTGGCACAGGAGGAGAGAACTGGTCCCTCACGAGGACACTGGAACACATACATCAGATACTGTTATCAAACATATCATTCTGTGTTTATAATTACATCAGAAAGCATGATATTTTTTCTCAAGTACTTTTTTGAAACTCTATTCTCAAGCTTCTAAAATCATCTTATAATCATTAGCACTACATTTCTTTGAAACCTCTTGATTATTTTTTTTGTAATGTCAAAGATATCCTCTTTAACAGAAACCATTAACAAAATGATTAAATATATGATACACCATATATTGTGAATGTTTATATTGCAATCCACATAATTATAATTGCAGGCCTAAATCAACTAATTATACAGTAAATTGTATGTCAAAATCAAGTTCAGAATAAATTTAATACAAAGAAAAGAGTGGAAAATAAAACATTTTTCACATCTAAACAAGAAATATTGCACAATATAAGTACCATTATGTGATGACATTGAAAAAACATCATGGGTATAACCTAAACAGTAAATCAGAGCAACTGATTTTTCCAAGTCATGAAATTTTAACTACCGGTACCGATAGTACAATTTCTCAATATATCTTTCTACCAACTGACTTTTTAAATGCAAAAATTTTAAGTAAAAAATTCAGAACATTTCCTGTTTAATAGTCCTGACAAAATTCCATTTAAGTAAAGGCTGTAATTTATACTGATCTTTTCTTTTATTCATATCCTTTGTTTTTTTAGCCAGAATTTTATTTCAACATTAAAATGTCAAAAAATATTATCAATCATTTAGGTGGATCAATAGGCATTTATTTCCATAAACAATCTAGGTCGACATTTGAGCATGTCCTTTGTTATCTGTGTCAGGCAAAGACACAGCCTCCTCCACTGAGGCTGTGATACACTTTGGCTGAAGTGGAGAATAACAGCTATTTTCACAATATTTATTTTTCAAACAAACTATGCACAAACTACCAAATACAGTTCAGCACCTATATTTTTGCATTTAATTGTTAATAAAATAACAAAGACAAAGCTGTAGCATTTTCTTACTTCAAACATTACCTGACTAGATATATTAAGATTGGCTTATAATGTATAATACCCTGAATATATGTTTGTATATACAGAGGCAACATATGTCATAATTAACACCGACATAAATAAATCAGATAATCATAATTGTGTAGAAACTGCTCTTAAATAAGAACAATAATGTCTTGAAGTTTTGTGACTGGGTCAGATAAATTAACTATGAAGGTGCATTGTGTCTTTTGCTGTCTCACAAGTGGCAAACATGTATCTTAACTTTTTGTTTAAAAAAAAAAATGAAAAATAATAAAAATTAACAATTTCCCTTTTCATTGATTAATCTATATAAGATTTAGGGTAATTTCTTGTGCAAACTTTTGAAAAAAAAGTCTTGATTTATCTTTAAAAAGCTAAAATATTGAAAAAATATACTGATATATATATGTACATGTACATGTATAATACTGCTTTGACAAGATACAAATACATACTGCCTGAGTTGACCAAATGCAAACCATTAAAAAAGGCTGATAAATAATACTTGCATCTTCTGGCTGCTTAACAGACTATATTCTATTGACTTGACAGGTAAACACTGGTTTTTACATACTATCCTTAGGATAGTTGGCATTGTCACAATTATGCTGCTATTTTAATAACTGATGATGACTTGGTCAAAACATACTATTTCACTTTTAGCTGTATATATACAATTACCAATGCTGTTTATTTACAAACTGTGAGGGTATGCATGGGACTACAGTACAAAATATTCACATCTTTCCTCAAAGCGCCTTGGACAGGATTTTGCATGTTGCATCAAATTGCAATCCATAGTATATATATACAACAACAACAATACAGTAACAATTAGTTTACCATTCCCTTACAGGTGGTCTTAAATGTTAACATGGCAACCATCCTTTCATCCAATCACAGCCAAAAGCAGCCTTCTAACTGCCTTGATTTGTACATGATGCATGTCTAGATAACTTCCCTTTACATTAACAAACGTCAACATTGCAAAGCAATAATTAAGGCGTGAATTTTTGTTTTGGCTTCTGTCATGAGAATGCAGCCAGCAATGTTTTATGTTTTAACCTGCATGTCCATATATCTGATGAAAGTTGTCTTTCTGTTTTTCAAAACTCCCATTCTACATAGCATTTTAAGCAGAGTCATCCATGCAAACAGGAATGGATCTCTCCTTTGCAAATTCACAAAACCTTTGTTGCTGCATTGAAGCATTTTGCTATTGTCATATTTAAGTAGGCAACACACACACTTATAGTGCTCATCTGCCAGGGTATATGGCACAAGGCATAGTGGCACGGGACTGTCACAATCATTACCCACCTACGAGGCTGCCGAGTATTCTCCAGTATGCAATGTGACAGCAGGCCAGGGGCACGCCTTATAATCCACAGTGGGGCTGTCTACCATCACAAAAACACCCCAGCTTTTGTTATGTATGCTGACTTATTGGTATTATTCCGTATCAATTCAACCTCTGAATAGATACTGAAGAACACCTGCCCATCCCCTGATCCATGTATTAATCCTGCCACATTTGTACATGGCCTATCAGTTTTGGATTATCTGGTACATTTCAGTTAATATAATCCTTGATATCCACCATTATCCAGTGCACTAAATATGACCTTGTTGTCATATCAAAACTTGGTGTGTTCGGAACTCTCAGTCAATCAGAATGCTGGTTTATATAGGAACATGTTGTATGCGTTATATTGGTTGGTGATCTGCTGGTCATAGTTTAACCCCTTGGAAGCCATGTGATGTGAGCTCAGATTCCTCGTGCGCCTTGCGACCCTCTTCACCTATCAAACATATTGCACACTGGTATTATTCATAAATTATCACTTCAAAACAAATATATAGAATATTCTAGTGTTGTTATTTATTCAATAATAAATATTTTAAATTTAACACATAGGGTATCAAATCTATTCTATGACCTCAAAATTAGGATACTCACCGAAAGAAAGGAGAACCTCCTTGGCTTTGACCTTGACCATGTGAGCAGAGTCTGTCTGACATATGAATACAAGCTGATCCAAGCTCTCCACAGCCTGAAAAGGTGGGCATTAAGATCAAAACTGTCACTAGTGAAGTCCAATATTCAAGTGCAACATACAAAAAATCTGACACATTCAACTATGCCATTTATTCAAACATAAAAGTATTAAAAAAAAGAATTGTATTATCTGATCTGTTAATTTTGACCACTTCATTATTTAAATCCTCAAAATCCATAAATACCTAACACAGTAGTAACCATGGAAACTTACATGTAGAAGTTTGAGAGCCATACAAGCTGCACATCTGACATCAGCATTTTTGTCTTCTAATGCCTCCACATACACGATCATAGCCTGAAAATGACCACATCTCCTCAATATGGATCCACACAATGCTAACACATACATCAAAGGTTGGTGTTATAAGCCCACTGGGTTACAGAAAAGACCCGAAGAGTGTGTAAATACTATTGTTTAACTATGTGAACTACGCTTTACATTTGAGTGATAATGAAATCACAGCTAAATCACAGGCTCTATGCACGTTTCTTCCCTTTGTGATTTAATAGGCAACATTTCACTATTATTACAGCAGAGCTTGGTAAGAATTGACATGTTGTAAAGGTAAATCAAGAGATAATTCCCTTTAAAAAAAATATTTAAACTAAATATTTATATTATCATAAATTAATGTTAATTAAAAAAAATTGAATATTTATCTTGCAATTCCAACAAAATAAGATCATCTTTTGAAAGATGCTATTAAACAAAGTCATCTGGAGGCATTTACTGGCATATGAATTTAGTAATTCATATGCAACTCCTGCGTAAATTTCTACAAACCAAGTGTCTTCCAATGTTGAGTGTAAAATCATTTTAACATGTCCATATGGTCATAGGAACACTGCAGTGTCTTTCCAACATTACTAAACATCAGAACTGAAATTTGCCACAAAAGTCACAAAGCACAACATTTACCTGACTTGGCTGCATCTAAATAATCCTCTACCAGATCAAAATATTGGACCACAGCCAAGCTTCACCATAATCAGTGAAATGCAATTCATTTTAATATGAATGATAACTTGCATAAAGTCTGTGGTCTGACTAAGACATGTTTTTTTTAGGCTTTAATATGACTAAATTCATGTTTGGTGTCAGTAGAGACATTTTATTTGTGTACTACAAAGCATCAGAAATTCTAAATGGATTATTCTACTATTAAGCCAGTGGAGTACCTTGTCCCTCAAGTTAGTATCAGCACTCAACCCTCGTAAGTAATTGGCTGAAAATGAAAGAAGCCACAGATTCAAATACACAATAATATTATACCAAATTGTATTGGACTATGATTCCCTCATCACACAGTTTTCATTACTAATTACATTACACATTAGTTTCTTTTTTATGTTTATTCTATAATTCAGCCCATATTTTTTGTATTAACATATGTAGAATTTACAAGCAAACTTTATAAAACATGACAAAATTCAATTGGCACATCAAATGTCTGATTTAAGAAAAAATATTTTTTTAACTCTCCATTGATGATATTGTTGGGCCCTCTGGTGAAGCAGACTTTCCATGATAAGTAGTGCCACCTACCATAAAACTCTGGCAAAAATGAAGATTTGTTACCTGCTGTGTCGCGAACCTCCTGGTTTTCTGTGATGAGAAGAAGGGCCACTACTTGCAGACATTCTGCAGGAGGCAGGGTGCCATGGAATGTCAACACCGTCTTAATCACAATATCTGTATCACCTGACCGCAAACGACTGCTTATCCATACTGTAATCAATCAAATATCATGCTAATTTGGTTTTCCTCTAAAATGTATCAAACAAGGGACTAATTTGGTGTATCAAACAGAAATGCAATTTAATACTTTCTGTAATTATTAAAAAATAAATAAATAAAATTTCATCCAAACATTAGAGATAGTATAGTCTATAAATATAAAAAAAAAAAATAATGACAGTCACTTTAAGGTTGGTTTACTTACACTCTCCTGCTAGTTGGTGAATATAATCATCCAGATCTAATTCCTCCTCCAGGAAGAAGCTAAAGAACTGATGCATTGTAACATTGGGACATGGCTTAGCTGATTCTGGATCAAAGTTGGGAACATCTAGAATGCGAGCCACAAGGCCTCGGAACACTCGGCTTCCAGAGATGTCGTATCTCTCCCGGATCTGATCTCCATAGCTCCGCTCTAACTGGGCCAAGAAGCGCTCTGCATTGGTGATAAGCATGTTGTGCTCCACGCAGCGAGTCCAGAAGTGACGAACCTCCCGTTTGTCAGTCAGATCCAACATCACTGAATAAACAGAACACAGAAAAGGACCAATCTTACTATACTGTGTCATATCACAAAATTACCATGGTCATAAATTCAATAAATTTTCACATTGGAATGAAAAACCTTTTAAAGCATTTTTTTGATACTGATTCAATTACTTTTAATTTTGGGGATTACAAAATTGATTTTATTGATTATTTAAAACCCTTGACAAAGTATAATTCCTCCATCAGGAAGTGCTACTGACCAGCATGTATGTCTGTTATCTGGTTTCCAGCCCGCACCAGCTTTGCCAATTGCTCCAAAACATCTCCTTGTCTCTTCAGCTTGTCCAGAGAATAAATCTCTCTACATTTCAGAGGACCGAAATTACCCAAATTCTATCAAATAAAAAAAGAGACAAATGTATATCTCGCTAAGTCAAATTATTCTCTAATAAATGTTTTGATTAATGACAAATATGTCAGTTACAATAAATTGACCTATTTTGAACAATAACAAGTACCGGTAATATAAGATATGATCAGAATTTATTAGCCTTGAGAAACACATGTCTGTATTGACTCTACAAGATTCCTGCTGTGAGGGCATCTGATGAGGATTACATGACATTTTAGCACTATGTAAGACTGGAATAATGAAGGACTGACCTCTATTAATCTCTCACAATATGCGAGGTGCCACACAAGGGACAGGTCCACCTGATCGTTGCCTGTGGATCCAGGCTCAGGACTTGATGCAATGCTCGACTCCAATGCTTGGTCCTCACTCAGGCGGTTTCCTAGCGACTCTATCCCAGAATCTGCAGTCTTCGTTGTCGACTCAGGACTCAGTGTACATTGTGCCTCTAATGCCTCAAAGCTTGACCTCCGACTTGCGCTGAAAAGTTAATCACATAAATCATACATACTACTTTAATGCCTCAAAGGAAGATATCATTGCAATAATGTATTTTAATAACCATTTACAGGAATCAAGTTTGCGTTCTGCTTCCCTAAACATTGTCTGTCTTTAACTTCTATCATATTATCTACTAGTAGTACCTTGAGCTTCCATACCCTGCTTCATAGTCTTCTGACTCCAGAAAGTCAAATGCTCCAAGTGCATTCTCTATTGATATGCTAACATCTGAAGATCTCGTACTGCCAGCCCCTAAGTTCCTCTGAAATATAAACCATGCATCATTTATATCACCAAATCACTGAAAATATTCTCCTACTTTAATATAATTTTACTAGAACAATAAAAAGTAAAAACTGAATGTAAAAAGTCTCTTTTATATACATTTAATTAATGTTTCAATAAAAAATATCATAAATCTATTGGAAAAAATGGAACCATAATGTTCCAAGCACAATGAAAACCTCAGCAGGATTATTGAACTCCACCTCAACAGTCACATCTTAAAGTTAGGTTACCGGTAATTTTGAAGACATGACTTTTATTTTCTATCAGTGGCCGAGTGGTAAAAATGTTAGAATACTTGGCAATGTGTTTCCAGCAACAGTCATGTTATTGTAGATTATATAAGGATGGATGCCATAGTCACCTTAACCATAAGGTCGAGGAGGTGTATTTGTTCCTCCAGCTTGAGCAGTTCAGGATACTGGCCTCGGTAGTCCTCCAGGGTGGATCCCAGGTTGTGTAAAGCCTCCTCGATATTTGCAATATCCGAGTGTCGACTGGATGGGCTGTCTAAAGAATCGGCAAGCAGTCGCATGTCAAACAGTCGAGGCTTGTGGAGAGAGTCTGTGATAGATTCACTGATTGAGCCCATGATGGCTACTGAATTGGGTCGTAGATGCGTGGAGCGACTGGAGTTTCTCTCTGCCATTGCTATGGAGGCAGGGGAACTTGGCACACTTTGTCGGTAATGGCGGCTTAGCAAAGACTGATCAGCATTACGGTGTCTCATCTCTACCCGATGAACTCCTTCATCCTGAAATATCACAGATATTTATTCACAAAATATCACATATATTTATTCACAAAATATCACAGATATTTATTCACAAAATATCACAGATATTTAAACATTATATTGGTGCATGACTTGTATTGTCATTTTATATTTTAATTCTAGAATTTAAAATATCTGTCAACCAGATTTCTCAATCATTATGCTGCTTATTATACCTACCCCATTTAATGAGAGGGACTTTCTATTTTCTGGAGGACTAATGGTGGACCTTCGTTGTGAAGCTTGGGACTTAGGTGGAAGTGGAGGAGGCTCAAACATGTTCATAGTCTCATCAACACCCTCCAGTGGACTGAAAAAACACAACAAAACTCTTGTTTCTCAAGTTTCTTTTGTAACAAGAATGGCCAAAAAAGATCAATACAAAATCAATCTTGATCCCTTAACTCTTAATGGACCAAAATCAAAATATATCTGGTTTAAGCAGAAATTTGTTTTATAAAACAAATACACTGTATCCAACAATACATTATCAAAAGAAACCATAAAATGTTATAGCAAAAAAACCCTATCTTTTTACTTTATGTATGGACTGGACATAAGATTTCATTTAAAATCATTGTATGTATAGTCTGTATGGATGACTTACTTCCATGTGATGATGATGGAGAGCTTGAGGGAACCATTTGTGTTGATGTTGACTGTCATCATCTGGGGATGGGACGACATCAGGTCTTTTGTCTCACAATTCTTTTGACCAAGTAATACACCTCGACCTAATGTCCGGATTTCAACTGCCTGCAATCATTTGTCATTGAGTTAATATCAATCATATTAATTTTGTTTTCAAATACAATTGGAATCATCCAAATACTGACCAATATTTCAGCATTTTAATTAGTTGACACCATGTTTATTTATTGAGAAGATAAAAACACTGGTTAATGTCTTAAATAAACAATTGCCTGGTGGTGCCACCTGATGATAAATGGTGGTGCCACCTGGTGATAAATGCGATGTCAAGTTGTTGTCTTGATCATGACTTACTTTTATTGCAAATATGTCTGCAACTAAGGTTTTGAATACAAAGTAATCCGTGTCCCATGTTTGTTGATTGACTCCTATTCGTCCCTTTGTCTTCCATTTCTGTTGTCCATATCGCAGGCTGACTTCAAACACATCTCCCGGAGCCAGGCGAGCAAAACCTGCCATTCCTGCAACACATATCAACATATACCACACTATTCTGGAAATAAGGAGAAAAAAATATAATCACAAAGCCAGGTAGGTATTGAATATCTTTATCATATTTAAGTCTATACTGACACACTGCCAAGCAATCTAGACCAGATGACCTCCTACTCTGTACTCCTATCTTATTTTTGCAAAAGTAACATGTCTCCCCCCCCCCCCCCCCCCCCCCACCCCTCTTTTTTCTGAGAGTTCGTCATTTGTCAGCATAATTTGCTCTGTGTGGTTCTCGGAGATGGGCACACCGGCATAATATCACATGAGGGTACAGGCTACAATTTATCACAACACATGGTGGTTTGGCATGCTTCCCACATTAGTGACATCTCTCTGTCAAGTTTATCTTTGGATGATAACTTTTCTTCTCTTTTTATTGACCTAGATTTCTTGACCTAGATTTACCTACATTGTTTGTTGTTTATAGAGAAATTGTAACAATTTTTCACAAATAATATATCTATGCTCACATTTCAGATTTTTTTCTCTCAGATATTGTCTTTATGTTAGAGACTCCTCTATGTTCTGAGAGTCCATGTGGGTGGTCAGTCCCCAGTCAAACCTCCGGGGACATAACTTACAAGTATTTCCATTATTTCATGATACTGGTATTCACACTTACCCTTCATTTGACAGTGGAATGTTCCTAACATATTCTCAAGCTGAGCTTCTATTGCACACATTGTCTAAAAAAAAAAAAAAAAAAATATGGGATCAAATTACAGTCAAAATCAACATTATTAAAAAGGGGAGGGCAAAGTTGAGAGCACAGATGTTTATTTGAGTGATTATTTGAGTGCAGGGTATGGGAGAATGGCAGATAATGGTACAGTAGCAGCATACAGGTGCTGGGCTGTGGGTGTTAGCAGCTCCACCCAGCCCTATCTTTAACACACTCATATATATCACTGATTATCTTCCTTCAACACATCATATATACAATGCATTTTTTGTTACCGGAACTGCATTTCATAACATTTCTTTTTTCTTTAATATGGCAATAGGGAGAGGGTTTATTTAGCATGAGTTGGGCTATATGGCAACAGGGAATACATATTCTCAAGCTGAGCTTCTATTGCACACATTGTCTAAAATGAGTTAGCATGAGTTGGGCTATATGGCAATAGGGAAATGGTTCAGCAAGAGTTGGGCTATATGGCAATAGGGAGAGGGTTTAGCATGAGTTGGGCTATATGGCAATAGGGAGAGGGTTTAGCATGAGTTGGGCTATATGGCAATAGGGAGAGGGTTTAGCATGAGTTGGGCTATATGGCAATAGGGAGAGGGTTTAGCATGAGTTGGGCTATATGGCAATAGGGAGAGGGTTCAGCATGAGTTGGGCTGTATGGCAATAGGGAGAGGGTTCAGCATGAGTGGGGCTTACCTGTGTACATTCCTTGTAGCCACACTTCACATTAACTAGTGATTCTTTCTGGTGATGGCCTGGCTGGGAAACATATGCCTTTGCCATATTCTTCACTCCTACAATAACCAAAGTATAAATATAATTTGTCATTTTAAAATACCCTTTTTATGACATATCTTGACATTATTTCATCTGAAAAAAATAAAAATTATATCTCTCAAATGTTTTGCTTTCTTTAGAATTCATAAGTAGGCAAACACAGTTTAAACAGGCACTTCAGAATATGACAGAAAACAGGGAAATGTAGGAAATGTCAACTGACCTTCCCTTAACTGTTGCTGCAGGACGTAATGCTCTTCTAATTCCTCAATCTGAAATATAAAACACCATCCTAGCTTGTATATGCGCCAACATGTACTCCATTACTATTTAGGTATTTAATATAGTCTGTCATCTTCTTTAGCAAAAAATGCACATACCTTTGAAGAATGAAATTCTAATCTCTTTTGGTATCTCTCTGCAGCTTTTACTTGCTAAAAAATATAATACAGTTTAAAAAATAAATTATAATCAGTCCATTCATTCATAATTTTATATGTTGCATATTCCTCTCACTGCTCTCTAGTATCTCACCAATAGGCTATTTTTTTCTGTTAGAATTTGTGTTTTTTAATTGAAATGGCACATCCCATATGGATATGGAATAATCTTATAAAGAACATAAACTGCTTAGACTGATCCATTAAAACCCTCCCCTGTGTGGGGCAGATTCTGCATGGAATGTGTAAACACAAGTAATTAAAGACAATGAATTTGTGGTGCATAGAATGAAATGATGTAAAGTGAAATATTTACAAGTTCATATCATAATGTTTACTCAGCATTAGTGCATTAAAAACTATGGTGCATTATCTATAGCTTTAATATACACACTGCCATAATCTGCCCAATAAGCACACAGCTGCACAAATAAGATCAGATTTAATACAATTTATCAGGCATTTATTCCAAAGTAAAAAAAGTTTTGATGAAGTAGATCTGGATCATGAGAACCTAGATCTGTCATATCTGTCAATAAGAGATTACTAGGAGACCTACCGGTATATATCTCTCCTATTCACCTCTATATCAATATGAGGTGGCAGACAGGTGGCACTGATTGGGAAAATATGGCATCAACTTCAAACACTTAGATGCTGTTAGGTGTAATGTTATGACAATAGTTTCATAATTTAAACTATAGAAGCAGAAATTTAGCCAGAGGCTGCAAAATAATAGATCTTATTTTAAATCACACAATTTTGGCACTCAGTGGCAACTAATTAGAGGAAATCAAAGAGTGATTGGCAAAGTGATGTTATCAGTAATAGAGAGCTTCAAACAAATGGCTCAAGAAACATATAAGTTCTCCCCCTGGGATGTAACGGATTCAAGGTCTGAGTGACAGATTAACGTCTGTTCTGTTAGAAATGTCTGCACTCTGTGCTCATACATGACATGTTTATCCAGGTATCATATCCAGAAATCCCCACAGAATCTAATACTATATATGAAACAATTATCTCAAATCAAAAATGGTTCATCAGTTTTGAACAAGAAAGCTTAGAGAAATCAATTGTCCAAAAGTACCACTTGATATGAGCATTGCGAATTAGATTTGACACACTTGATAACATTTGGCCTTGATATACCTGTATTTAATAATGCACTTACGGTAGTATGTGCAGATAATGACCCCAGGTTGAACTTATATGTTTTTGTCCATGAGTGCATCTTATAGGACAATATGTACAAGTCACATAAAACAAAAGTGTGACATGCAAAGTATTACCTTTTCAATTTCCATCACCTTTCCCTGCAGAAAAATACACATTTTTAACCCTTTTATTTCAAGTAAACTGCACATAAACAGACCCAAGTTTGATTGTCTCTTGCATTATGTTTTTTGTCCATGGATGAAATATAATACTCTTATTTTAAGCAAAAAGTAATTTTTCTGGGATATATGAGCACAAAACAAAAGCAAGATACAATTCATTTTTTGATCAAAAGGTTTTTTAATCTCAATTCATGCATGTAGCAAAATGTTTCTTTGTGTTTCTCATTTTACGGCCAGGGATGCTCGATGTCTGTGCAATCGTTGGTTTGACTGGGTAACTAGGATTTATACTTCAAAGTCAGATTATACAGTTTGACAGATAGGAGGGAGGTCTGAGAGTGGTGCTATGTAGATCTGCACTATGCTGGAGTTCCACTCTAATCTCACCACATCCTATACTTTTGTTTTATAACAACCAAAATGACTCTTGACATGTGGCTGCCACTAACTGATAAACGTAAGGCCTAAACTGCTCAAATCCAGAAAAAAAAAACATGACAAAAATATATCCCAAACTATTGCAATTTTTTGTAGATTTGATTATATATATGTGTTGTAGTGGCACTATACTGGGGAGTGTACAATAGGGAAAGCTTTGTTTTGTAAGTGCACCCAGTTTCTTCACAGCTGATCTCACTGGGGAGAGAGGTTTCAAGTATCGGGGTCTGTTTGTGAGATTTCATCTGCCAGACAGCTGTGAGGAGTATCTGCACAGCATCACAGCTTTACACAATGCACCACTGTGAAACACCTCTGTGAACAGTAAAATGAAATCATGTTATCATGATTTTTACATATCTTTTGAAGTATTGGCCTTAGGAATAACACTTAACTTGATGTCATTTATAAAAACCTAGACAGCTTTAAGTTACGGTATACTTGTCAAAATATTTCTTCAATCTGCGCAGATGAAGCAAAAATATGGGAATAATACCATTTCATGATCAAACAAAACTCCCCATATAATAAACCAGGTGGTGTTTGTTAAGGAACCTAAAAGTAAAGATGTTTCCTGATAGAGATGGCACATATGTGATAACAGGTGATAAGCTGAGATGACTTCAGCAGATATATGTCTGAGACAGTTTGTGCACCTGGGTGTGGCCATAACTTAAATTTATAACTGTATCTCTAGCATATGCCTCATTTATCAATAAACCCATACTTGAGTATAAAAAATCTAATTGTTTGAACAAATGAACAAAACATGATTCTACTTTGTTAGATTATATTACTTTTTCGTTCATAAAATAAATTTTGTCTTCAGATAAAAAAATATCATATTATCCTGACAATTCCATATATTTAGCAGGAATCTGGTGCATGAAAGTAATGGAGGTGGGATAGATCTGGGTCAAGGGTCTGGCCTTGTGAGCAGTGCTGCCCTCTGAGGTCACAGCTGGTCATCCTGATAGCAGAGTTAAGGTTTCACAACATTTCCTGCATCCTGGCCTGTCCCAAGGTCAAGTAAACAAATCATCTCAATCAAATGTAAACAAATCATCTAAATCCTGTAATATTAGCTGAATCTACACATAATTTGTTTTCAAATGAATTACTGTGAGTACCCACCTGTCCTGTTGATGAAGCTGCAGAGATATCTTCATCCATCTTTAACTTATCTATATCTTCGAGTGTAGCCTCTATACATTCTCTACAATATAATACAGTAAATCTCAAATAATGCTAATATTTTATTTGGAAGATGATATCATATGATATCATACTATTTATCATTTTCACATAGAAATGCACTCATTTTTTCGAACCATAATCTTGACACCTGTCTATAATGAATGTACAATTAACGATATTGTTTTTTTTACCTGAGACCCCTTTTGACAGAGGCAAACATGACAAGGGTCCTTGTAGGCCTAGGAACCTTTGGGAGCTTGTAGGCTTTGCTCCGGAAACTGAAGCCCATTGAAACAGAGGACTTTCGAGACGTCATGGTCGGGCTGGTGCGACGGTAACCTTCACCAAGGACCAGTGTTCCCGACAATGACGTATTGGAAGCCGATAACGTGGAATTTAGTGATGCCCTCTGTGGGTTCATCCCGCCTTGGAACGACAGGCTACGACTGAGACCTGTCGACCATTGCCGAGGAGGTCCATGATCATGGCTGTGGAAGGACTGACATCGACGGCCCCCGCCAGTCATCATTGCTCAGGGAAAGAGCCGCAGCTCCTACAAACAAAAACACATCATTATATTTCTATCATAATATGAAACAAATATAGTCTGATGAAGGTGAGGTATTCAAGGTGACATGATAAAATACCATCATCATTACTTTGAAGTAATTGATCATTTATCCACATGTATATATCTTCACACAAAAAATAAAACATGTACACTTTATCATTCACAGGGAATGATTGATGGAGTTGATTAACTGTAAACTATATGGCCGATTTGCTGGTCAGTGCCAAATGTAAAATAATCACGATCAAAGAATTCTCTATTTGGACAGTATCATTATCTAGAATATATACAGTAAAACCTTTCTGGTGGGAAATGTGTATCATTGCAGCAATATAACTGTGGGGAGTATGACATTGAACATGCACTTCCATGAGACAGACTGACTCCAGCCTGGCAGACTGCTTGTGTGCAGCATACACATATCTCAGAGACTGATTGAACTGGTCCACTAAAACTGTGCAGCAACTCCCTCCCAACCAGTATACCTCGGGTGAACATATCCCCACACAACAAGGTCTACTCAACTGTGCAAGACCTCCCTTGGGACAAGTAAGCCTCAAGTGAACACATCTCCACACAACAAGGTCTACTCAACTGTGCCAAACCTCCCCCCAGACAAGTAAGCCTCAAGTGAACACATCTCCACACATCAAGGTCTACTCAACTGTGCCATAACTCCCTTCCAACCAGTATACCTCAGGTGAACATAAACCTACACAAGGTCTACTCAACTGTGCCATAATTCTCTCCTGGTCTTTTATGTATACCTCTGGTGAATATATTGCAACCAATGGTCCAATTAATGTGCCACAACTCCAGTCTACTCCAGGTCTACTCAACTGTGCCATAACTCCCTTCCAACCATTATACCTCAGGTGAACATAAACCTACACAAGGTCTACTCAACTGTGCCATAACTCCCTTCCAACCAGTATACCTCAGGTGAACATAAACCTACACAAGGTCTACTCAACTGTGCCACAATTCCCTTCCAACCATTATACCTCTGGTGAATATATTGCAACCAATGGTCCAATTAATGTGCCAAAACTCCAGTATATCTCAGATAAATATATCCCCACACATATGACACGGCCAACTTAATATGCCATATCTCCCTCCAAACCAGTGTGGATCAGGTGAGCATATCTTCACACATTGTCAATGCCACAACTCACACCTGCTATGAGTGATCCTCCCCCAAACATGGTCCATACCATTGGACCAATATTCACTCCTCAACCTGTGAAGGGAAATATCTACATCATGCAACATGCAGGATGATGTGTGGACAGGATGTTGTCATCACACATATTGTCTGTCAGCTCACTGCATCATATTGCATGAGTCCCATGTATGACTGGGATCTGGCATGATATGTAAGCCCAGGTAATTCACACTGACATGATCAATGCTATAAATTAATCATGCTTTATACATTGCTAATCCCAACCATATCTGACCAACTAAGCTGATCTAAATGCACATAACATAACCTAAATGTATAACACTGGACTAATGGCAGACACATGTGCTATATGAAACATTTTGTTAATCCTTTGTACATACAATGTACATTTAAATGTGAGAAGTTGATTATGGTTTAACGTCAAACTAATACAACAATGATACCATAGTCCAAAAAATCACAACCTGAAGTATTACAGTAATTAATGCATTTGCATATGAGACATAATTCTGTATATAATAAGAAACACAAGCAGAGAGTTGGCAAGGTCTTGGAGTGCTTGTTTGCACACCCTCTCTGCATGCTCCAGACTCTGAGATAAACACATCCCCAGGTACTTGCCTTGTGCCCCCAGCATGCTAACGCTGGAGTTGCTGGAGTTGCTGGAGTTGCTGGAGTTGCTGGAGTTTCCAGAGTGCTGCTATATATGATATAGAGTGACCGCTTGCAGTATTTGGTCTGATCATAGCTGTGTTATTAGACAATGCCTGGCCTGAAGTGTGTGTTGTAGCAGTTGGGTGGGCTGCAGCTTACATTCAGAGTGTCCCCCCCAATCATCCATGACTCACTGCATTGTACTGCAGCGACACCATTAATCCCTCTCCAAAATTCCTCGTTGTCCAATACTTTTTTGTTATACTCAAAATAGTAATGTAACAAAATGTTTTGTATTTGACACACATCAACACCAAGCAATCAATCCATCTGCTGCCAGTCATACTTCACATTATTTGTTCAATTCATGCCGTAAAATGCTTTCATAAAAGTGATTTTATGATGCTCAAATTGGTGTCTAACTTGTGATAGTGTATTATTATGGAGCAGCCAAGTGCTGCCCCAGGCCAGGATGACAGCCACTGTCAATGCTACACAAACACTACCTCCGTATTTTATCGTCCATTCTATAATTGCAATTCATCATTCCCACTGCATTATCATCTCCTTGTAAATCATTTGTTTTGTACCTGTATAATGAGGTGTCCCAACATAGGAGACCAATTTCATTTCGATATAATATTTTTTATAATATTTTCCATGCAGTACCTGATATGGCAGTAAGCTATCATGTAAAATATTGTGTTTTATTAGGATCTTTATGGTAGAGACATATGAAGAGTTTGCATGTCTTCCAAGTGTGTGGCATTATATCAAGGATTCACAAGAAAAGCATGAGTCTGGGCTGGATCATGTTTCTCTTGGAATTAGCCAATATCGTAATCACAGGATTTTCTATCTACCTGCAAACTCTATGATACCTCACTCTTTCTACTAGAGTCTTCAGAAAATCTTCCCCAGAGATCATACTCTGTTGTATGTTATCCTGTCTGCAATCCTACAATTTTGAATACTCTCCTGTCTGCAATCCGACTGTCACATTGAACATGCTTTCCTGTCTGCAATCTTACTTTCTCATGCTTTCCTATCCGTAATCCCATTGTTAAATGTTTTCCTGACTGCAATCCTAGAGAAAGAACAAAAACTTTTACAGGTTTTTTATTGAGCATCAATAATGTAACCCTGAAGCCAGATCCTGAACCAGTTTTCATGCCGATCTCATGCTGACTCAACATCACTCCTTGTAGCATGACAAATCACCTTATTGATTTTCAATATGAATTCAATATCTAGTAAACTATTTACAAGCTGAAATGCTACTGAATGTTTGGATTGTTTGGTACCTGGTATGCAACACTTGCCAGGCCTACATGATAAGAATCACAAACCGCTGTGATTCCACTGATCTACTGCCAGCAAACACAACCACCATTGCTCCTTTCACATCATGTTTATTTCATTTTTTTCCAAGTTTAGAACAGAATTGCTTCAAATGTTTATAGTAAATAAAACACACATTCTTTTCAATGCAAACATCCTGCTAAAGTTATGTATCCAAATTCAAGTTTTCCTTCACATCCTATTGGGAGGTTTTCAAAAAGTTATGTTTCAATATGGTGATTTTGGCAAAAGCTATTATTTATAATGGAAATATGCCAAGTAGTGTATACACTGATGCAGCAAAATGAGCAGTAATTGTGAAAGCTACGGGCATCTCTGGGTTATGATCAGTAATGACCATCCGATCTATATTGAGAGGTGCACTGTTGCAGGAATGCTTCATCTGAACAATCAACATGCTTGCTTCCTTTCAGCACCCAATGCTCCCTGTTCAAGCATCTCACACACACACATGTCTGAACACCAACAAATGCCTGCCTTCCCCCCAAGAGTAATGCAATATGAGAATTTGCTGCAGCTTTGATATTAGATGTCATCTTTTTTAATGCTATATTCTAGATAGACCTGCACCAGTGGTGTAGTGGTATATCTACTACTGCTGTATATGACCTCTGGTGCCAGTGGTATAGTAGTGTATCCACTACTTTATATATCTACTACTGTTGTATATGACCTCCAGTAGCAGTGGTGTAGTGGTATATCTTCTACTGCTGTAGTGGCATATTTACTGCTGTTGTATAAGACCTCTAGTAGCAGTGGTGTAGTGGTATATCTACTACTGTTGTATAAGACCTCTAATAGCAGTGGTGTAGTGGTATATCTACTACTGCTGTATAAGACCTCTAATAGCAGTGGAGTAGTGGTGCACTTCACACAAACGTTCAGTTGTAGATTAAGCCAGCCATAACTTTGATAGTGTTTCTGCTGGACTGGTGCCATCACATACATCCAAACCACAGCAACATCTCACACATACAAAGTGATTTTCCAACGCTTACACACTCCATGGTAGACTTGTAAACTACTTTACGATTACACATCTCTGCATTTGCTTTAACATCATCAGAAACTCCCTGCTCTAGGTAGTGAAAAGTCACAAAATCTGCTCTGACACGAACTGTGAAAACTTATCAAAACTTAATTCATCACTGTTTGTGTTAAGCAACCCTTCTCCAGACTGGCAGCCAGACATGACTAATTCAGTTTCAATGAATCTTGAGTGAATCAACAATGGCTTCTTACCATGCCTACTTGAGATGATAACTTACCCACTTACCACTTGAACAATGCTAAGATTCAGATGATCTCCAGCCCTGTTGTAAGGAATCAGCCTCTCTGGTGTTTGCTTATATCTTGGCTTCAGACAGAACAACAACCCTGGCCGGGCCTGATAAACCGTCTGCCTGGTCCTCACTCAAGACGTATTGGTTATTTCCCTCTCAGCATTATTGGTAAATCACTAGATCTCTTTCATATCACAGCTTCCTCTTTGTGTCCTTCTGATGTAGGACTCAGACCAGGCTTAATCACCATACGTTCTCCAAGACAAGTGGCTTTTCAGACAAAATCTATTTTGCATTAGTCACATATATTCACTTGCTGCCCCTTTCTATTGGAACCAATATAGGGAAAACATCATTCATCCCATACCTCAAAGACTTTGGGAAATTTCTCCATGGGAATCTGTCTGATTTATACATCTGCCATGTCTTCTTGGTCTATAATCATATCCTTGATGGCTTTTATGATATATTTTGAAGTGACCAAACTTTGGCTTTCTCACTTACTGTTGAGAGAAAATCATAAATCTTGCCAGGAAATGTCTTGAAATGCTCAATGTTGAAACCATGGGCTTTTTATTACAGATAATAGAAATCAATTATTTCTTGGGGGCAAAACTGCCTTGATTGTAATTAGAGCTCTGGTTTGAACACAGGATATCTGAGAGGAAGGTGAAAAGGCTAATTCCCAACTCTGATGAAGCTGGCAAGTACAAAGACTGGTGGGTGGTTTGCATGGTGGGCATCATTCAGGTGGCTCCACTCGCACTCTGTGCTTGGATGAGTTCCTTGATGGGCTGTCAGGTATGCATTGATCTGTTTCCAATAAATATAAAGTGATGTGTGAACACACTGACAAGTGGAGGAATGAAAGGCCTGTATCCGGCCACACTGTTCCTATACCACATAACCAGGGCAGAACTTGGGCCACATATTGATCACCAGGGGACTAAGAACTGGGGCAGAATATGGCACCAATGCAAAGGCAGACATGCCAGAAAAATAGCAATAGCTTGTAGGTCACAAAAAAATGGCACAAAAATGTTGATATGGGGCTTGTTGCCTTGAGCAATTCCTGGCTATGGATAGCAAAGTTGGAGAAAGCTTTAGACTCTTTATATTACTGTAAGGAGAAAGTAAGAGGCTATTTAGCAGTGGGGTTCAATGTCCTAGGACTGTGCTACCTGGGACATCATCATCATGCTGTGCACATATTTTATGGACCTAATCTCTCTTGTGGCCAGAGACTGACTTCTCAGGGCAGACCACCTGCCATATTCTTTTACCACTTCAATCAAGACCATGTTCAACATGCAGAAGCTATGATGAAAGGTCAGAACTAACGGAGTCGGGCATAGAAGACATTAGTGCTTTGACCAATATTGCTTGCCTGGTGGAAAGCACACCTGTCCCACTTTACCTCTCCCATCATCTGATTACTTCATCACAAAGTTTTATGCTAATTATGCCATGGTGTTTCTTAAATGGAGAAATATGCTGCTAGAGAAAAAGGAAACTTTTTATTATCAATGCTATAAAAAGGTAATGTGTTTTGAAGGGTAAAACAACAGGTAGTTAATAAAATACGGAAGCAAATACCACTGTATTGTTAGCAAACAGGACAACAAAGTCGGAGTTGAGTGATGATATACTGAGCCAGTTTATCTTGCTCCATTTTGGATAATGTGTTATTACAGAAGTGTCAAGTGGTGGAGACGCAGTTTGGATGAAGTCCTATGTCAGCCTGTTACACATCATCAGCATCACCTAGCACAATGGATCAATGGATCATCCACCTCACACTGCCCAACACAAGGTCAAACTGGCTTTTCCACAAATTGTGCCAATGTACTTTGCAATATTAATCATATATATGATGATATAGACCAGTGCTGTGTATAAAGCCAACATTGAGGGTACATACAGAATATGAATGCCACAGCAAGACCATCCATCTGCCAAATATCTATATTAAAGAAGACACCATAGTTATTACATTACACTGGTAATTTATGGCCTATTTGGATTAAATAAGTAAATTTAATCCAAGTCTTATTCTACTATTTTCTTCTACTAGTAAAATTCAGTTGCCAAGTGTGTCTATGTCTCCATTACAATATATATGATCCAATGTGTTGTGATCTTTCTGTCTTTACTGATGTAAATCTAATCAATCCTACTCACTGTATCCCCATGGTGTAGTTGTTCCCCCTGAGCAAGATAAGAATTAACACTTTGATTTATTAGTCTCACCTTTCCTCAAGCTATTTGCCATATATATTTCCTCATCACCATCTTGGTTTGGTGTGTAAATAGTGTGATGGGAAAGTGATAATGAGATGTGGTTAGCCCAGAGATAAGCTGCAGAAGATGAGTGTAAGTCCTGCTCATCACCCATAAATAACACCACTATCTCAACTCTCTGACAACACCCACCAATCTCAACTCTCTGACAACACCCACCAACTCTCTGACAACATTCAAACATTACACCATCATCTCAACTCTCAGAAAACATACAAATATAACACCATCATCTCAACTCTCTGACAACACCCACCAATCTCAACTCTCTGACAACACCCACCAACTCTCTGACAACATTCAAACATTACACCATCATCTCAACTCTCAGAAAACATACAAATATAACACCATCATCTCAACTCTTTGACAACACCCAAATATAATACCACCGCTCTCCACTCCCTGACCCCAGCCAGCCACAAACGAGACAGCTTTAAGTTTGATATTGTGAACTATCCCTTTGTGAAGGATTCAAACATTCCAGAAAAGCCTGCCTATGGAGTTTATGCCTCTAGACTCATCAGCATTGCTCGCGCATGTGACTCATTCAAAGACTTTAAGGATAGACATGAATTTCTGTGTTTGAAGCTGATGAGACAGGGCTTTCATTATAAATCATTAGTGAAACAGCTACACAAAACTAAGCATAAACACAGAGATCTCTTTGCTAAATACCAGTCAGTCATTGAAGTTCCTTTGCCCATCAACATCTCAAATCAACGGCATGTTACATTACGCTGATACTCATCTCACTGTATTCCTTCATTTTCATCCCTTCATTTTATCACTAGTGGAATCCTGCTTAAGATCGCGAGGGGGCGTAGTTTCCAACTATGAAGGTGTACGAGTAATGTTCCAGCATGCATGCCATTGATCTGTGTTTTCAGATCATGTGTTGGTACATGAAGCCTACACCCTACTAGTTATAATCATCTGTTTGGTTCATTTTCATACAGTTTTATTTACTTCCATTGCATGCTTATACATTCTCATGTTATCATACTAGTCTTGTTAAATTTGTTTCTGTTAGTCATTCCAGTTGTTAAACATAGCATATTAACTCTCTGACATCATGATGTCAACACACTGGCAGTCGTTCAGAAAAAAATGTGAATAATCTTTGTATCATGACAATTGCATATTGGGAACAAACAAGCAAAAATCAATATGGTGACTGGTGCAAATTAACTATCATATTATAATTTCATATACCTATGTCATGTGTTCCAACTCCTGCCTGCATCACTCTGCTCAACAACTTACTAGAATGTTTCCTACTCTCCTTGCTCAGTATCATACCAAGTGCCTGGGCCTCAGTGAACAAAACGGCTGGTATTTAAAAAATATAAAATTTCAACAACAACAAAATGATAGAGGCAGGTACATACTGCAATTTGTCACCAGACACTTGTCACCAGACTGACCACTCTTTGTTTCTTTGTGTGAATCTTTGTTTCTTTGTGGCAACAAGATCTTAACCTTTGGTTCAACCAACAGATGTGTATACATATACTGGACATCTGCCCTAATCATGTTCATCGGACATATGTGTAAACTGACAAATATGATTTACTGAACAATGGCATTTATATCAAGAAAATTAAAACCCAAACATAGAACTCACATCATTGGTGGATTTGCTACTTTCCTTTCCAATTATTCTGACATCCTTTTAAAACACCACAATACATTTGTGTGGAATTGATTGCTAGCTGGTGGTTGGTTCCATACCACTGTTAAATGATCTGTTTCCCTGTTGGAGATGGATGGTAGGAATAAATGTTTCACTCTCGGGATCTGATATAGGACATTTCTGTTCAATTACGCCACATTATCCCACCAGGCCACATTACAATTGCAACCCCATGCAAATAAATCACATTTTACACTTGTTTCTGGTATTTTATCAAACCCATTATCTGCAAGTTTCGATCAACACTGGCCAGGCCTGCATGACCCTTGTGGCCTCTTTCTGGAAAACAAGTAGTCTTGGAAGGTTACACTTCATTTTACAAGATCTTGGAAGGTTACACTTCATTTTACAAGATCAGCTGCAATATGTCACCATTGAAAATGCTACAACCAGCGGAACAATAATACAACTATCTCACTGAGTACAAATGGCTCTATTGAATAAATCTTACGTTGTGAATATTTTGGTGGCATATCTGTACTCATATTTGCCAACCACTGATAATTCTTGTTTCTGATGTCACATTGTTTGAAGGATGCCATTTAAATAAGTAGACCTATCCCCACTGAAATTTAAATGATCAACGTGAACTCTTTGATAAAATACAATCAAGGGGTATCAGTGACTAGTGATACACTGATAATACAGCATTGTGTTCTGAATGGATGTGATCAAACTAAGTCAAAGTTCACCACATCTTGCCTTGATTTATACATCTGTAGGCCTTTTAACTGTATGCCAAGTATGTCAATGTTTGTTTGAATGAAATGTTTGTATACATCTACATAATAAATAATATAGTGTACTGTTAGTTAAATTTAGCACGAGACTTTGGCTCCCACAAAACATATGTTCAGAAACATGAACCCCAAGACATTTGGCTGGCTGCAGAGACATTCACCAATCAATCAACAACTTGAACTGTTGATAGTACTTGACAGAGAATAGCATTGACATTCAGAACTCACCTGCTCAAAGTGACCAGTATTTTTGTTCACGAGAAGCATGATGTAATCCACATTGACAGTTAGGATGGGACTCCTGTGACCCTTGACCCATCATAAGTGTAACCTATGACAAAAGAAACTTACCTACCCAACAAAAACTCAGTTGGAGAGCAGTTGTCAGTTGTCAGTGAACAGACAGGACTGCAGTGGTTCTGGGTGTAAGCAGGGATGCAGACAGCTGGCAAAGTGAGCACCAACCCACACACAAGCAGTCCTGCACTAATTATTCCAGTCTGCACAGCCAATGTGCTGCTCACTTATACATCATCACAACCTAATGTAATTTCCATATCAGGATATTTTTCAAGTAAACAATATTATCTGCTAATAAAAATGATAAAAACTAAGCCAGTCAGACAGAAGTATCGGGAGCAAATCATACAGTAAAGTGAGCAGAATTGGCAGTGGTGCAATATGAACGGTCCTGACCTGAACTAATCATGTAATTAATCTCAACCCTTTTGTCATTAATATCACATATCATGGTCCAACATACTTCGGCCATACTTCCTGACACTTAAGCCAAATATTTCTTTAATTAGTCTACCCTTGAAGGTTTACGTTGTTCATCAGGATTTAATGAAATCCATGGTGACGTGGGGCGTGTTTGATTGACAGGCCGGGGTCTGGGTGGGGTATGGGGCAAGGCGACCATGTCAGGGGCTAATGCCATACAGCTGGGGCGGCAGTGTTTCCTGTGCCTCCACAGGCTGTCTTCATGTATATCATTTCAGTCCCAGACTGTGTTAAATACCTTCTACATAGCAAGACCAAGCAAGAGGTGTAAGAAGATGCAGCATGCTGAGAATGCACCACATAACCCTAAACCCTTAAAAAACATAAACCACAATCAAGATGTCGGAATCATATGTCAAATCCCCAACATGTTGATTATCCAGAATCTGAAGTGTCATATTTATAATGCCCAGAATCTTTGTGTCATACTTATAATGCCCAGAATATGTCACACTTGCAATGCCCAGAATCATTGTGTCACATTTACAGTGCCCAGAATATTTGTGTGTCACACTAGCAATATCCAGAATCTTATGTCACACTTACAATACCAGAATATTATGTGTCACACTTAAAATGTCCATGACCTTTATTTATCACACCTACAATGTCCAGATTTGTAATGCCCAATGTGATCCTGTATGATAATGTTCTTTATCTCATGCGTCACACTTGCCTCCACTATTTTCAACAAACCTAACACAACAGATCTTTTTTCTGTTTGCTTAGAAAGTTACTTAAATTTCTACCTTTCCATTGTGTGCCAGTTTTCATGTTTTTTCTTGTTGTTTTTGTTTTAAACAAGACTTTACTTCAGGCTTTTCAAGGTTTAGAATGCCTTCTGCATAAACATGACAAAAGGCACTGAAAAATGTTGAATAATTATAATGTTTACCTTTATTGTTAACATTACAGTGGCAGCCTCATGTATTTCACTTGTCTTTATAGATTGTTTTTAGTGTCAATGTGCACTATGCTCCATCAAGTATGAATAAAAACTTACAATTTAAGTATGTTTTAACTCTATAAGATCAAGCATCTCCTATTCATCACATGTTTTTAAACAGGACTTGTATTGCTTTGAGGCTAAACATTCTTTGACTTACCAAAACTGCATACATATCATTGTGTATTTATAAAATAACTTGAAACAGGATGCTAAAAAGTGGGTCAGTCTGCAAACACTGGGGAACACACCCAATATTTTAATTGCAATAAACATTTTTCATATTCATATATCATTCAAGATAAGATTATAACTTATATTCCATTTCTATATATTTCTTATATAATTTACACAATTCAGTTCATTAATGAATTCAAAACAGGCTTTTAATTTTGTAAAAACAACAAAATATTTGTCAGAAACAGATATGTTTAATTTAAAACCAAAATTGAAAGTAGTACTATTAGCTTTATTCTATTAAATCATATTTACATGATGTATTATGCAAATTTGGTTGTTGATACAATCATCTCGCTATCATCTGAAATTTCAAAGTCTGTATGACAAATTTGCCTGTTTTATATTCCATATGTATTTATCATCTTTGACATAGTTCTAAATATAACCCAAAAATAAGCTAGTATTTGATATTACTGTCAGATAACAAGTTTGATTTGTGATGATATCAATACAATACTGCATACCTTTCTCCATATGTACACATGATAATGATAATCCCATATAAGCATTATAAGTGGACCACTTGGCATAACAGTCCTATATATGAGACGCAGCATGCTTAATGAACAGCTAAAGCACCTGATCTGGTCATAGTTTGCTACTATCTTCTGATAAAAGACCTCCTAAGCAAGATGATCATAACATTACATAATATGATAAAAAAAATCTATATCATATATCATATAATCAATTCCTTGTAAAAAGAAGAAATAAATTCTTTCCCCCAAAATGCTGGTTTTTTCATTAAACTATTTCTATTAATTTTGTATGTGAACTACATGATGGTTACTTTACAGACTCACCTTTATATCATAAGATATGGTTGTATGATTAGAATGAAGTGATATATGTGAACAGGTAAATCCTATCTGTGCTGAGGTGTGGAGCACAGTCCTAGAGCTTCACATGTGTGAATGTCTACACAACTGGCTGACAATTACACAACATAGCTCAGCTGATGACTCAACCAACCCATCCCTACTGTGTGTAGTGACTGACAATGCTGGGTGCTCCAGATTCAGGATGAGGGATCCAGACTGAGATGGCAGACATCTGGAAACCTGGTTAAACTTTCACATCCTGATCCCAACAATGTGTAAATGTCAGATTCAGGTCAAGCAAAACCTGAGGAAACAGGAATCTGCCTCACCCAAAAACTGCCAAACTGTGATTTCATAATTACTAACCAATCACAAAAATGTGAGCCAACATGGGCATGAAATATCAATCCAAGAGTAAAAGCATGAAGCTCACATTTTATGTTACTTCACAGCAGTTCTTAAATTTTTAGTATTGAATAATGTTGTTAACAAAGTATGTCATAACAGAATCAACCTGCGGTGTGAATAATGCTGACTTGGATCTCCTGCCAGACCGGCATCCAGCACTTGGCACAGCATGCATCCCCTTCTCTAGACTGCATTTCTCTCATTTTATGATGTCCACTTTTTTGTGAGGCAAAGCAATATGCAGTGAATACCATGGGAGTGAGCACAATGAGGTAAGATAGACATCACTCCCTGAATGCCTTACCTTACCTGTCTCATGAGGCCAACACACAAAATAACAACATCAAATGCTTGTGCTCTCTGTAGCAGACTAAATCAAAAACACATTAAAAACATATGATTCCCTTTTTTATTAGATTTGTACAGATAAGATAATGACTAATATATGCACGATTGCCACTCCTCTGAGTGCGTTGCTTGTCACTTTGTGTGCCTGTATTATGAGGTCTGTGTTCTCATTCTGGTCACACTGTGCTCGGGTGATGGATCAGCAGGACTAGGATGGAGTGACGTTCCACCATGTAGAGTAGCCAAGTCCTGCCAGCTGATGGACCACACCTTACATACAAACATCACCATCCTCAAAACTTTACTTCTGGCAACTCTGTAATGGCGCAAACAGTTATTCTGGCATGGATGCAGTCACTCATTATTATGACTGTTTGTACACAACAACAAACATGTACATTAAACATTCATTTAAATATTTTTATTTTCATTATGTGCCCTGCAGAATGTACTTCTTATTTTGACCATGGAATGTTAAGGTCTGCAGCTAATGTGAGCTGTTGCTTCAACCACATAGCTTTACAACAGTACTTTATAAGGTTTTGTCATACTTTGCTAGTCAATTGTAGCACAATCATGGGTGCAAAGATTTTTTTCACATCACACCCTCAATTCATCACATCTATCAAGAGTACCTTTGGACATCAGTATTTTCATAGACACTGTGCATGCATTTCTTTGATTTCTTTGATTTCAAGGACACCTTCAATATGCATAATTTTCGATGAAGAAAACTTGCTTTCTAAGCAGGTGGGAGTGCATTATGGATGGTTCTGCACTTAGCAGAAAGCCCTCATCTGTCACTGCCAGGCGTAAATACTGAGCTCCATTCCTCTAAGCTACATTAACCTCAAGGTAGCCTTTATCAGACTAGGCAGGCAACTTGCCTTGGTGTGATGTTGCTGAATCTGCGGACAACTCCCTATACCACCTATTAAACTTGTATCAAGCCAAGCCTATTTGTGAATAAACTATTCCCCTCTGTATTAAACTGCTATTACTCTCTCATTTTTTTAAAGATAAATTTCACCTTCATGTTACAACTGTCAACATACACATCGGTAACTGTAAACCTAAGATCTGCAATGATGATTTTCATTTAAAAAATATCAGATATAAGTACCTTTATTCACAACAATTGATGGTTAGAATATTGAGGAAAAGTATGAGCAACTTCCATGCTCACATTCCCACAATCCTTTAATGCACACTTCCTCCCTAATTTGGTTACCATGACAACATAGCACAACATACCTGACAGCAGTAAATGCATCTGTCCACTCAATTTTGGTATTTGTTATGTAAAATAAATAAACCTTATAAATCACTAGGCACAAGAGATATGCTTTGAGATTTTTCTGGTAAAGTAGCAAAACCTTTTGTATTTACAATAGGTATATATAGGTAGATGGATGCTAAAAAAGTGACCTTTTCTACACTCAGATTAGTTTTGACAGCCTCTTATATGGCTGATTGCCATGGCTACAAACAGTAAACACTATCACACATTGGTATTACAGGACATCACTCCACTATTTACTGCATGGCTAATTCTAGTATATACTCCTGAAATCTGATTCCCTGCACTGTGGTCAGAGAAACATAGTAAATATAATAAACAGTGTGATAACACATCAAACACAATGTACACACTTTCATAATAGGATTATATCTGTGCAAACTTTGAAGGTTGTGTATATAACACAAGTGTGAGAGTTTAGAGATTAGCATGATTAGGGAACACAGGAAGGAAGTTGCTTGCATATTATTACCAGAAGGGTCTAGATTCTCCCTTTGTAAAAACACCAATTTCAGAGATCTTCAAAATTCAATATGTCAAGATTCTCTCCAGTGAAAGTGATGATGTTCCAAATAAAATATTAACAAATTCATCCCAATGAAAGGACTGATATATGTCATGCTGATATATCATAAAATTCTTTTAGTTTTGAATCAATAAAATTACACTGAACCTTGAATATACTTCACTCTCAATACAGATACCTTGAATGGCAACTGGCAGGGACCTACTTCCAAAATCCAACAGAATTATTAATAGTTTTGTGGTTAACAAAGTTCACCCCACAAAAATATTCTAAAAATCTTTTTCATCAGAATTGATTGAACAGTTATGGACTTTATATATATATATATATATATATTTATTTTAGAAAAGTAGAAGATGAACATTACCAGTCTTCAGGTTATGATTCCCAGAGGAGGTAAAGTATCCCCCACATGATAATCCAGGTAGTCTCCCAGAATCCTCTTGTTTTAGTGCCAAAACCAATGCACAAATCTTTCGACGTAATATTAACTTAACAATACATAATATCCGTAAGTGTCTTACAGATGATTTGGCAGATGAAGAATAATCATATCTTCTGCTGGACTCTTTCCATATGTTACATCATTCCTCATAAAAGTAGCCCCCTTGTCACACAGTGTATACTCACACATATCAATATGGCCAGGCACGATTTAAGCCGATGCATAATTTCCAATTTTCTAATCAAGTTAAATGGTAAGGTTAATGGAGTGAGGTAGTTTAATCCAGCGAGAGGTGTGGTGACATGTGTTTGTAATGGTCGGGGCCTGGTGTCTGTCTATGTAAGCTGCCTCCATGGTATAATATCATGTTCAATACGACACCACAGACCAGGCCTTTCTAATTCATCCTTATCTATAGTTTCATAATGGAAAGAACTTTACAGTATTTTATCTCTTTATGTCTAAGCTTCCACTTAGTAGTTAATTCTATGATATGGATTCTTCCAAACAGCCCTCAGCTCATTTCGGAAATTAGTTTATTCCAAAGAAGTTGTCCCTCCCATCTCAACTATTAGACAGTGCCAACATCCTGGGAGTACTGATGTGACTGTGTGACCATCATATAAGACACGTCATACAGACAACAGCTTGAGCAGCAGACAGCATCCTCAACTGACAAATATGTTGTGTACAATACATGACTAGAATCGTCATAAGGTTAAATTGGTCTTTGCCTCTCTAGGTCAAGCCAGACATAAAACTTCATTTAATGATCAGGATAAGTTACTTCTCTTGTAAAGTACTCGATTCTTACTGATGTAATTAACATGCTTAGTGAATAATCATGACCACTTCATTGCTCAATCTAATAATCAAACATCCTCAAATCCATAAAAATGCAATGTAAGGTCAAATATCAAGCATCATTATCATAATTAAATCTCCTAAACATGCTCCTGGCTGGTAAACAAAATATCTTAATATATCACACTGTGCAAACAAGTATGCCAAGCATACAGTTAGGTCAATAATTCTCTGAATACATATAAGAAATATATCAAGACATCTGCTGCAAACAATGGTGTATTGTTATGACACATCATGTACCCTTGCTTTGTGGTGAAGGTTACCATCCTGTGTACAGAACTCAGACAGGTGGTGAGATGAGATAGCTAAACATAATATCAACCAAAACTGACCGCACTAAATCACTTCAAACTGCAGACCTAAGCATGAGAGTGGTGTTGGTGTACTTACACTAGGTGAGACAGTCCAAGGAGAGTGTAGAGTATGAGTGCCTGATAACTGTTACAGGGATATTGCGTAGATAGGATGATGTTGTAGTAAAGTGGTGTGATGGTATAACAGAGGCCTAGGGGCACACCCCTCACCTCGCCACTACTGCACAACAAATATAACATCACCCCACTACTATCTCTCCCTGCCAGCATCCAGGCTTCTACCAGCCAATGCTACACACCACGCAAGCACTAATCACAGGTATATGATACTCTCACTGCCATTTCATATCAGTAGATTTGCTAATCATTGACTACCTTCTGGCCTTGTCAATTGAAGCCATACCCTAGGCTTTCATAGCTGTTATATCATGCAGGAATAGGACATATTTACTCCATGGTTTCATATTCAAAACAATTTCACACAGCATTCACATAACAGGTGTACAATTTTCTCAGTCATATTTAAATACAAAATGAAATGTTTCAACTATTATTACATTTTATTGGCTTCCTATCTGTGGGCACTTCCTGAATAAATCCTGCAAATGCAAAATGGTAACCTGAATTTATTTATGGTAGGGTCATCTTAAGTGTAATTCTGGTATATGGTTCTCTTGGTACAGTATGTATATACACATTAATTTGATTTCTATCAATCTGCTTTGGCATTAAAATATAATCCCATATCAAATCTATCATATTTTCTGTTGGCCATGCTTCAATGTGTAAAACTGTACATGTTGAGCCAGTGTTGAGCACATCTAATCCCAATAAACACCTTAAGACACTAAATGTTACCTCACACTAAATATATATTTTCACAATTCTCTACAGTTTGATAAGAGTAAAAAATCTGTGGCAACCATTGAATAGAAAGAGCCTAACTGATCCCAAACGATTCATTTAGAGAGAAGTAGGTATTATGCACTATTAAACTTAAGCTGTGTCTGTTGTTCAAACCCCCAGGCCATCTGCAATATGTCGCACTCATCACAATTATCACACCACAGACTTCTCATTTCTACTTTGAGTCTTGGAATGTTATCTTACAGGAATATCAAAGTGAATCTCAGCAATCAGATTTCCAGATCGGATATTTTAAGCATGTTGAACTCTAAATACTTTGGAATTTCTTGTTTTTTTCGTCGGTGATCAGTGATTCAATATGTCTACATTAATTAAGCCACCAAAAATTCATTACTTTGTTATCAATTTATGTTCAATATCATCTTTGTAAACATTTTTTTAAAAAACTGCACATCAAACTTTATTCAAAAGATATTCAAAACAAAATATTTTGTCCTGAAATCTCAAGACAATAAGTATGCACATGTGTGTGGGTGTTGTACTGTGATTCCCGGTAGCACAAACTGCTGTGTCCTGATTAGTGCCATCTTGCCACCGTATGATACATCATAATTCATCCAGGTAGCTCAATCACATATCACTCCATATGCCCGTGACTAGTGCATTGTAAATAGACAGGCAGAATTTTCCTGACATATATGGATTCAAGTTTTATGATTGTTTGATCAATGATATTGTGTAATAAAATAACTATTGGGTCTGATCATAAGTCAGTGTATAAACTTTGTGCCTTTATCATATTTGTCACATTACTTTGAGATAAAAGATAATTAAGTTAACTTCTATAATCCCCCAACATTTGAAACTTTATCATTTTATCAAGTGGGTCACATCCTAAAGCAATAGAAACCAACAATGATAAACTAAAATAGCTGAAAACAAAGTTTGGAAGTGGTATATTCAACTTGCTATGACTTACCTTCCCTGAGTGATGACTGTGAGGTTCATGATTTTGATGCTTTAAGACTTCAAATTACAACTGGATCCGATGAATTTCTTTATTCGATATGATGAGAACAATCCTCAGGAAGTTTTATTTTCCTCCTTCAAAATATTCTCTGATTATGAACCTGAAAAAAAAAGAACATACAAAATTCTTTAGAATATTAAATTAGTACTGAAATGCTAAATGAATCACTAGTTAGTCTTTGTGACCCAAGTGCAGTGTAATCCAATACTAACGACTGTAGGATGACTTTCCCCGTGCAAACAGAAAAATGGCACTCCCATATTGCACCACTTAAAAAGATATGTATTGATCGCTGATCCCTCCTCACCTCAATATCATGTATTTTCCAAACGAGTGGTGTATTATACAGTGTACAAATCTACAGCATGAAGACATTCACAAATTACATTATTGAGGGGGGAGATATTATCCATTGTCCAGTATTTTAGGCAAACATTATTGAGGATGCAACATATGACATTACACCTATCATTATTTTCTCAAAATCAAATAAACATTTCATGAAATTATGCTTGATAATCTATTGTATTACACTGGAACTGTGCCATGGCCTATTGTATATACAATCATCAATGTCATTATCAGTACCACAACTATTGCTGGTTCAAATAAATATGCAAACATGTATCACAATTCACATTAAAAAATTATTACTTTTACAGTTGATGTAAATCTCTGATCATCATTGGATATCTACATTTTTTACGTTTTTGATCATTTGTTTGTGTTTTGCAAACTAAATGCCATAGGATAAGTTATCAATGTCCAATCAATGGTTCTGTTGCGAATTTCAAAACAAATTTCAACTTTTTAAAGCTGTCTCGTCCGGAGTAAGTTGTACTCCCTGTTGTAGAAACTGAATATGGTTTTAGCATTCCACTATTTCAGTATTTTGCCAGCTGCTGAAACATGACTTGAGATGTAAGAAGAGATGCTAAACACTCTATTTTGGCTTTCTCTCATATTTGTTAATTTTTCTAAATATCAAAATGTTTAACAACAGTAATACTTACCCAATATAGACTCAGTGTTTCTTAAAAGAACATATATTTGTTAATATTGACAGGGAAATGCGATAATCTTTTTCCAAAACACACTCCAGCATGCAACATTCAGTAAACATCTCAAAGCGATGCAAATACACGAGCACACTCCCTTGCATTGATGTTTCTAAGTTTGGTTTAGTTTTATGTACTGATCGACAGATATAAAAAATGAATGAGAAGATAAGATTTATTCAAACATTTATGGAAAGACTCAATTATATATTTAGTTTCCTTTCAATAAATATAAAACCTTCATAAACAATTACAAAATTCAGATGGAAGTTCAGTCAATGGAACAGCCAAAACTGTTTCTGCTGGTTCCAGTTTTGTGTCAGCAAATTCAATTGGCTGAGAGTTTGCTGGTCGGGTCAAAATATAAATCCTTGAATAATTGTAACAGGAATGAGCATTGACTGTTCTTGTAATGTTTTAAAATTGTGATAATAATAGAGTCTATTTTTGTTCTCAAAATTAATCCTTAATAATAATTTTAGATCGGTAAACTAAGCATAAGTTGTATAAATGTACATGGTCTGTTCCAGTAAAGTTTGTATTTTTGATGTTTCTTCCTAAATTTGCTTCCGGTTTTGATTCAAATCGAAATTTTTGCTTTGGCGGTAAGTCATTCTTAGAGTTTTCATCTGACATAACCGTCAAAATATAAAAGGTATGGGTATGTTGGTCATTATTCTTTATTGAGACAATATATGGCTGTTGAAAAAACTTTTTAAAACGGTTTTAATCATCTTTAAGGCTCAATATTTTACCAGCCAACTTTACTGTTTGACACAATATCATCATGTCATGCATGATATGGGTGCATGCAGGATCTCAATAAACCCATGTCATGGATCTCTATTAAAACACCATTCACCATTCTTGTTAATTTAGTCACCATGCAGGCATACTCCACTACATCAAGGGTCCAACAAGCTACGTTTTAGACCATATGGGCAACAGTAACACCATACTTTGAAGTTTGAGTTTCATCAAAAAATAATATTTCAAATCAATGTCTGAAAATGTGAATACATCTTCATCTATAACTCTGAAAATGTGAATACATCTTCATCTATAACTCTATATAGTATAAGTTTACTTGGCAAAACTACAGTGACCGGCAGTCAAATCCAGATATTTTTGTGTTTTCATGCACAATTGTCACAAAATATATTAAAACTGAGTAAAAACTACTAACAATATCTATCAAATCATTTTATGTTTCGTCATTTGACCACTTCATGACATAAGGGAAGGTAACAGTCAACATTCATGCCTTGAAAACAAATAAACAGTTTGAAAGGCAGTGGAAATACAAGATGACGTGTGAGACACGACATTCAGCTCAATAGTAATTAGTACAACACTGGTTTGCTTGATGTTTGACTGAGTTAAAAATGTCAGAGTTTCAATTGCCAATTTTGTATAATCTTGCTGTCACTAGTTTTCATCTGCTCATTTTAATCAGTCAAATAGCCAAAAATAATAGAAAAATGTGAGGGCAAAAGGTTTAGCTCAAATTTGGAACATTGATTTTGATCTATTTATCATCTCAGAGATGAGTACTGAATCTCACTTTTGTAAGTACTCTTGTAAGTACTCTTGTAAGTACTCTTGTACTGGTCAGTCAGAAGAGGTTCCAAACTATCACTGAGTACATTTAGATATCAATTTATGGTATTTAGAAATTTATAAAAGACATTAGTTTCACAATTATTTGTCTTGACCAAGTTGGAAGGCTAAGATGTAAGGTTTGAAGATTAAGTCAGTCACATTAATGTGCATTATTGACCATTTCATAAGATGTAAGCCAACTCGCAATAATGTGGTAGATCTTTGATCATTATGGCCCAAAGGCTCCGGAACCCCTTCTGGGCATCTGTCAAACATAAAAGTTTGGAAAAAATGTATGTGTCAATATTTGACTTCTTAGTTCCACTCCACACCATCACATATTTAAACTGATCTTTTGCTTCTGCTTTTATATATTTCTCACCACACCAGTAATATTATGTGAATAACCAATTTAAGCAAATAATCAGTTTACATATCCGAATAACAGGATGCATTCATGAAATTAGCTAATTCTGAGATATGTTAGATGTAGGAAATTGTTACTATGATTGGGAGCCATTAAATCCTTGTTTAAGAATAATAAATTTTGGGCGAATTTTGCAAAATAGGTTTGAAATCAAGATTAGTAGTCCTTCACCGGTGACTTTCAAAGGTAGGACTTATTTAACATTCTTATTTTGAAACATTTTTTATTTTTACCTTTGTATGCACAGTACTTTGGAGAATGCAGACTTCTGAGCCAATGATGATGGGATCCCCGTCCAGCCCCATGATGATGGGATCGCCATCTAGCCCAGGTACCACAGGTCATGGACAACCCTTTCTCCCAGCCTTTCTGATGGGAGAGCCAAGTCCTATGACATCGCCAGTGAGTCCATATTTATGTTGGTTATTTGTCAAATGTTATCCCACAAACTCAAATAAGAATCTGAAAAGGGCTAACTCAGAAAAAATAGTGGAAGGAGTTAGAAAAGAATAACAAACCAGTGTGGTCAGTATCTCTATCTTAAATGTGTTGCATGCGACATAAAAGCAGTAATCATGGTAAAATAACTTTATAATGGGGTTTGATTGTAGCAAACCCGCCTCTGGTCAACATCAGCATCAAGCAGCCCACCGCGAACTCTCAACAGGAGTTCAGCATTGTCCCCACCCCAGGGTACTACCTTCTCACATACACCCCAGTCTGCAAACCTCAGCAGGACAAGGTACTAGCACAGATTTATTATACCCTAAGACATTACTGGAATATTACAATATAAGTAAATATTAAAAACCCTGTTGCACTTTAAATAAAAGTTTTTTCTTGCTTTGAGTTAGCATATGAAATTTATTTGATGTGATATTTATGCTATATTAGAGAGATTATGGGTGGACGTGGTAAGGACAAGACAGGAGCGCCACCAGTGGCAGGTCTGCTGGAACACATCACAAGCCCAACCTCAGCCTCTGACAGACGGGCAAGTTCTATTAAAATAAAAGTTCTATAAGACTGAAGTGTTAAATGACGTAAAGGGAGGAATTTTCTTTCCATTTTTTATTTTAATTTTTTCTAAACATTTTTTTCTATTCATTAAAACGAGTTTTTTCTTTATTACTACAGGTTGATATGAATTCTTCAAGAACTGCAGGGCAGACTTTATCTTTTTTGGGTACTTCGCAGCATAATATCACTGGTAAGAGAAAAGTTTCTCAATTCTGAGATTATTCATCCAAATGTCATTCTTATTGTAAGGACTAGCGAGTTTATATATGCATGATTTATTTTTCGAACCAAAATTTGGTCTTGGAAAATCATTGAAGGTAAAGGTATCAGTTTGGCTAAGAAAGTTATGAAAAGTGTAGCTTTTATTTACATGGATGTAAAAAATGTAAAGAAAATTATTTTGTTCATTGTTGCATTTCAGATATAAATATGTAAGCTTTAATATGTTATTTCTAGATTTGAACATAAGTTCTGCATGTAGTCCAGCAAATACTAGCCAGGCTTACATGCAGCCAAGGAAAACTCCACCCTCTCCAGCTCAAATTGATCCTTTCTATACACAAGGGTAAGTAAACATAGCTGAACATTTTTGTTATTCTTTTTGAAAACTCACAAGTTTGATATAATTAGTAATGGGCCTCTCAGCAAGTGTGAGGATAACTCTTGAGGCCTCAATGATTCTATAATTAACCCATAATCTGGAAGAGGGGAATCATGTTAACAGATATAAGTACTCAACTCATGTAGTATCAGGCAAAAAAGAAAATTAAAATATTTTAGCTTGAATAGAAATGATCTTTGAAAAAGGAAAAAAATGTCATTGATATTCTGTAGAGAATCCATAGGACCAGACAGTGAACTTGATGATACCTGGATTACCATTTTTGGGTAAGTTACAACATGTTTAAAAAAAATTAACCATAGATAAATGTAATACTTTGGGAAATGGGGAATAGCATAAAGCAAAACAAATTCCTCTAATGTAACACTGAATGTAACATTATGACACACATCAAAAGATATACCCTGAGACAACTACATTTCATTCAGATTCTAAAAAGCAGTATATCTGTCTATTGTCTTCATAATAAAAAAATGAAACAGTGGATTTTGGTTTGGGTGAGTTCTTCTGAGAAAATCATTTGCAAAGTTAATATCAACCAAATTAGCAGAAATGGTAGAAAAGAGAAATGTAAAATATAACTAAATAAATTTCAACCACATTGTAAATATAACTCATGTCCGATCATTGTATCCCAATTAGCTATTGAATTTGCCAGGCAAAGTAAGCTTGACAGCCAAATATTTGGTCAATTTTATGTAACCAGTTCCAGCAGCTGCATATAATTTTCTATAATATAATATTATTCTGAAAATGACAACATAACATCAATCATCATTGGCAGAGATTTGGGAGTCACCCAAACTATGATATTTTTTATGAAGAAGGATATTATTATATTCTACCGTATTTACTTGTGTATAAGACAAGGTTTTTTTCCAAAAACTCTTAGTTAATGTTTAGGGGGTCGTCTTATACACGAGAGCAGTCTTATACTCGAGTATTTACGGTAAAACGTAAATACGGTAAAACGTAAATACGGTAAAACGTAAATACAATGTTCATATTTTCGAAATAACGAATATCAGACGTAGCAGATTGATTTTAATTGCGTTTTAAATGATAAATAAAGGTATTTACCCAATATTATTGGTCTATTATTTCAAAACGCTTTGTTTTGACTTTGTTCTCACTGATTCCAATTATCAGCGTTCAGTTTTGCCTTTCGTCATTGCATCCACTGCTTTGAGTCGTGTCTTCCCTTTTTGATTGCGTTTTAAATGATAAATAAAGGTATTTACCCAATATTATCACAAATTGTTCGAGAACAGAACAAAACCATCAATCCATTTAAAACGCAATTAAAATCGATCCACGTGTGAAAGCATTTCTGTCAAAAAGGGAAGACACGACTCAAAGCAGTGGAAACAAACTGTGAACGCTGATAATTGGTAATTGGAAAATTAGTAAATTTTCACACCACATCAAAGGCTGAATTGAATTGTGCGATATATTTAAATAATAATTATTTTGCTTACAATACAATTTTGTTTTCGTGCTAAAAACAAGACCCTCTTCCCGTCACTTCCGCCTTTCAAAATTGCGACCACGTGCTGCGTTGAGTCGTGTCTTCCCTTTTTGACAGAAATGCTTTCACACGTGGATCGATTTTAATTGCGTCTTAAATGATATATAAAGATATTTACCCAATATTATCACGATGATTTACAGCCGATCGAGTGCTATAAACGATAATAATTAAAAGCGATATAATGAATATCTTTGGCTTTATAATACACAAAGAAATATTCTACCACGTGTTAGTTTTGATGCTAAGATCAAGGACGTCACGTACATCGTATTACGTTCTACACCGTGGAGAAATTCTTGGTGGAGAAAAATAATTTGTGATAATATTGGGTAAATACCTTTATATATCATTTAAAACATATTATTTCGAAATGCTTTGTTTTGACTTTGTTTTCACTGATTTCAATTATCAGCGTTCACAGTTTTGCATTTCGTCTTTGTTTCCACTGCTTTGAGTCGTGTCTTCCCTGTTGACAGAAATGCTTTCACACGTGGATCGATTTTAATTGCGTTTTAAATGATAAATAAAGGTATATACATAATATTATCACAAATTACGTTTTGCAGGTCGAGAACAGAACAAAACCATCCATTATTGCGCAATATATTAACAATCGTTTTCGCGCTAAAAACAAGAGCCTCTTCCCGTCACTTCCGCCTTTCAAAATTGCGACCACGTGTTGCGTTGAGTCGTGTCTTCCTTGTTGACAGAAATGCTTTCACACGCGGATCGATTTTAATTGCATTTCAAATGATAAATAATGAAAACGCTTTGTTTTGAGGCTAAAATCAATGATGTGGAGAAATTCTCGACGTAATTGTGATAATATTAAGTACATACCTTTATTTATCATTTAAAACGCAATTAAAATCGATCAGCTACGGATATGAAAGTTCAATTTGACATGTTGGCCGCTCCACTTTTGTCTCGTGGGCACCCAGACGCTAAGATAAAGGACGTCACGTACATCGTATTACGTTTTGTGATAATATTGGGTAAATACCTTTATTTATCATTTAAAACGCAATCAAAATCGATCCGCTACGTCTGATATCCGTTATTTCGAAAATACGAACATCGTATTTACGTTTTACCGTATATACTCATGTATAAGACGGCTAATATCTTAAGCATAATATCGTAAGCATATTTACGTTTCACTTTTAAAATGACCGCCAAGCTTCAGCTGAAGCTTGAATGGTAGCAGAGCCGATATCTCAAGAAAAACCAACTCGTCTTATATTCGGAAATTGGTTTTTTTCAAGTAAAATAACCTCAATTTTGGGGGGTCGTCTTATACACGAGTCGACTTATACACGAGTAAATACGGTAATTATGAACATAATATAATCAAATGTCTGAGTTAAATAAGCAAAATTATGAGTGGCTGATGATCACTGGTCTATTCACCTTGGTATATTGCCAGAATGTTTTCAGAATTCAAGTGATTGAATGTTGGAGAGTTATAACAAGAAAGTATTTTTTAAAAAAAGAATTTGTATACAGTTTCCTTTTTGAAAATGATATTTATATTTTCTCATTATTTTGAAGTTGTCATAAATCATAGACGTCATTGACTAGCACGTGCAGTGAGCTACAAGTAAACAATACACACATGCTGCAAACACGCTCGGAAACTAAGATCGCGAGAGTATGAATCGAATGCACCTACACAAATACCTGACGTTTACTTTGTGTTTGACCAGGATGTCTCTGTCAGTTGGAGTCATCTGTGGATTACTTTATGTCTGACCCAAGTGTCTTGACTGTGGTTTACTTTTTGGTTAACCAAGATGTCTCTGTCAGCTAGAGGAATCATGTGGCTTTCTTTGTGTTTGACCAGGATGTTTCTGACAGCTGGAGTAACCTGTGGTTTACTTTGTATTTGACCAGGATGTCTCTGGCAGTTGGGAGTGATCTGTGAATTACTTTATGTCTAACCCAAGTGTCTTGACTGGTTTACTTTGCATTTGACCAGGATGTCTCTGGCAGTTGGAGTGATCTGTGGATGACTTTATGTCTAACCCAAGTGTCTTGACTGGTTTACTTTGTATTTGACCTGGCTGTCTCAGACAGCAAGAGTAACCTGTGGTCTACTTTGTGTTTGCAGGTTCCCAGCAGCAGCAACATCTTTCATTCTGCAACAGTTCTCACAATATGGAAACATTCTTAAACATGTGGTAAGCATTTCAGTGTACTGAACTTTGTCTAAAACACTAAATATTTCCGAACTACCCGCAATTCAACTTTAATGAATTTCAGAAAGATTTTGTTTTTTGACTCAGGTGTTGCTTTCTGTCCATCCGCCTGTCAAAATTTTGAATATTGAGTTATATTAAGTGGCTATTATAGATAGAGCTTTCATTATTGGTTGTATGATAGAGCTTGAAGAGTAATATTAATTACCCATGTGAAAGTCCTGCTTCAGTCACAATTCAGAATTTTTATAAGCTATTATACAGCATCCAAGTTTGAAACAAGGTGGCAATGTTTAGCATACGGTTCTCTATAGGGACTTCTTGAAAAAGCAGTCATACCTCAGTGAAGACTTAACAAAACTTTGAATATGGCATAAAATGAATATAATGAATGGAGCTGTTATTTCTGGATAGATGATGCAACTTGTTTAATAATTGGTAGCAATGAGGAAATTTATGCTTGGAGAGCGGTCATGCCTCAGTGAACACCTTACATTTTATTCATTGACAATTATAGATAGAGCTATCAGTTTTGGCAGGATCATACATTTTAAAGAGTAGGGTCAGTAACCAAGATGAAAATCTTGCTTGTACAATATCCAAGCTTGAAGTTTGCTGGAAATGTGTACCGTAATGCTAATAATGATAAAATATTTATATAGGGCATATTTCAAGCAATATGAATATTGACTATTGAATTTGCCAATTTTTATCTGAGGGGTTTGTTGAGAAATTCATGCTTGAGTGAGCAATCATCCCTCTATGAACATTCAAGCAAGAAATATTTGTTTTAAAAAGCAATAATACTGTTAAAAAAAATTGTAAATCAACCACTCATTGAGATTTTTTTGCTGTTTTTAGACAAATTTAACTCCTTCAGAGGACAAAATTTATCTTGCTTGAGTGTGCCTCTGGTGGACAAGGTGGCAGGAAATTTAGATTTGGTGCCAAAATTAAATTGTCATTTGCACACAAACTGATTACTATAGAATGCAGAGCTAGATTTAAAACAGGTCCAGCATCTGTATATAAAATAAGTTCATACAGCACCTCAGCTGCACCTGTATTTAAAACAGGTTCATACAGCACCTGTGTATCTTTATCTTTAGTAAAGGATTTATTCTGAAAGATGGAGATAGGAGTATGACTCAAAGTCTTTGCACAGATTCTGTGTAACCTGAGAAGTTGGCTAAATGGGCCACCCATTTTTTTTAGCTGTGCATAGCATAGCTTTTGCAGTGAGGCAGTCTGAGTTTTAGCACTTGCCCATAGTCTAGTGATACGCTCTTATGAGGTGTTGATCTGTAAAGCAATGAGGAACTACTCTTGTAGAAATAATGAGGTACTGTATTGTAGAAATTTAAAAAAAATGATTATTACTCTGTAGAATACGAGGAGTGAGCAAAATGAATTGGAAAGACGCCGCTGTCTATCTGGTTTTTCAACTTTTGGATCTGATTATGAAATCAAACAATTTTTGACTTTAATAATTGAACCAAATCCCTATAATTTCGTAATTTTATAATTTACATTTTATATGTTGATGTTTCAGGTTGCTTCAGATGGAAACTGGTTACACATTCGGTACCAATCCAAACTGCAAGCTAAGAAAGCCCTCAGTAAGAATGGCAAGGTGTTTGGCAACAGCATAATGGTCGGAGTGTCCCGCTGTATAGATAAAGTATGTATAAATATTGATTATTGGACTGCTCACAATGACATCTCTCAAAAACATTTGTATTTCATAATCAAAGAACAACAGTATCTTAAAAACTGAATATCATGTAGGTGTTTTTGTCCCCCACATTCTTTGCAATGCGAAAAACACAGGATATTAAATTGAGCTGCGTCCGTGCATCCGTCTGTCTGTCAGTGGCAAATTACTTGTGTGCACAAGAGAGCAACAACAGTTTATCATTTACCTTAGATATTGCACAAATGCACTTCTGGGGACCTTCCTCTGATCGGATCAGAGAACGGCTGTGATTGGTCAATTTCTGTTGCCATGACAACTATGTCGCCAACTTGGCTTGTGTGCATGATACAACCAGAATGGTTTGACATTTAGCTTAGATATTGTACACATGCACTCCTGGGGACGTTTCCCCAATCTGATTAGGTTATGGCAGTGATTGGTTAGTTTTTGCTGCCATGGAGACCGTCCAAAGTGACTTAGAGTCTACGCACTTGTTAATTGATAATATACTTTGCAAATATTATATTGGTGCAAATCAATTTTGTTTCATAATAAAAATAGAACGTAATGGAGGGAGAAAAGGAAAACAGTCGCCTGGGGGTGTTGTCCACACCAACTCAACCTCTGACACCAGGGGCGCCACTGTCCAGCAAACCCGGTACTCCCATTCGTCCGCTCACTGCTGCGTACAAGGCTGCCCAGAGCGATCATGAGGTAAAGAAACTGAAAAACTAATTTTGTCAGGATATTTTGTGTCTGTCTTATTTTTAAAATTTAAATGGATCTGGTGGATAATAATATTTTTACTTTTTTGTTCCAGGTTGTTCATAAAAGCAACACCCCACAGAAGAGTAATAACCTAATATCGAAGGCAATGGAGTACATGTTTGGATGGTGACACTGTGGAAGAATAGTTTTTAGAATATTTTAAGATATCATGTTAAGTAAGGAAACATGTATTCCGAATCCAATAAAAAGGAGATAATTTATATTTTCATAAGCTGTGAGTAGCTAAGAGAAAAAATAGAAATAATAGAAATATACATTTGAGAAAGTATCAGAGGTACTTAAGAGTAATACAATTAATATAAGATACCATAAAGTTTTGAAAACTGTGATTATCTAAAACATGGGGACAGGAAATTGGAAATGATTTCTTTTTATTCACAGTAGGAATTGCTGAAAACTACATGAGATGACTTCAGTTGATTAGAACTGTTATTGAACTGAACTAAAAGATAATAATATTTGCATGAATGTTTATTAGAATGTGTGGATAAATGCTTATTAAAAGTGATCAATGAATGTGATAAATATCGGTATGTAAGTGGAGAGACTGAAAGAGTTTGAATGTAAACAAAACCAATGCTTGGTTACAGATATAAAACCAATGCTTGGCTACAGAAATAAGGTGAAAAAATGATATAGTTTACTAAGGTTTTATAGCCAGCCTTTGTAATCAGGATCGTATATTTTATTTACTCATTTACTCTGCATTTTAAGTTCATACATCATATTGTATTAATCTACATATGTAAATAAAGACACTGTCAATGCATCAAGAAATAATATTTGTTACCTTTTTGTCATTTACTTTCCTGTAAATGGAAAAATGCACAAATCATTCCAATTTTACATATTTTATGCCATAATAATTATAATTTCTTAAATTACCAGCTTTATTGTGGGGTAAAAAATATATTTTCATTTCAATCCCCTTTGGATCGAAGCACAAGTTATGCACAGAAAAGTAGACATCTAGACTCCGATTCTAGTCTAAGATCTGACAATAAAGCTGATGATCAATAAATGCAAAACCTATTTTGTCCTCCGAATACCCTTATCTTTTTATCCAAAAAAAGTTAAGTGATGCCATCTGGTGGATTATATTAATCCACACCATTCGATAATGACTGAATAGAGGACTCGATGAAGTTCCTCTTAAAGGGATTAAGCACCAATTTTGAAAAAAATCAATTAAAATTCACATATTGTTCATAAATGTAATTGTTTTCCATATATATTTTCGTTTTTATTGATGCATCCCCAAGTTTACCTGTTAATTCTATTTTAACAAGACCCTAATTGCCCCTTTATGAAGTTTTCATATGGAGTGTTCTCATGGAGGCACGGAAAAATAAAATGACTTCATTAGAGTATATCAATATGCTTATGACGTCATAAAATGTATTGTCCTTTGGATAGTGCCAGAATTACGTCACATGCAGCTTATGGCTGAAAGATCTCTGCTGGGAGTGCAACTTTTATGTCTTATAACAACTCATCTTTTTATTCTATTATAATTTCAATTTGTCATGATGTTCATATGTGGCTAAGCTTTCAATACACCAAATTGTAGAATTGATACTTAATACTTTTAAACTGAATGGTTTTATTGTGCTCTTCTGAAGAAAACATTACTGCATAACCCAGTTTTTATTTTGGCATTTACAGAAAGTTCTTCATGTAATTGAATGGTATAAATCCACTGGAGAACTAATCACAAAGAATAAAGGCCAAAGAGCTGCTTTTTTGTAATGTTTGTGAAAATCTCATGGAAATGCCTGAAAATTATTTACCCAGCTTAATAAAGGAAAAGTATTTACAGTGTCCCATTAAGTTTAAAGTATGTGCTCAGATCTCAATTTCATGCTCAGATTTGAAGTTTTGCTATAATTCAGAGCATATTCTCAGATCCTATTTCAATCCTGCTTAATTCTGGGTTTTTGTTAAAATTTGAATTTCATGCTCACATTCTGCATATTTATTGTATTGTATATCTTTATTATACTGACAGGATATCAAAATACAATTGTAATAATAATAATAATAATAATAATAATAATAATAAAAATTTATATAGCGCTGTATCAGACTAAGTCTGCTCTAATATGTACCGTAAACATTAGTATCCCAGTCCCTGAGGACTTATGTCAGTTTAAATCTTGTACAATTATTCATACTATAAAGCTGCTGTGGTATTTTTATTTTTTCTGTATTTAAAAAAAGTTAAAGTCCTATATGAGATTCCAATGAATAAAAGTACATGCTTGACTGAGTTTCAGGCCCCTTCCTCCCTGTATGGACCCTCACAGCATAAAAAGGTTCATTGTGACAGTCAAGTTATTGTAACAGTCAAATTGCATGCAGATATATTTGATGAAAATACAAAGTGATCCCCTCATTGTGAGCTCCTCTTAACCCCGATTTTGGGTCTCTGTATTTTCTCATTTGATATAATATGACGTCTTTATTTGAGTATTTACTGAAGCAAACAATAGAAATATGATGTAAAAAAGGTATGTATTTTAAGTCTGAGCACAACTGGTGGCAGCCATCTTGTATAAAATTAATCACACTTGGCCTTTTACATGGTGTGGGTTTGAGGCTTATAAAATGTTAAATTTGTTGTTTTTGTTTTTAAACATAACATTCCATAAACAGTTTTTTAAATTCAAAGTCACAAGCTTTTGACAAATACAAATACCGGTAATTCAAACATGCTTTTATGGCAGCCATGACACCTTCATCCCTTTTGCTGATCACAAGAAGTAATAAAAAAAGTTCACATTTTTTCTTCAAAATGCTTCAATTGCAGTCATTTTGAAACTTGTTTCAACCATGATGTAATATGAAAATTTAGAAGGCCGGATTCTGAATTGTAGACTGGCCATGTGAGCAGTAATAGGGAAATATCAGATTTTCGGGGTAAAATACTAAAAAATACAAGGTCAACAACTGGATGGGTTGAAAAGGGCTACTGATAAGGATTAAATGACTTTAGTTTGAAATGGGGGCTGTGTTAGTCTTTAAATATTACAGTCATGTAAGAAATTGCATAGGATAATTGCCAGTTGCCATTTTTACAGCTACACCATGGCACAGGAAATGTACAACAGGAATTATTCAATCAACAAAATGCCATCTGGCATTCAGCCAATATGAAGGTTATTATGAAGTAAGAAGTCAAGTCAACTTTGTATCCTTGGGACCAACATGATTTAATTTATTTATCATACAGGATTTACACTGTGTGGACATTAATACATAACAAGTCCTGTTATTGTCTACATCATACAAACTCAACTTACAAATATAACAAGGATCTCAACCAAGGTACCATGTGACCATCACAACTCCATTCCAGAACAGAAATCCATTCCAATACTGAATGGAAAACTGTAATGAAATCACATGGTAGCTTAGTTCTGAATGTTGCAGGTAAATCTCGGAGTGGTTCCCTTGTCTCAGGCTGACCACAGGCAAAATCTCAATGCTTTCTTGTCTCTGCTGTATGGAGAAAATACAAGTCCATTATTAAATACATGTATAACATCCTTATAATGGTCAACCCTGCTTCTCAGAGCTAGCTTGTAATATCTCTTGAATTATTTACATTTTCACTCAACTTTATCAATTGATTCTCTAAGGCATAAACATCTGGTGTGTGTAAAGCTTATATTATATTATCATGAATCTTGCTAACATAACAGTAAATTGAAAGCAAGATCACTATAATCATGTTCTCAGCAATAATCATAATTAATATCATTGTTTTTTGTTTGTCAGGTAACACTGTTTCAACATGAAACTAATAAGGTCAGAAAATGTATGACAAACTCGATCTCATTCAAACGAACCATGCATATAATCATATCTAACTGCGTACATAAAATACTATTGTTCTCTTTTAAAATCCACTGTATTTAAATATATTACCTTGTACCGAAATCACAATGAATTGTAATAAGTGTTGCGTGTATATGTAGTCAGGTGTATCTGGCCATGTTTGGCAATGGGTGACTAGAATGTGGTCCTATAGCAATCACGTCACAGTAATTACATTTTCCAATCATTCATCTAGTGTAATTCTATGTTTATATATAAGCAATAATTTCCGTCTCAGGTAAAAATATGGTATGGGCAGATCAGAGATAAACTCTAATTTTAATTTCTTTATATGAAACATATGATGTCATAGATGTGACTAGTTTCCATGTGAGGTTTCTTCTGCAAACATCTTTATATGTACATTCACAAAATATATCAGATCTTTTTTTATGATAGCATGTTCTACATGAGCTTATTGGTACCAAGTCTATTATACAATCAATATACACACTATGTAAGTCCCTAATGCAAGAGACCATAGAAACAAATTTGGCATAATGTGTACATTCCAGTGAACTGCACTAGTTGATAAAGTGCAGTGTTTGTCATGAAGAAAGGACCTCAGTGAAGGTCAGAAAATCAAGAACTTATTATGCCAATTAAAATATATTTTAATTACAGACATTCCTTGCTGAGGGTTGCAAGGAACAGGACACAGAAACACCCCTTACACATCATTACTGACAAGCTTCTCAGAAAAAAGAGCATTACTTATTACAACTAAATCAGATCTTATCGAAAATTGATGTAATCAGATATTAACAGCTTGTGCATATCAAGAGCAACTCTACATTTCAGCCCTGCTTGTTTTTTATGCTTACACCTTTAGCCTTTTGAAGATTCTTTACCAAACTTGCTGATTAAATAACAAATCAGTTATTTTCCAAAATTATAATTATTCCTCATATTTATTTTTATTTATTACAATTCAGCAAACTCTACAACAAGAATTGTAAAAAATACAGCAGTTACAAATGATTCACAAAAAAACCCAAATAAACCTGTTATGGTTATTTTGGGGTAAAAAGAATAAAAGGGGGCTTGACAAAGGAGCAAGTAACAAAGATAGCCCATATTATTGCCATGCTGGAGGCCATGTTTTTTTTCAATGAAATATGCTTATAACATATCATTTGAAATGGCATGTTGACTGGCAATGGATAATTTTGTGAGCTGGCATGTTCTCAAATAGGGACAAAGAGGACGGAGAGACTCAGAAATAGCATCTCAAGTCACCATATTTGCAGTCTTGTACACAAAATAGAATGCAAAACATCCCTTATAATCAGCTTCAAATCTTACAATATCTGTCATTTCCCTGTCTCCCTTGAAAGCCATAGCAAGTCATTTTGCTATATTTAATATTGGTATTAGCAAATCAACATAAAAATAATAAAATCATAATTGTAACCATTTTATGTTTATGAAGAATAAAAAAATGAACACAACTGGTTATCTAAATGGTGTAAAACACTTGCAAATTTTGCACAAAGACCAATTATGTCAACATTTGTCATATCATTTATGAATGTAAATCTGGCCTTTATCTGCCTAGATCCTGCATTCCCCCATCCCAATTCTTTTCTGTGTGAGATTTTATCACTAGGCAAGGGCATATTGGAGACAGCAACATGTACATTGATGGAGTGTATATATGAGGTCAACACCATCTTGGCTTGGATACCGAATGTTGCCTTTACATGTATTTCTTCAATGATCTGGTCTTCAGTGTTGTTTTCACCTCTCAAGATATTCAGATCCTACCGGTAAATGTTGCATTTATCTCAGTTTGGTCTATTTCTGTGATTGTTAAGGTCCTAAATGTAGCAAACTGGGATTTAGCTAAATGTTAGTTGCCTGGCTTGGATTTGGGTCAGTCATTTTTCAGATCAGCTGGACCAAGTTTATATACTGTATGAGTCATAACCTCTGTCTCAACTCTGCTCTGTATGGTTCAGGTCATAGAAGATGCCTTCACCTGATATTGTTCTAGCTCAAAAATAAATTGCCATCACATAGCCCAGTCCAGAAATTATATTTTTATTTTGATAACTGCCATTTAAATATGCTGTAACGGACACTTGTCAAAACACAACATGTTTTTTTACCGGCACTCTTTTACACAGGTAGTTGTATCTAGCACTGGAGGCCATGGTTTTGAAAGATATTGAGCTCAGACTAGAGGTGTTAGTCATGTACATTTTATATCAATATGTATAATTGCTTATTATGTGCTCTTAATCATGCAGACATAATGTTTGGGGTAGATGAACAGACTTTCTGACATGTATTTACATTTATGCTTACCGTATTTACTCGTGTATAAGACGACTCGTGTATAAGACGACCCCCCAAAATTGAGCTTATTTTGTTGAAAAAAAACAATTTCCGAATATAAGACGAGTTGGTTTTTCAAGAGATATCGGCTCTGCTACCATTCAAGCTTAAGCTGAAGCTTGGTGGTCATTTTAAAAGTGAAACGTAAATATGCTTAAAATATAAGATATTAGACGTCTTATACACGAGTAAATACGGTAAATACGATGTTCATATTTTCGAAATAACGGATATCAAAGCTGATCGATTTTGATTGCGTTTTAAATGATAAATAAAGGTATGTACATAATATTATCACAAATTACGTTTTGCAGGTCGAGAACAGAACAAAACCATCCATTATTGCGCAATATATTAACAATCGTTTTCGCGCTAAAAACAAGAGCCTCTTCCCGTCACTTCCGCCTTTCAAAATTGCGACCACGTGTTGCGCTGAGTCGTGTCTTCCTTGTTGACAGAAATTCTTTCACACGCAGATCGATTTTAATTGCATTTCAAATGATAAATAATGAAAACGCTTTGTTTTGAGGCTAAAATCAATGATGTGGAGAAATTCTCGACGTAACTGTGATAATATTAAGTACATACCTTTATTTATCATTTAAAACGCAATTAAAATCGATCCACGTGTGAAAGCATTTCTGTCAACAGGGAAGACACGACTCAAAGCAGTGGAAACAAAGACGAAATGCAAAACTGTGAACGCTGATAATTGGAATCAGTGAGAACAAAGTCAAAACAAAGCGTTTCGAAATAATATTGGGTAAATACCTTTAAATGATAAATAATTTTAATAGACATAGAAGTAAAAGTAAAACGTAAATACGATGTCCGTGAAGTAGCGGATCGATTGACCACGTGACTCACAAGTCATGTGATCATTGACTTTGCAGATTTGCATTTTAAATGATAAATAAAAGTATATACCCAATATAAACACAAAATACGCTTTGCAGGTCGAGAAGAGAACAAAACCATTCATCCATTTAACATGCATTACGCAATACGAGGTCGTCATTTTAAAAAGCTGGAGTGACGGGGACAAGCTCTTATTTTTGGCGCGAAAACGATCAGAGCCTACTTAACACGCATTGAAATATTAAAATATTGCGCAATGATGGATCCCTGGCTTCTCCTCGTGTTGCAGACGTGAATTAACGGGACGTCACGTACATGATATTTACGTTTTACTTCATGGATAAACTCTCGACCGGCGAAGCATAATTTGTGATAATATTGGGTAAATACCTTTATTTATCATTTAAAACGCAATTAAAACCGATCCACGTGTGAAGGCATTTCTGTCAAGAAGGGAAGACACGACCCCGGGGGCACGACTCAACGCAACACGTGGTCGCAATTTTGAAAGGCGGAAGTGACGGGAAGAGGCTCTTGTTTTTACCTTTATATATCATTTAAAACATATTATTTCAAAATGCTTTGTTTTAACTTTGTTTTCACTGATTTCAATTATCAGCGTTCACAGTTTTGCATCTCGTCATTGTTTCCACTGCTTTGAGTCGTGTCTTCCCTTGTTGACAGAAATGCTTTCACACGTGGATCGATTTTAATTGCGTTTTAAATGGATTGATGGTATTGTTCTGTTCTCGAACAATTTGTGATAATATTGGGTAAATACCTTTATTTATCATTTAAAACGCAATCAAAAAGGGAAGACACGACTCAAAGCAGTGGAGACAATGACGAAACGCAAAACTGAACGCTGATAATTGGAATCAGTGAGAACAAAGTCAAAACAAAGCGTTTTGAAATAATAGACCAATAATATTGGGTAAATACCTTTATTTATCATTTAAAACGCAATTAAAATCAATCTGCTACGTCTGATATTCGTTATTTCGAAAATATGAACATCGTATTTACGTTTTACCGTATTTACGTTTTACCGTAAATATTCGAGTATAAGACTGCTCTCGTGTATAAGACGACCCCCTAAGCTTTTACTAAGAGTTTTTGAAAAAAAACCTCGTCTTATATACGAGTAAATACGGTATATTATACCAATACAAATATGTCTGCTGTAAACATTATAAAATCCTTACATTAATCACTATGGTGAATCACAAGGTTTGCCAAATAGCAAACTGCTCAACTTTATAATCACATTAATCATACTACAATTCTACATATTATTTCTGCACACTCGCGACATATTGGTCATAATGCACTGATTTCCTTTAACTGGATTTACACAAAGAAAGATTCTGCATTTCCCTCATTAGCAACAAATGTTGATGAAAATTTGATACACCTTGTATATTCTCTCTCTATATATTTATATATATATATACATGTTGTAGCCTGTACCATATAGTTTATATGATTCAAAACACAAAGAGATGCAAAGTGATCTCTGAATCTACCCCTATGAAAGACATCACACATTATCTACAAACATTTAAAATCAATTTTTGTATAGAAATAAAAATACAAAATTCTGGCAATAATGTTTGATATCATGAATGAATGCTGTCTTCATTTGATTTAATTGTATAAAGATACTTGTTTGTGTCCCAACTTGATGCACAGTATATTATTAATATAGGCTATGTCACTGCAATATGGATGAGAAACTTAAGCTCATATTTCCATGAGGAATGACAGTATAAACATTGTCATTCTTTGAATGAAACTTAACAAATTCTAATGAATTGTATTTTCTTTAAATTGTAAATGTAAGTGTATTTTTTCACCGGACTGGAACTACACATGGGGGATGAGGTATTTACAAAAACATAAAAACACATAAAAACATGACGTTGAGCATAAAATGAGCTAACCCTACCTTACTTCCCCAGTCAAATTGACAAGTGTTTTTAGTGGGGAAAAACTGGGGATAATAAAGACTATTTTGCACTTATCACTGAAAAGAAGCAAAACATCTTTTCTCATACTTATAGCTAAACAAACTGGTCAAGTTCGTTGGTTGATTTAACATTGGACATTAATTACAACATAATACACTAGTTAGTTTATACATATTTTAAAAAAACAAGAGTGCATTAAAAGTCAGTTGTTTTTTATAATGCTATCACTCCATATAGCAAATTTTGATTTGAAATGTAGTCTGCGCCAGTCAGTACTTATGTTTCTGAAAAACACAACATATTTAATGGTGATAATTATTTTTACTATAATAATTAATCCATGATATTATTATCAATATTCATAAACTATGATATATTGTTAGTATTTGGTTTAGTTGAGTGCACAAAAACATTGGACAAGGTCATTAATAGTGCATAGATAATAACAAAGTAACGATTGTATATGCTTGCTAGATAAGTTCTGTGTCTTATTCAACTAATTCATATATACATTACAATCCTAATACTCTATATACAGAATGTCCAGTAACTACAAAAAGCTGCTCCATGTAACTTGTTTGCCTTTTAGCAGCTCTCTGGGACACCCTGATATTAATTTATATTTAGAAAGTGTGCCCAACTTTCTGCAATTACCCTGTTTCTGCCAAACTCAACCAATCCAAATCTATTCAGTTCATTTTCAAAAACATGCATGTTCTTAAAATTTGAATAAAACTGTTTTATTTACAACATAAGAAAACTCAGCTTAGTATACTACCGTAAATTTCTTAAGGTCAAGGTCAAATGCCATATGAGGAAAACCATGTCCCATATGGTGTTAGGCTACAGTATATGATGGTGTTGGTGCTGTAAGTTAAGAAGACATAAAAGGATTTCCCTATCAGGTCATGCAGTCAATATGAAAACTTAGCTTAGTCTTGGCAAGTTTCTGATTCCTGTTTATGGATTAGGTAAATAATCTCTCTATCTTAACTAAGAAGCTCATTAGTAAGATCAGTGGGAGATTGGGTAACCAGGTATAATGCTGGCAAAATGATGTCTCAACTTGGCTAAATTGCTGGGACATCTTTCTTGCCCAACAATAAACCAATCTGAACACCCAGTACCTGACAATAAACCAATCTGAACACCCAGTACCTGACAATAAACCAATCTGAACACCCAGTACAGACAGTAAAAGTAGGAAGCCATTTGTATGGCTGGGCTTAAAATCTGTTGTCAAATGTCCAAAATAGGCTCATCTAGTTGCATTGTAAAATGTTTCTGAGAAATACATTACGCATATCAAAATGTTATAAACAGCAATAATATAAGTCTTTCAATCTTCCAGATTGGGCACCATTACTTTAGTTCAGAACAATCTGTAGATGCTTTGATTATATGTAACACAAATAATATTGATAATGGTAAACAACTTTCAAGGTATTATTAACAAAACTGAGCAGAAATTCTGTTTTTATTATTACTTAGGAACCTTAAATGTCTACCTTCTTTCATCAAATAAATAATTAAGGCAGCTGTGCTAAAACAATACATGGATTGTGAATTAAACCTGTGCAAAATAGTATCAAACATAAATTGGAATTTCTATAAAAAAAAGAAAACAATTAGCACCCAATAACAAATATTGACACATAGTGTGGTACTAAGTACTGTTTATACCAGTTTATTGAATCCCAAGAGCTGCACAGAGCCCTGGTCATATGCACAACTTACTCTATTGAGAGTTAACACTGGTGTTCACTGTGCTTCTACTGTCAAAGTAGGATAATGAATATTATGATTTTGGCCGGACCTTCCATGTCTATACTTGGTCCTAGGAGAGGGACTGCTTTTGTGAATTATTTTCTATTTCAGTAACGGATGTGTTGATGTCGTCCGTGACAAGTCCCGTGGACACTGCTGCTTCTTGCACCTGCTTCATGTACTCCATACATTCATGCTTGGCCTGCTTCAGGAGGTCGGCCTGGCCCTTCAAAACCCGCACATTCCATGCAAAGTTTTCTATTGCCTGTAAGCCGAACAAAATCAAGATTTGATTATCTAAAATATAATCAAATTAAATCAATTTATCATATGTTGTACTGTATGAATTCAAGCACATATGATTTATCAATAAACATATTGCCTGCATCCAAACACAAATTATTCTGTCAAAAGTATTGCCTGTATTCAAACGCAAAGGATTTAACCAACAAATATATTGCCTGAATTCAAACACATGATTTTTCAGCACATGTACAGCTTGAATATAAAAAAATAAATAAAAAATAAAAATGGAATAAAATGATTTATCCGCTGTTATTCATATCTAACAGAAATAATATTAAAAAATACCAAAAATATTAGGTTTACAGTTCTCTTGGTGAGTATTACATTTTCTCTTTTTGTCAATGGTAATTGATATCTGATACAAACCTTGTTGAATTTTTTGCCCTTTAGTCCAGCATTGGTGGCGAGTGTACTGAGTTCCTCATGCCACTCCAGACCAGCTTGCTGAGCATGTATTATCTGCAAAACACACGCCCTCACATCAAGTATGCGCTGGTATATCACAATCATAAACAGAGCCAAAATCAGTGACAAGACTTAGTGATATCATTCATTTCATCTTATACCTATCATGTTTACTTACCCTTTCATGGACATCGTCTGCATGCTTAATCAGATTTTTGCACTCTGTGACCAACTAAAACAACAAAAACAGTAGACTTTACTCAGTTTTAATTAGATTTATTTTCATAATAATTTGAGCATAAACATTTTTTTTGGTCATGAATATTCTAGAGCATAAGGGTCATGTAATGTAATGTCATGACTATTTTGTGTCACACCCAAAGATTCACTTTCATTCCAGCTGGTACTGTAATATTTATCATTTGACTTGATCAATACATTACAATGTCTAGAGACTATTATTTGACTTGATCAATAAATTACAATGTCTAGAGACTATTATTTGACTTGATCAATACATTACAATGTCTAGAGACTATTATTTGACTTGGTCAATACATTACAATGTCCAGAGACTATTATTTGACTTGATCAATACATTACAATGTCTAGAGACTATTATTTGACTTGATCAATACATTACAATGTCCAGAGACTATTATTTGACTTGATCAATACATTACAATGTCCAGAGACTATTATTTGACTTGATCAATACATTACAATGTCTAGAGACTATTATTTGACTTGATCAATACATTACAATGTCTAGAGACTATTATTTGACTTGATCAATACATTACAATGTCCAGAGACTATTATTTGACTTGATCAATACATTACAATGTCTAGAGAGTTTACCTAATTTCACAATCACATCATTATTCTGTGGTACTTACATTTTCAAATGCAATCAACGCCTTCTTGAGTATTTCTGGTATATTTCCCTGTGCCTCCAGGTATGGGTACTAAAATATATTTAGATATTTATCATATATTTAAAGCTAAATAAATTTCATATTATTTTTGATGTAAATAATGCTTCAGTTACTTAACTATATCAATACTATTATCCAATAGCAAATAAAGAGCAGAATGTGACACAAAACTGGAGATATTCATACATCACATTAAAAAGACAATAAGTATATCATTTTATAATCTAATCTAAGTTTTCAATTAAGGAACTCCATGACGGTGGGATATTAAAATTTTTACACTGATTCACGTGATCTCATCACAATTATTAATAGAAAGTGTAAATTCACAATTTTTATAGTCTAAGAAGTTTGTTGAATTGCTGCATACTGGATTACATTGCAAGTTACAGACCTCTCCTTTCATGACGAGTTGCAGCGTGACATTCTGGCAGGAACTAGTGATGCGAGTGGCAAGCATGCGGATACACTGCTTAACATTGGAGATGGGAGCCAGCCCACAATTCTCCTTGAACACTGCCATTGCCACCTGCACATTGTCTCGTAGGTCCGTGCCATCACGCAATGGCTGGATCGCAACCTGTCAGCAATTCACCAATAAAGAGTTATTCTTTTTATAAGTATCAAGATTTTACAGAGATAAATCAAGTTAACTGATAACAAGGTCATTTGGGGATATTTCAGACAGTCTAAATAAATATTCAAGATCATGTTATTGATATTAGGAAATATGTACAAATATAGCCTAACCTTAAATGTTTCATCTACTTGTTTGATGCCAATAGATTTCATGCTGGTGTAATCTCGGCTCTTCTTGCCTCTTTTCACTGACATGCCTCTCCGTGATGCCTTCTGCAAATCATGAACAACCATCAAATAATTCCAATATCATGTATCCTTCATAATACTTTGTTATATCGAGGAAACCAAAATTCAAAGACACATAAACATCCCCTATTCCTCTCACAATGCCACAGTGTTCCCAATTGATATGTAAGAGTCATAAATTTCACAATATACCGGTATGTGTCAAAATCTGAATATAACAAATTAGGAGACCAGATGATTCTTTGAGAAATATCAAATGCAAATTGTATTGCCCTAATTTAGTAGATCAATTCATTCTATTTCTTAAATTCTGCTATATTTCTTCTTAGATTTAAGGTATTTCTATGTGCAGGAAACTTACCCCTCCACCTCTTTTGTTGGTAATGGCTATGTGTACAAACAGAGTACAGTTTGGGATGTCATCACCTGTGTTTGATTTGAGCTGGATGTGGCGGTAGCCTACAAAGTAACAGAATCAGTTGTTAGTATTTGACCTTATAAACAACATATATGCTGTGGATGGGTAAAATAAAATATGTATGTCTTATAATCATATGGTAATATTTCATGCCATGATCAATAAAATTAATTCGATCAAATAGAACTTTTTGGAAATGATATAAAAATTATTCAATTTAAGTTGAGGCTGTAAACTAAGATCTCACCTGTTTGCATACATTCAAAAGGAATGGTGTACTGCCCTATAAATTCATCACCGATGAAGTCATCATCAAGAACGCAGAACCGAACCAGAGCCAGCTCTGGTAAGTTCACCTGGAACTCAAAGCTTTCATCAAATATGGGATTGTAACCTGAAAAATCAACAGGATAAATATTATAGCAGGAATTTTATTTTGAAGATACATTAAATGCTTTAAACATATTTATATATTAACAAATATATTATAAATAGAATATATATTTGTTCACAAAGATATGGTACTAATAAAAGCTAAGCTTTATTAAGGGAGAGAAAACAATCAATGTCTTACCATTATGTTGTACAGTTTTAGTTCTTTCTTCAGCACAATCAGCTGGAATACCAAATATCTCTACAGCCACATAGGGGTCAATAGTGTCTCCCTTAGCACCTGAACCTTTGGGCTTGGGCAACTGCTGACCACTGATTATCTAAAGAAATACACCACCCACATGTCACTTGTACCATAGACAAAGTATAGAATATTTTCTATTATACCTCAATAATACTATAATACTCAATGAGAAAATATGCTTTATTACCGAAAATATTTAAAAGGAAATATAGTATTTGTTGATACCCTAAATTTGAGCATATATATTTGATTGGAACATGAAGTGATTATTGCCTTGAGATGTGCTTACTTTGATATGGAGGATTTGTGGGGAGACCCCTGGGATCACATCGCGAGTATTGGCACTGAAATATGCTATCTCCTCCCTCATAATGGCTGGCTTGAGCACCACTCCACATCCACCATTCTGCAGAAATCGTCCGTCGTTCAAATCCATCATCAAACCAGACGTCTGATAGTTTAAGGCCACTGAAATTATACAGTCCTCATTTATACAGCACACTATCTCACCCTGGAAATTCCCACACAAGATTACATACACAAGTTATTCAGAATTCCTTATTGTCTGACAAATTTAACCTCACTTAGAAGTATCCCCTTATGTTTCAATATATTGTAAGTACACAAAATTGCAATACTCAATATATTTTAGAAGTAGGTTTTTATAGTAATTCCAATATGTAAAGTTTATTCCCAATATATTTAATAGTATTTCAAAAATGTTCATAATATTCCCAATGCTTCAGTAGTTAAAACTGCTTAAAATGTATTTTAGTAGTGAGTAGTTCCCAATAATCTAAGTAGTATTCCCAATATTCTACAGGCTATTCAGAATAGTCTAAGTATTATTTCCATTATGGTAGTTTTATTAATATATTTTGGTAGTACTCCCAATATGTGTCAGTACTACTGCATCCTACTATGAACTAAATGTATTCCAGTAGCATTCCAAATATACTTTAGTAGTATTCCTAATATACTTCCTGATTTTTACTTACCGTATCCGCTCGGGTTAGCGCCCATGCTTGGCTTAACGCCCACCCCCCTTTTTAGGAAGAAATCATTAAACGCCCACCTTCCCTGGATGTCCGCCATCATGTCAATATTATCACAAAACGTAATACGATGTACGTGACGTCCTTTATCTTAGCGTCTGGGTGCCCACGAGACAAAAGTGGAGCGGCCAACATGTCAAATTGAACTTTCATATCCGTAGCTGATCGATTTTAATTGCGTTTTAAATGATAAAAAAGGTATGTACTTAATATTATCACAATTACGTCGACAATTTCTCCACATCATAAATTTTAGCCTCAAAACAAAGCGTTTTCATTATTTATCATTTGAAATGCAATTAAAATCGATCCGCGTGTGAAAGCATTTCTGTCAACAAGGAAGACATGACTCAACGCAACACGTGGTCGCAATTTTGAAAGGCGGAAGTGACGGGAAGAGGCTCTTGTTTTTAGCGTGAAAACGATTGTTAATATATTGCGCAATAATGGATGGTTTTGTTCTGTTCTCGACCTTTATAAACGCCCATGCTTGGGTAAACGCCCACCCCCCTCTTTTACTTTGTCCCCAATTAGCCGCCCATGGGCGCTAACCCGAGTGGATACGGTATATCTTTCAATATCATATAATTTTTTTGCCTGAAAGATATATACCAAATAGACACCATTGCTTTTCCCTCTAGTTCCTGTGAGGCAGGACTTTTAAACAAAGCAGAATCAAACACAAGAGATGGTTATAGTATCTACATACCAAACTGACATCCACAGTTCCAGAGGTCCTGTGGATTGTAGTTGGATGAGTCCACCCTCATGCCATTAGGATACACTCGTGATAAGAACTTCTTGTTGTGATTGACAAACTCCTCCGGGCATCCATTCGCAAGCTTCAGGGCTGTGGATTCACTGAATGAGCTCATCTCATAACATTTATCTGTGATAAAAATGTTAACGTAAAAGTATTTTTCAAAAATAGATACAAATTTACAATGTAAAAATTAAAATACTACCTTCAAAAATCCATTTTGCTTTTGTTAAGATATTTTTTATCATATGGTCTAACACTGAAGTATTAAATATCAAAATTCATAAACCCAATATTTGTTGACAAATATAAAAATATATATTAAAATATATATATATAAGATGGTGAATGCTTACGCTTTAGTTGTGATAAAACAAAGTCTTCAAATCTGACTGATTTGCACCAGTTGACCAGGTCAGATAATTCCTTGGCTAATTTGTGTTTTTTCATTGATCCCTCCTGAAATAATGAAAAATATTATGACAAAATGAATTCTGATAATGGATGACTTTAAAAAAAATGATTAAAATCAATAAATGTTTTTGAAATATACTAAATTCTCTTAAATTACTGAAATCGTTTAATTTGAAAGTAGCTAACCCTTTTGTTGCTTTTTCTGGACTTCTCTGTTTCTGCACCCTCGTCTTCATCTGTCACATAACCCTCCTCGGTGTCAACAGGCAACTTCTTCCCCTGAAATTTTAAAAAGAAATTGGACTTTTGGGGAGAAGTATCCCTCTCAATTTATGACCTTGATTCAACTGATATATGATGTAGAGTTTACATCCTCATGAATCCAAATATGTTGAAAAATAGGTACCTTGATTAAAATCTTGCCCTTGAATTTTTCTGGGGACAGGAGGAACTCTGGGTTTTGATCGGTTGGTATGGGTTTATCATAGAGTTTGTCTGCCAGGATGACGCGCATGAGGTGAGCCATGGCTTGCTGCTGCTTCACAGAACAATGGTTCTCTATGGACAATATCACAGGGTATCTGAAAACACATACAATATATGTCCAAATTATACAAAATCTTTAACCCTCATCATATATTTCAGTCAGAACCTCAATAATATGAAAATATCTAGCAGTTTAAATCAATTAAGTGGTGATAAAAAATATGGCTATAATATTTTCTTTAACCTTTTTTTCAAACTGTCATTCAATGAAAACTTTGTCCTATTTATTTTTTTCAATAGACTATATTTTCAGTTATCATTCCATTATTCATACGTACTCTGATCTGGCAAATGCATGTGTGTTGATAGCTTCAATCACAGACTTGAAGGAGATTTTGGATGTGAGGGTGTGGCCGTGGTAGATGATGGGTTCATCATTGGGACCATCCCAGCAGTCAACTACAACAGCATTAATGAAGCTTCAGTTATACACCCACAACATGAATCAATACTCAATCCTGAGGAAATTCTTAACATAAAAGTTTCATGCATATATTTGATTTTTCATCGATGTTTTTCATCCACTCCATGTTCCCAAATAAGAGCACGGTTATAAATTTATGGCGAAGTATGAAATTACATTACAATAGTAAAGTATTATGTAATGCAGATATGTCCTATTTTTCAGAATGCTGAATACCTCTTATTAGAATATAACTGATTATAAATTGTAAATTAACATGGTAATTTGTCAAAAAACTTCCTGTGCAGAAATCATTATTTTTCACATAAAAGTATTTTTTACTATTTATAAGGCGACTTATATTGTTTTTTCAATTTAGTGTCTATTGTGATGTGTGAGTTATAATTGATCTATATCTGTATATAATGAGCAAGAAATGAGTTCTTTTAAAATATAAATTCATTTTTGTATTCCAAAAAGAAATGTGAAATATCAAATTTAACCAGTTTCACCATAGTGCTTAAAATAAAATAAATAGATTATTTACAAATAAAATAACTAAGCAAACAGAAAATCAATGCCTTCATCACTGTCAACTGACAGATGGAGCTAATGGACATGATTGTATATGGTGCTACTAAAAACGCAGGTATAATGAACTAAATAAAATGCTAAAACAAAGCATGGAGGAGGCCTGATTGTTCATGATGGGCTACTGAAAGACATGCTACCAACCATTTAACCATAGATGGCACCACTATATTGCAGAGGAGGCGATGATGTCTCTATTATTCGTCTGCATAAATATGAGTGTTTAATTAAAACAGGTCAACAAAGACAGATCTTAACGTGCATGAGCATTTGTTTGGTAATGTGTATTTTTCACCTGTGTTGCCAGGAATAAAATGTATAAAGAATGGAGTCATACTTACGTTCGACACAACGACAACCCTTTCTCAGAGCTCGAATGTAGCCTTCTATGCTTGATGGGCCCTTTAACTGGTCCTCCAACAAATACCTGAGATCAGAGAAAATCTTTATTGACAAATTGTCATAGTGCACCCATGAAGAACAGACAGGATAAACAAGGAAATGAATGACATTAAATGAGAGACGGAATGACACTACCAGACTGGATGTAGGCTGATGTATGGGGGGAGAGGTACAGAACGACAGTACCAGGCTGGATGTAGGTTGATGTATGGGGGAGAGGTACAGAATGACACTACCAGGCTGGATGTAAGCTGATGTATGGGGGAGAGGTACAGAATGACACTACCAGGCTGAGTGTAGGCTGATGTATGGGGGGAGAGGTACAGAATGACACTACCAGGCTGGATGTAGGCTGATGTATGGGGGAGAGGTACAGAATGACACTACCAGACTGGATGTAGGCTGATGTATGGGGGAGAGGTACAGAATGACACTACCAGGCTGGGTGTAGGCTGATGTATGGGGGAGAGGTACAGAATGACACTACCAGGCTGGATGTAGGCTGATGTATGGGGGAGAGGTACAGAATGACACTACCAGGCTGAGTGTAGGCTGATGTATGGGGGAGAGGTACAGAATGACACTACCAGGCTGGGTGTAGGCTGATGTATGGGGGAGAGGTACAGAATGACACTACCAGGCTGGATGTAGGCTGATGTATTGGGGGAGAGGTACAGAATGACACTACCAGGCTGGGTGTAGCCTGATGTATGGGGGAGAGGTACAGAATGACACTACCAGGCTGGGTGTAGGCTGATGTATGGGGGAGAGGTACAGAATGACACTACCAGGCTGGGTGTAGCCTGATGTATGGGGGAGAGGTACAGAATGACACTACCAGGCTGGGTGTAGCCTGATGTATGGGGGAGAGGTACAGAATGACACTACCAGGCTGGGTGTAGGCTGATGTATGGGGGAGAGGTACAGAATGACACTACCAGGCTGGGTGTAGGCTGATGTATGGGGGAGAGGTACAGAATGACACTACCAGGCTGGATGTAGGCTGATGTATGGGGGAGAGGTACAGAATGACACTACCAGGCTCGGTGTAGGCTGATGTATGGGGGAGAGGTACAGAATGACACTACCAGGCTGAGTGTAGGCTGATGTATGGGGGAGAGGTACAGAATGACACTACCAGGCTGGATGTAAGCTGATGTATGGGGGGAGAGGTACAGAATGACACTACCAGGCTGGGTGTAGGCTGATGTATGGGGGGGAGGGACAGAATGACACTACCAGGCTGGATGTAAGCTGATGTTTTGGGGAAGAGGTACAGAATGACACTACCAGGCTGGATGTAGGCTGATGTATGGGGGGAGAGGTACAGAATGACACTACCAGGCTGGGTGTAGGCTGATGTATGGGGGGGGAGGGACAGAATGACACTACCAGGCTGGATGTAAGCTGATGTTTTGGGGAAGAGGTACAGAATGACACTACCAGGCTGGGTGTAGGCTGATGTATGGGGGGGAGGTACAGAATGACACTACCAGGCTGGATGTAGGCTGATGTATGGGGGAGAGGTACAGAATGACACTACCAGGCTGGATGTAGGCTGATGTATGGGGGGAGAGGTACAGAATGACACTACCAGGCTGGGTGTAGGCTGATGTATGGGGGGGAGGGACAGAATGACACTACCAGGCTGGATGTAAGCTGATGTTTTGGGGAAGAGGTACAGAATGACACTACCAGGCTGGGTGTAGGCTGATGTATGGGGGGGAGGTACAGAATGACACTACCAGGCTGGATGTAGGCTGATGTATGGGGGAGAGGTACAGAATGACACTACCAGGCTGAGTGTAGGCTGATGTATGGGGGGAGAGGTACAGAGTGACACTACCAGGCTGGATGTAAGCTGATGTATGGGGGAGAGGTACAGAATGACACTACCAGGCTGGGTGTAGCCTGATGTATGGGGGAGAGGTACAGAGTGACACTACCAGGCTGGATGTAAGCTGATGTATGGGGGAGAGGTACAGAATGACACTACCAGGCTGGATGTAAGCTGATGTATGGGGGAGAGGTACAGAATGACACTACCAGGCTGGGTGTAGGCTGATGTATGGGGGGAGAGGTACAGAATGACACTACCAGGCTCGGTGTAGGCTGATGTATGGGGGAGAGGTACAGAATGACACTACCAGGCTGAGTGTAGGCTGATGTATGGGGGAGAGGTACAGAATGACACTACCAGGCTGGATGTAAGCTGGTGTATGGGGGAGAGGTACAGAATGACACTACCAGGCTGGGTGTAGGCTGATGTATGGGGGAGAGGTACAGAATGACACTACCAGGCTGGGTGTAGCCTGATGTATGGGGGAGAAGTACAGAATGACACTACCAGGCTGGGTGTAGGCTGATGTATGGGGGAGAGGTACAGAATGACACTACCAGGCTGGATGTAGGCTGATGTATGGGGGGAGAGGTACAGAATGACACTACCAGGCTGGATGTAGGCTGATGTATGGGGGAGAGGTACAGAATGACACTACCAGGCTGGGTGTAGGCTGATGTATGGGGGAGAGGTACAGAATGACACTACCAGGCTGGGTGTAGGCTGATGTATGGGGGAGAGGTACAGAATGACACTACCAGGCTGGATGTAGGCTGATGTATGGGGGAGAGGTACAGAATGACACTACCAGGCTGGATGTAAGCTGATGTATGGGGGAGAGGTACAGAGTGACACTACCAGGCTGAGTGTAAGCTGATGTATGGGGGAGAGGTACAGAATGACACTACCAGGCTGGGTGTAGGCTGATGTATGGGGGAGAGGTACAGAATGACACTACCAGGCTGGATGTAGGCTGATGTATGGGGGAGAGGTACAGAATGACACTACCAGGCTGGATGTAAGCTGATGTATGGGGGAGAGGTACAGAATGACACTACCAGGCTGGGTGTAGGCTGATGTATGGGGGAGAGGTACAGAATGACACTACCAGGCTGGATGTAGGCTGATGTATGGGGGAGAGGTACAGAATGACACTACCAGGCTGGATGTAGGCTGATGTATGGGGAGAGGGACAGAATGACACTACCAGGCTGGATGTAGGCTGATGTATGGGAGAGAGGTACAGAGTGACACTACCAGGCTGGATGTAAGCTGATGTATGGGGGAGAGGTACAGAATGACACTACCAGGCTGGGTGTAAGCTGATGTATGGAGGAGAGGTACAGAATGACAATACCAGGCTGGATGTAGGCTATACCTTATGTGTGCAGGGAGTTGTACAGAATATCACTACTACGTATGCCAGACTAGTTGTAGGTTAAATGTTCATGCTTACGTGTTATGTGATGAAGCAATGAAGTAATGTGAGAGAGGTTGTGTCATATCTTGGCATACTTCCTCATGTTCTGGATCAAACAAGTTACATTCCGGAGATAACAAGAAACCAGTAAAACCTGAAATAATAATAAAAATTAAATAATATTCATTTCTCAGGTAATTTAACTATTTTTATTATAGATTTCTATAGATAAACAGGAAACACCCTTAGAGAATGGACTTTGCCATAAACAAACTTACCATCAATTCCAAGTTGGCCTTTCCGCCGTCCCTCATCGGAAGGTTCAAACTTGTTAACAATATCTAAGCATTTATCTTTTGTCACTCTGGTCATCTATGAAGAGAGAAATGCAAATATTAAGATATAGTTATGCTATTTTGAATCTATCTGATTAACTCTATTCAAATGTCAATAACACTTTTGTTTCAGAATCAACAGACTGTAGATTTTATATATCACTCAGCATAAGATTCCCTCTGAGCTCACAGTAAACCTTGGTGTGAGAAACATACAACTCTCTGAAGTAAGTCTGATTGGTAGATTGGTTTAAATGGTATAAGAAAAGTATTTCAATAAAACTTTGTTTAAAAAATGTCGGAATTTTCAAATATGTCTTTAATCATCAGGTGGATATAAATATCATCTTGTAAGAAATCCATGCAATTTATTTTACTTTAAATTAGTTCTTTCAGTCTGCGATAATTTCACATTAATAACAATTTTGAAAATGGAAAACGTTTAACAAGCATCCAATATTTTATGGAAATGAATACCAAGTGGAAAGTTAGACCATGTCAAGAAGTCAAGGCCAAAATGATCCCCAACCAAATGACTGAAAGACACATGCTTAGGATGAAAACAAATCCCGAGCAGTGTGGCTTAATAGCACCTTAAGATTTGGTCTCTATGATTTGGTCAATTTGGTAAGTAAGACCACAATTTTAAATGGGAAGCTCTTAAACTCCAAAATGCATTTCTCAGATGATTTTATGGTGTAAATATTGAACAGTAAATATTTAACAATGAAAACACTGCAAGACAGAGACAGTTGGACAGATGGATGACATTTTGCCCACATTATCTTATAGAACCTTGTGAAAATTAATTTAGTGGTTTTTGGGTATGCTGGTGTGGTTGGACTGTTGGTCCTTGAGGAAATGTTTAGAATAATAAAGTGACAGATGATCATTATCAATCGCCAATATTTAATGCCAATCAATTATTAGTATATCACATTTGTGAATCTGAGAACTGTGCCCTTAGTAAACCTTTGATCATTTAATGTCTGTAAAATTTGCTATGTTAGGACTAAGAATTATTTTTTTCAAGCTTACCCCTTGTTCTGCTTCCAAAAATAATAACAAGTCATCTGTCGTCATAAAATCTGAATTACTTGCATATCTGAAACAAGATAATACACAAGCCATTAATAAAATAGAAGTTGACAAAATCTTTCTGAGCAACTTCTCCCCCAGGCACCCCAGGCAGTTCAGGTTGATATCATAGCACCAGGTGGGCTGTATAGTGTATGGTGGTCAAGAAGTCAGTCTACATAAGCATTAATAGTATGAGGGATCCATTGTTAATTCTACAATTTACCACAGGCTACACCAAGGTGTAAATGGGCATGAATAGTGTGAGGGATCCTTTGTTAATTCCACACTTGACTACAGGCCACATAAAGGTCTAAATGGGCAGCAATAGTAGTATTTGGGAGTCTTTATGAAGTCAAGAATAGAGATATCACAAGTTTGAAGATAACTATCATATAGGTATAGAAATAGGAAAACAGCTTCAAAAAAGGTTTGTCAAGAAATATTAATATTTGATTTTGAGGTGGTAAAAAATAAGCAAAATAATCTTAACTTTTCTAGTCATAATATTGACTGAGTTTCTAGCCCCTTCCTTGTGCTACCCGGGACTCAGGCAGCATAAAAAAGGTCCAAGTGGGATGGTAACAGTCAAGTCATAATACAGAGAAACGTATTCAAAATTGTGAGCAACTAAAAAGTATTCACAAAATTATCTTGTAAAATTTGATATTAAAGACTTACCTCACCAATAAAAAATATATTTCAGGCCTAGTTGAAATTTCTTTAAATAAATTGATAAATTCTTCACTATTAAGCCTTTTCCGGTCTTCACTCTCTTTCCCCAAAGAATATTCCTACAAAACACAAAGTATAGCGGTTAGTCTGATGTACAGATATAGATGCATTTGGGTCCCAGAAAACCAGGCCTGCCCATGCATTATCAAGTTTCACAAATAATCAACCTGCTCAGGTATTTTATCATGAAATCTCACCGGTTGTTCTTTACGTGCCATCATCTACATGGCACGTGTGATATTTCATCGTACGTTTTGATATTTTGATTTAACATGATTAGAGAAATAACAAATATATTGATATTTAACAATCTGAAAATCTGCAGGAATGGATTATCTGATACCATTTCATGGAGTCCATCATTAAAATCTGTTGAATCTGCAGCAGCAATCAACATAAACACTTAACACACTTCAATTTTATTTAATTAAAATGAAACATGATTCCTGTCTACTAGATAAAGTATGGAGTTATAACAATAGCAGGCTTCAAACTTTGAGATTAAAATATCTGAGAAGAATTCTGGAAAAAGATATAAGACCTCACTTCTAGATTATTCCTTGGAGTATGAATGCTCCAGGCAAGAATTTCCAATGAGAAAATGGAACATTAAAGTTGCTGCACTGATTATTGTTATGATGACGCCTTATAAGAAAGTTGTGATGTAATTTTTTCCCCAAAGATTTTAGACCCATCAAACAACAATTTCAAGCGATGCACATCTCAAATTAACTGTTTGTTTTTTTATATTGATTATGCAAATATACATTTTATTTCTCAGCTCCAAGTGTAGATGATATGATGAAGAGATTTGTACATTTATATCAAATGAATATTATAGTAATAAAAAGAACCTCACAACCTCTGATATTGAGGGCATCACATTTTTAATTCAATATCTTTTTCTTCCTAGTTAGTTAATGACTCAAATATGTATAGAATAATAGATATACCGTGACATTCAGTGAAAAATGGGACTTCAGAATGTACAACATAGAACTATTGAAGACTATGATGTCATTACATTTAATTAGGTCTAAGACCAAATTGGGTATCATCAGAATAAATAATGAAATAACTATTCAATAGATTGGAGACAAGCATACACAGATGTGGGAGAATATCTAAAATAGCCATGTGAATAATGCAGACCTAACTCCAAGGTGGCAGCTGTAGCTCTATCATATGGCTCTAACATAGCAATATTACCTCCTCTGGAGGAAGTGAGAACTTTAATTTACACCATATTTCCTATCAGTTGTATTGTTGGCACCCACTACTTATTCCCTGATACCTATAACATTCATCAAAATGAATCACTTTACCAACTCGTCTTCAAAATTCATAGTCTAGCTAATAATCAATCACCGAATAATCCCTATGTAGAACCTTATGATATACATGTCCACCAAGTTTAAATGTTGGATATTGTATAATAGCAAAGATGAAAGACACATCAAGTTTTTTTTCTGCAAAATGTTTAAGTTCTAACATAAGACTGTTCCCTGAAGCATGAATTTCATCTTGGTTACAAACCCTATTCATTGTTATGTATCATCCTACCTACCAAAAATGATAGCTCGGTCAATTATAGCCACTGAATGAATTTCTTGTCAATATTCTTTTAATACATTTCACCACTAATACCAATACTGTAAATCAAGATGCATCATCCAGCCAAAAATATCAGATCCATCCATTATATTTTCTTCCTCACAAGTTTATCCTTGAAAGTGTTCCTTAAGGCCAAGTTTCAAGGTTGGGTTTTGTATAATAGCCGAGATGGATGACATGTTGAAATTTTTTTCTGAAAAATGTTGAATTGCTCACTGAAGTGTCTTTCATCTGGGTAACTACGGTATTACTATTCTTCAAAATGTATCACCTCACCAATAATGATAGCTCTATAGCTCTATCTATAATAGCCACTGAATATAGCCCATGGCTAAATATGTTGCCAGACGAACAGACAGATGGACAGACAGAAAATGACATCTTAGTCTCTCTGGCAGCTATCACAGGCAAGGTAATAAATACCAGTATTTCTGTAGCTGAGTGATGTGAACATACTCACTGAATGTGTGTGCACTCAGCATCAGTCTGCCTCAATACCACATACACACATCATACCATTTCATTCATAAAGTGCAATGCTATTCATCGTCTGAATTCATTATTATATAATGTTATATTCATTTGCCAGGTCAGTAACATTTGCCATTATTGGTTATATAAGTTGGTGGGCAGTTTGTATTCTGATGAAGCTGTGGTTTATGAGGGACACATTTGTTTTCATTTGATTACACAAGACTATCCTCATTCACATTTCTCTCATATTAGGCTGCCTCATTATTTCTTACTCTTGTCAACATGCATAACAGAACATAGCTTTTCTTTATTAAGAGACCAAAAGCTTTCAAGATTTCATTCCACTGCCAGACATATAAGATTTCAAGGAGTAAAAACACCCATAAAAGAGATGCTGAAAGTCAATGTCCTCCGCTGTAAGAAATATATAGCAGAATGTTCTGGAGGTCAGAATCCATGCAAAGGTAAAGGCATATATGGACACTGCCTAAACTTAATGGGGTTCATTCACTTATCTTATTGATTAAAATTTTCTTTTTTTAGGTGATGCAATTAATTTGGATGAAAAATTGAAAATAATGTAGTATTTTACAGTGTAAATTGTACTGGGGCTCCTAAACTTTAAGAGAGAATGGAGAAACCTGGTTCCGTATATCATAGGCATGGAGTTATGTTGAGAGATCTTCTTGAATAATTCAAACTGTTGCCAAACAGCACATCGTATTATTGCAGACCTTGTCAGCCACATATTCTTTTTTCTTTCTCCATTGTTAAACATAGGCCAATGGCCTTAGAGCTATGCTGATAATTGCTTTTTTTGTAATGTTTGTGAACATTTTCTGAAAACTGCTTCAAAAATGATCATTTAGACCCATTCCAAGAGCAGTTGATAATTTTGATCTATCAAAATGCATGTTATATATTGTCAATATTGAATTTGACCCCAACTTGTTAACTCGATTCCCACAGGTGAATAAAATTGTCCCCTGAAAATACAACATCTTCCCTGCTTTTAGTTGAGAACTCCAATAAGTACATTCAGAGAAGATCAAAGTTGACTGAGAGAATGACAGAAAATTTCCCTCCCCCAATCATCACAGAAGCTATGCTATGCACAACTGAAAAATAGTTCTTAGAGACTGAAACTATGTACTGGATTTTAATATTTCTGTGTAACTTGAATATTATATGATCAAACAGATTTACATTTCAAGTTATTAGATTAAAGTGTAGTGTAAATGTATTTCAATCAAAATAAGATACATATTTGTTCAGTGGACAAAAGGACAATACCAAGACATTGTTTAAATGTGGTGCAGAATTTTAATGAACTGACCACCTTAGAATTAAAAGAAACTCAAGAAATGTCTTTAGAGAATTGGCAAGGATCCTAAGAAATTTCTTTATTACTATACAAAGGTTTCAAGATTCAAAGCAATATCACAATATCACATTTTGTTTTTAAAATGTATAATCTCAGCCCCAAAGCCCTGATAGTTTAGCCTAGAACATAATGGCATCAGTCATAAAAACCTCTCAGTGGCACTGACCACGGTGTTCCTTGCCATCAGAAAGACATATCACAAAATGTTCCACCCTGAGGGACCAACTTTGATCTACTCAAAATGCTGACCTTTAGTTTCTGTTGGACTTTGATGGTGGTGAGCCCTGTGTTAAGTTTCTTGACAACATTGATGACCTCAAACTCATCCAGCATGCCACTGTGGTCCTGGTCTGCTGTTTCAAACACTTCCTGGAGCCACCGGTCACGCATCTGCTGACGCTCCTCCAGGGGTTCCGGAGCTACAAGTAATATCAAATATAACTGGTGAGAAAATAGGCATCGACAGATAAGAAGGCATAATCTGTAACCTGAAAAAAACATCCTTACAGACTTAAATCAGTCATATGCATATTTACATGTTGTGAATTTTAGAAAATATTTTATCTTTATTTCCAAATAAAAATCATATATTTATCAAAAGAAAGAGTTTTATTGCATGATGTAAGCTGGCAATGGTTGTAATGCAAGCATAAAATTGAGGCTAATAGTGTTAACTGAGTCTAATGCTTGTGGGCTAAACCCATGGAAGCCATTCAAGAAGAGTCTGATCTGCTCTCCTCATGTTCACGCCACACACTCTAACTGATCCTGACAAGTAATCACACAAATATATTACACTTTTTATTCCAGTTGATTCTATTACGATACATTACAAGATTTTACCCTATTTCAGGCTGCAGACATATTGCCTGAAATCATTTGCATCAGGAAGCTGACAGAAATAGGCCTCATATGAGGGGGCAACATTTAATGAATCATGATTTGGTTAGGAACTTGTAGAAAATCTGTATTTGGCCCCAGAGCATAAAGATATTAATTGATTTTTTCCATTATCAATGACTCTCTCTGTGATTTTGACCTGGATATTATAACAATACATGAGTATAGTCATTTCGCTTGGAAATTTATAGCATTTATCATTTTCTGACAGATATGTGTCAATATTAATGGATGAAACAATGAAGTGTGAGTGACCATTGGTGAGTATATGCAGATATATATATATATAGATATAATAGCCAGTGCATATAAATATCCCTAAACAGTGTACTTTATCAAGCGTATGGCTCATACCATCGGTGTTATGTAAGTGATCAGAGTATATATTATGGCATACATGTATATATATAGTAACCCCTTTGGGAACTATGTAATGATTATTGTCACAACTATAGATGATAGACAATTATTGACAGATAATGATTCAGTTCAGCAATTGGCAGAGATATGATTGGATATGGCAGAGGTTTTAATAATAATGAAATGCAATAAATTGCAAACTTGAATATATTAAATGTTAGTTTTGCATCAGAACTCAATGCCTAAAATCATGAGAATTGGAAAAAATGGGTTTAGTTAGATTAAGAGCATGACAAGAACACAGCAGATATTTTTCATTTTGTATTTGAATCTAAATGAGAAAATATCACTCCATTTGATATATGCTTCAGTAAAATCTTTTTAGATTTTAATAGTGAGGCTCAGCTGCAGCCAAGGTTGATCACCCCATCCATCATCCCCACATAGCAATTATGCAAATCGTAGTTTTTTTCCTTCAAATATTTATGCTGAACTTAATCGTCCTGGTATCAAATAAAGAAATTGCACTAATATGTTTAACTCATCTCAACAAATCAAATCATGCCGAAGCGTTATGCAAGACACCTATAATTGCAGTTGCAATCATACTAATCTAATGTCTTAAACCTAACCTTGTTATCCCTCCTCCTGATAATATTGATTTTATCACATTTAAGTTTCATTTCTCTCTATTCATGTAAATGCGTGGTATTGAGAGTGAGGAAATGAGGAAGAGAGAGAGAACACACAATAGCAATGTTAGGGTATGGCTGTCTGACAACATAATATGCAATAACTGGGTAGTGGGGTGGAGCTCTCAGACAATATAACACATCGTGGCATGTTAGAGAGGGTGGAGCTCTCAGACAATATAACACATCGTGGCATGTTAGAGAGGGTGGTGCTCTCAGACAATATAACACATCGTGGCATGGTAGAGAGGGTGGGACTCTCAGACAATATAACACATCGTGGCATGGTAGTGGGGTGGAGCTCTCAGACAATATAACACATCGTGGCATGGTAGAGAGGGTGGAGCTCTCAGACAATATAACACATCGTGGCATGGTAGAGAGGGTGGTGCTCTCAGACAATAGAGAGAGAGAGAGAGGGGGAGGGAGGGAGGGGGGGGGGGGCATTCAGAGGGCAGTGTTTGTGACACACATGTGACTGTCATCTACTTGTGCTTGTGAGCTCCAGTCTGAGGAGATGGCTCTCTGCAAGTGGACTCTTATCTAAGCACAGCATACACTTCTCCACGGCAGAGCACAATCTTTCCTACTCCAGCACAGAAAACAATCCATTCTGTATTGATATGACATGTCAACTTGTCCTGAGCACCAACACATTTTTTATGGATACACAACACAAGTCTGTTGCCAGGCAGATGCTGGTCTTTATGGAGACAAACACCTGACCATGTCCTTGTTCTATTTCTCGATGACATGACAAATTTATTTCAGTGAAAAACTTATTATCAAGTTAGTCATGTTAAGGAACAATTCCTCATTACCATGCCATTCTGCATGCAATTCAGCTATCACAATTCCTTTATAGGCACAAAATGATCACTGATTTCAGTGCTTCCCTACATGTACCACTTGACCATCTTCATATTCTTTATGAAGTAGTAAGGACTCGACCATAAAGTGAGCTTGATTCAGCTAATTGTCATGAGAGCCAAAATATTTTTTACAATTACATTAATTACTTTTCCCTATTAAACTATTTTGTGGAACACCTGCATACACATAAGATATTCTCATCTATTGTGGTAACCAGAAAAACAACTGGCCATGATGTAATCCCTTAATGTGCTTAGAGCTGAGTGTTAACATATCATGTGTCAGAGATTTGTTTGGAGTTGATCATGCTAATTATAGGCAAGCACCGAAACAAAGAAAATGAAACATGACATCAGATCGTTTGACATTGTCATTTTTGTCCTTATCAAAGATGTATAAAAACATATATCAGACACCTCATGTACACAGGTCAGAGGCCCCTTTATTACTGACAGAGACGTGTATGTACCAGGAAGAGGCCTGTGTACTGCTGACAGAGACATGTATGTAGCTGGCAGAGGCCTGTGTACTGCTGACAGAGACGTGTATGTACCAGGAAGAGGGCTGTGTACTGCTGACAGAGATATGTCTGTAGCTGGACGAGGCCTGTGTACTGCTGACAGAGATATGTCTGTACCAGGAAGAGGCCTGTGTACTGCTGACACGAACGTGTATGTACCAGGAAGAGGCCTGTGTACTGCTGACAGAGACATGTCTGTAGCTGGACAAGGCCTGTGTACTGCTGACAGAGATATGTCTGTAGCTGGACGAGGCCTGTGTACTGCTGACAGAGATATGTCTGTACCAGGAAGAGGCCTGTGTACTGCTGACACGAACGTGTATGTACCAGGAAGAGGCCTGTGTACTGCTGACAGAGACATGTCTGTAGCTGGACAAGGCCTGTGTACTGCTCACAGAGATATGTGTGAAGCTGGACGAGGCCTGTGTACTGCTGACAGAGACATGTCTGTACCAGGAAGAGGCCTGTGTACTGCTGACAGAGACATGTGTTGCTGGCAGAGGCCTTGGTTAATTTTGCCCAATGGATTTGATCCATCTATTGTGGTAGCAATATATGGAGTACAAATTAACTTAGCAACTTCAGTGTTCCACCCAGAAATGCCATGGCAGCAGCCAAGTAATATTGTACTGTCAAGTGGTGTTGATAATTCTCATGCTTCCATATCAGGCTGCCTGTGTATAAAATAGCTCACAACCTGCAGGATTTGCCCCTGGCCTCACCATGTCTTTTCAATGCACACAAGGATATTGTTTGTATTGTCTTGCTGAGGAAACATCAAATTACAGGATAATTCTGCCACCTGCTGCCATTGTGAGGATCAGAATGGGATTAACAATATGTGCCACACAGACATTTCACTGTCAATGCAAGAAATGTATATGCCTTCTGTTCCTGACAGGCAGAGATGTGCTTCCTGAAATCAAAAGAACATGTCTGACTTACTTTAAGGAATACCTGATATTTTAACAAAGAGTAATACCCTTGTCACACCAGGGTTGTGATCGTACTGCTTTTGCATTACGTCAAGAAAAAAGAGAGAAGTGTTGATGGTGCGTCCATGGTGACCCCAAGGTTGCTGTTTGTCTGGAGAGTGCCATGGGAATGCCATGGATGCAATGGGAACACTGTCTGAGGGCCATGGATGTACTATGCCAACTTTGTTAGTTCATTTTTGTCACACATGACGCAAATCCACTGTGTTTTGTTAAATATTCAATGCACAGCAGACATAGTTCTGACCACTGAGTTCAGATGCAGCCAAATTGCATGGGCCTTGTCAAACATCATTGATGTGTATATATATATATATATATATATATATATATATATATATATATATATATATATATATATATATATATATTATGTAAATATATGGAAAATCTGTAGCTGCCCCAAATATATATCCATCGATTTATTGGCCCCACCCACTCCCCACAAATTTGCTGCTTCTAGACTCAGTGGTTATGACATAGTTCTGTTGTGGTGGGGCATCAGAGAGGAATTTATATAATCTGTGCTCTACAAATTTAAATATGGAAATTTATGAGGATAAAACATATTTATCTCATAAAGGAAAAGCAGCCCATAAAATACCATTAAGAATATCAAAGAGAGGAAGAATGATACATAAAAATAATTTCCAAATAATTTTAGATGCTATCATATAAACCTTGTAACCATATGAGATGCTGCTGTGGTTTAAATATATATTGTCTTTTGAAAATGTTGATATTTTGGTCCCCATGATCACATAGAGTGAATATCAGCTATCTATTATAATAGCACACCTTTAATGTGGAAACATGGGCCAGGCTGTTAAAGTATCAATTTTCTTTTGGATATGATATCTCAATAACATGCAATAATTTGAACAACAAATAATTAGACTGAAAAAACTTGGTTTGGAGTTTGAAATAATTATCATCCAGTTTCAATTTAAAATATAATTCAAAATTAATTGAACAATCAATATGTCACTTAGATTTTAGTAATTGACGAGATTGCTTTCAATCTGCATATAAGTTGTTTTATAGAACTGAAACCATTTTGCTGTAAGTTCAAAACAATATTCTAGTTGACCTGGATGAGGGCCACAAAACTGTCATGTTGTCCAAGTTGACTTCTCGGCTGTCTTTGATACTTCTGATCCATATTTTTTACTGGGCAGATTAAAACATAGGCATCAGAGATGCATCAACCCTCAGCCCTGGTAACTCATTGCACAACATTCGCTCCACACAATATTTGTGAACAAAACGTCACTGCACCAAGGCAAATTGATGCAGGGGTAAAAAAAACCCATAAAATCTACTTCCTTTGATAGCTTAGGTGTGTCAAGTATCATGAAACTGTCATCATTTACTCTAGAATTATTGAGATGGGCAGGTGACCTTGAAAAGCAGGTTAAGGTCACCGTCCATCAAACTCATGTGAAGACTTCCAAGATGCTTATGTGTGTCAATTTTCATGAAGCTGCCATTATTTGTTCTTAAGTTATTGCAATGACGTGGATTTGACATGATTGTCCCTGTGACCTTGAAAAGTAGGTAAAGGTCATGTTCCATCAAGAGAAGTCTGAGGTCTTCACCAGATGCTTATGTGTGTCAAGTCTCATAAAGCTGCCAACATTCGTTCTCGAGTTATAGCAATGATAGGGATTTCACATAATTGTAACTGTGACCTTGAAAAGTAGGTGAAGGTCATGTTCCATACAAAAATGTCTGAGGTTTTCATCAGATGCTTATGTGTGTCAAGTTTCATGAAGCTGCCATCATTTGTTCTTGAGTTATCGCGATGACAAGGATGATTTCACATAATTGTCCCTGTGACCTTGAAAAGTAGGTGAAGGTCATGGTCCACCATGAGAAGTCTGAGGTCTTCACCAGATGCTTGTGTGTGTCAAATCTCATAAAGCTGCCATCATTCGTTCTTGAGTTATTGCGATTCTTGGGATTACACATATTTGTCCCTGTGACCTTGAAAAATAGGTCAAGGTCACCGTCCATCAAACTACTCCGAGGTTTTCACCAGATGCTTATATGTGTCAAGTTTACGAAGCTGCCATCATTTGTTCTCGTACTATCGCGATGACAAGGATGATTTCAAATAATTGTCCATGTGACCTTGAAAAGTAGGTGAAGGTTATGTTTTATAGAAACAATTCTGAGGTCTTCACCAGATGCTTATGGGTGTCAAATCTCATAAAGCTGCCATCATTTGTTCTTGAGTTATGCGATTCTTGGGATTTCACATAATTGTCCCTGTGACCTTGAAAAATAGGTCAAGGTCACCGTCCATCTAACTCGTCCGAGGTTTTCACCAGATGCTTATATGTGTCAAGTTTCACGAAGCTGCCATCATTTGTTCTCGAGTTATCGCGATGACAAGATGATTTCACATAATTGTCCCTGTGACCTTGAAAAGTAGGTGAAGGTCATGTTCCATACAAAAATGTCTGAGGTTTTCATCAGATGCTTATGTGTGTCAAGTTTCATGAAGCTGCCATCATTTGTTCTCGAGTTATCGCGATGACAAGGATGATTTCACATAATTGTCCCTGTGACCTTGAAAAGTAGGTGAAGGTCATGGTCCACCATGAGAAGTCTGAGGTCTTCACCAGATGCTTGTGTGTGTCAAATCTCATAAAGCTGCCATCATTTGTTCTTGAGTTATGCGATTCTTGGGATTTCACATAATTGTCCGTGACCTTGAAAAATAGGTCAAGGTCACCGTCCATCTAACTCGTCCGAGGTTTTCACCAGATGCTTATATGTGTCAAGTTTCACGAAGCTGCCATCATTTGTTCTTGAGTTATCGCGATGACAAGATGATTTCACATAATTGTAACTGTGACCTTGAAAAGTAGGTGAAGGTCATGTTCCATACAAAAATGTCTGAGGTTTTCATCAGATGCTTATGTGTGTCAAGTTTCATGAAGCTGCCATCATTTGTTCTCGAGTTATCGCGATGACAAGGATGATTTCACATAATTGTCCCTGTGACCTTGAAAAGTAGGTGAAGGTCATGGTCCACCATGAGAAGTCTGAGGTCTTCACCAGATGCTTGTGTGTGTCAAATCTCATAAAGCTGCCATCATTCGTTCTTGAGTTATTGCGATTCTTGGGATTACACATATTTGTCCCTGTGACCTTGAAAAATAGGTCAAGGTCACCGTCCATCGAACTACTCCGAGGTTTTCACCAGATGCTTATATGTGTCAAGTTTCACGAAGCTGCCATCATTTGTTCTCGTACTATCGCGATGACAAGGATGATTTCAAATAATTGTCCATGTGACCTTGAAAAGTAGGTGAAGGTTATGTTTTATAGAAACAATTCTGAGGTCTTCACCAGATGCTTATGGGTGTCAAATCTCATAAAGCTGCCATCATTTGTTCTTGAGTTATGCGATTCTTGGGATTTCACATAATTGTCCCTGTGACCTTGAAAAATAGGTCAAGGTCACCGTCCATCGAACTCGTCCGAGGTTTTCACCAGATGCTTATATGTGTCAAGTTTCACGAAGCTGCCATCATTTGTTCTCGAGTTATCGCGATGACAAGATGATTTCACATAATTGTCCCTGTGACCTTGAAAAGTAGGTGAAGGTCATGTTTCATAGGAAAAATTCTGAGGGCTTCACCAGATGCTTATGTGTGTCAAATCTCATAAAGCTGCCATCATTCGTTCTTGAGTTATTGCGATTCTTGGGATTACACATATTTGTCCCTGTGACCTTGAAAAATAGGTCAAGGTCACCGTCCATCAAACTACTCCGAGGTTTTCACCAGATGCTTATATGTGTCAAGTTTACGAAGCTGCCATCATTTGTTCTCGTACTATCGCGATGACAAGGATGATTTCAAATAATTGTCCATGTGACCTTGAAAAGTAGGTGAAGGTTATGTTTTATAGAAACAATTCTGAGGTCTTCACCAGATGCTTATGGGTGTCAAATCTCATAAAGCTGCCATCATTTGTTCTTGAGTTATGCGATTCTTGGGATTTCACATAATTGTCCCTGTGACCTTGAAAAATAGGTCAAGGTCACCGTCCATCTAACTCGTCCGAGGTTTTCACCAGATGCTTATATGTGTCAAGTTTCACGAAGCTGCCATCATTTGTTCTCGAGTTATCGCGATGACAAGATGATTTCACATAATTGTCCCTGTGACCTTGAAAAGTAGGTGAAGGTCATGTTCCATACAAAAATGTCTGAGGTTTTCATCAGATGCTTATGTGTGTCAAGTTTCATGAAGCTGCCATCATTTGTTCTCGAGTTATCGCGATGACAAGGATGATTTCACATAATTGTCCCTGTGACCTTGAAAAGTAGGTGAAGGTCATGGTCCACCATGAGAAGTCTGAGGTCTTCACCAGATGCTTGTGTGTGTCAAATCTCATAAAGCTGCCATCATTTGTTCTTGAGTTATGCGATTCTTGGGATTTCACATAATTGTCCGTGACCTTGAAAAATAGGTCAAGGTCACCGTCCATCAAACTCGTCCGAGGTTTTCACCAGATGCTTATATGTGTCAAGTTTCACGAAGCTGCCATCATTTGTTCTTGAGTTATCGCGATGACAAGATGATTTCACATAATTGTAACTGTGACCTTGAAAAGTAGGTGAAGGTCATGTTCCATACAAAAATGTCTGAGGTTTTCATCAGATGCTTATGTGTGTCAAGTTTCATGAAGCTGCCATCATTTGTTCTCGAGTTATCGCGATGACAAGGATGATTTCACATAATTGTCCCTGTGACCTTGAAAAGTAGGTGAAGGTCATGGTCCACCATGAGAAGTCTGAGGTCTTCACCAGATGCTTGTGTGTGTCAAATCTCATAAAGCTGCCATCATTCGTTCTTGAGTTATTGCGATTCTTGGGATTACACATATTTGTCCCTGTGACCTTGAAAAATAGGTCAAGGTCACCGTCCATCGAACTACTCCGAGGTTTTCACCAGATGCTTATATGTGTCAAGTTTCACGAAGCTGCCATCATTTGTTCTCGTACTATCGCGATGACAAGGATGATTTCAAATAATTGTCCATGTGACCTTGAAAAGTAGGTGAAGGTTATGTTTTATAGAAACAATTCTGAGGTCTTCACCAGATGCTTATGGGTGTCAAATCTCATAAAGCTGCCATCATTTGTTCTTGAGTTATGCGATTCTTGGGATTTCACATAATTGTCCCTGTGACCTTGAAAAATAGGTCAAGGTCACCGTCCATCTAACTCGTCCGAGGTTTTCACCAGATGCTTATATGTGTCAAGTTTCACGAAGCTGCCATCATTTGTTCTCGAGTTATCGCGATGACAAGATGATTTCACATAATTGTCCCTGTGACCTTGAAAAGTAGGTGAAGGTCATGTTTCATAGGAAAAATTCTGAGGGCTTCACCAGATGCTTATGTGTGTCAAATCTCATAAAGCTGCCATCATTCGTTCTTGAGTTATTGTGATTCTCGGGATTTCACATAATTGTCCCTGTGACCTTGAAAAATAGGTCAAGGTCGCCGTCCATCGAACTCGTCCGAGGTTTTCACCAGATGCATATGTGTGTCAAGTTTCATGAAGCTGCCATCATTTGTTCTTGAGTTATCGCGATGACAAGGATGTTCGCTACAGACATACATACAGACATACATACAGACATACATACATACCCACGCCAGGAGTACTGCAATACCCTCAGCCTGATTACATCAGGGGCTGAGGGTAACAAAAGATATGGAATTGAAGGTAAAGTACAAGATGGATTTAAATCTTAAATCTCTGATAGAGTGCAATGTGTTGCTATTATAATAAATTCTCAGATATGAAAAAAACACAATATGGGGTTCCCAAGGTGTCTCTTTTTAGAGCAATTTAATTTGCAATATACATGTCTTCCCTGGCTCACATTATGAAAAAAATATGACTTGAACTATCATGTTTATGCCAATGATACTCAACTATTCACTTCTTTTGATTCTAATAATCAAGATAGGATAAACTGCAAGACTGAACTGTTAAATGTCTATAAATTTATGTCTAGGCCTACAAATAAACATGAATGTCCAAATATTATTAAAATCTGTGTTATGGACATTCCTTGTTCTAAAAATGTTAAAGAACTAGGAGTTATTTTTTATTATTTGAATATGAAAACTAACATTAGCAGGATATGAAAAAACATTTTGTTTTCAGTTGAGAAAAATGGCACGTATTAACAAATGCTTTACTTTTGTCTTGTGGACCCTTAAAGCATATGCAGAATAACAGGCCACTGAAGAGGAGATCCAATACACAGCATCTCTAATTTGTGTGTGACTGATTTGATGGATATACTGTTCAAATGTAGGTCTGTAAACTAAAGGCCCATACATTGAATATGCCAACAAACCAGATGAATAAGAGGGAATTCTGTAACTAGCCAAAGTAAAGGACTCTTAGCATCCCATTTGTTTGCTATTCATCTCTAACCGCTTTCTGGCTGCTGCCTGGGTTACTTATTAGTTGCTACGATCCTGGCCATTTTCTGATATTACCCTGGTGACCTCCAGGTTAGCACAATTGTATTGGCAGAAATCAATCCTCCTTCCTGACATAACTTCATCTCATCAAGAAACTCCCTGTGGCTGCCAGAAAACAATCTGATTATCACTGTAAGATGTAATTGCTGCTAAAACTGCATCCTTTTTATCATTTAGAATCGGGAGTGTATCTTGACAGGTTTTTTTTCTCAATGTAAAGGAACAAGAGATTTATGTGCAAAATATGGTCAAAAATTTCAACTCAATTATCTGCAGCAGTAACCATATAACTGTGTTACGGCTCCTTCTCTCCTGTCTTTGTAGCCAGGAATATGACCAAACTAGGAATGCAATATTTGTTTTGGGAATCAGCGGTATCTTTGGGAAAATGTCTTGTATGGGAAGAGTGAGCACCAATCTTTGCACACATTGACAAAGGCATATTCCTTTCTTGCATCATCCCTTTCCTTATTGTCAATACAAGGCAAAGATTAGGAGAGTATTCCTTCCTTTTTTGTGATGCTACGATAACATATACCAATATCAAGATCTTTTTATTGGCTTGTTTAACATTAAGCAGTCCTGCCTACCAGAAGAATATTAGCCCCAACAAAAGATAATGGATGCGCCTTGCAAGCAGGCAGAAATGAGTAGCCTCATCTGGCCTTATTTCATGCCACCTGACCCTTCACTGATGGATTAGTCTAGTCTGCAGTCATGTTAACACAAAACCAATCAATAACTTCCTGTGTGTTTCTATCTATGCAGGATACTTGGACCAAGGTCATGAGTAATGTGTGTTGCAGGTATTACTAAGGCAGGGGCTTCAAATCACTTAACTTAACCCAAGACTACACTAGCTTTATGAGATACAGTCCAGTCCATCATAATATTCCAGGAGTGCTTTATCTTAACTTTAAAATTTCTGTGTCCCTTGATCCAAATCTACCAAATAAAATTTATCTTAATCTGCCATTTTTATTATTACTTATTGGTCAAAAGGATCCAAATTTATGCTATAGGCTTCACAATAAGCTTTCAGTGATGTGATGTTAATGATACAACTTGGTTAATTTGGTTGCCAAGGTCAAAAAGGTCAGGGATAGGTCACCACTGAACTTATAAAAAATTTCATCAAGAAGCCAAGTGTGTGCATAAAGTATGTGTGTTGAATATTGCTTTTTGTAATATTTGTGAATATTTCCGGGATATGCTTCATAAATATTTAAAGTATTGCCAGCCTTGTAGTTCAAGAAGAATCAGTGTGGTAAAAATAGTAGGGGCCTTAATATCTGGGATGAGACCAGATGAAATTAAAATATTTATGTGTTCTTAGGAAACAATTTTGTTTCAGTATAAAATTGTCCGTTTAAGTCTGTTCCAAGCATGACCTAGTGTATTTACAAATCTGTGTGGATGAGAATTTGACTCCAATATGACCTGGCCTGACTGGAACAGAAGGTAACTATGAAATCCTCTTTGATTAGACAGTCAGACCTTTATCCATCAGATCATATGGTTGACACACCACAAGCTAGCTAATTGAGTTAAGTCAATGCAAGGAGATTGATAAAACTTTCAGAACCTTCGGTTTGACATTGGGGGATAGAATATTTTCTGAGAGCCTGGTATGTTAATCTGCTGACAGACTGAATGAAGGATTGGGAGAAGTTATGAACCCCAAAGATGTCTGCAGCTAAGTACAGACGATATAAGATACCCACATGCTGCAGCACAATGCCATCTCATAACATTATTTAACTCAGTCTGCCACTCCGATGTGAACTCCTCATAATCCATGTTAGCACTGATTGCAATCTGCAAGCATTCGGTAAGCAAATATATATGGGCAGTACATGTTTCTGGCCCGGGATTCCAATCTTCTCAGCAAACATTACTCAAGCTACACAGCATCTTTCAAAATAGCACGTAGTCCATTGCTCACAACACTTCTTCTGCAAACTAAAGAATATCTATAAAGAGTTCTATAAATTGGAGCAACCATTCATTCCCATTGGTTCTTTTTTTTTCTCCAGAATTTGGACACATTTATCTATTTACTTATCCCAAGGAAACTTGTATCATTTACCATGCTTTGACAGATTTGTGTCAATATTAAAGACTAACACAACCCCCATTTCAAACTTCAGTCATTTAATCCTTGTCAATTGCCCTTTTCAAAACATCCAGTTGTTGACCTAAGACCCTATTTAATTTTTTTTCGAGTATTTTACTCCAAAAATCTGACAATTCCACATTACTGCTCTAATAGCCAGTCTACAATTCAGAATCCGGCCTTCTATATTTTCATTGTAAATTAGTACTTCATGGTTGAAACAAGTTTCAAAATGACTGCAATTGGAGCACAGTCTGGACTTTTAAGCAAAGAATATATGGACTTTTCTTATTACTTCCTGTGATCAGCATAAGGGATGAAGGTGTCATGGCTGCCATAAAAGCATGTTTGAATTATTTGTAATTGTCAAAACTTGTGAATTTGGATTTAAATAACTTTTTATAGTATGTTATATTTTCCTAAAAAACAATCAACAAATTCATTATTTTATAAGCCTCAAACCTGTACCATATAAACGGCCAAATGTGATTAATTTTGTACATGTTAAAATGGTCAGCATTTGTCATAGGTGTGAAGGAATAGCACCTTTCTTAACCACATTTTAAAATGCCTAGATGATCTCCGAGATAAAAAAATTGTACTGTGTTTGTGGTAAACAATGATACTGATACATATATCTTTGGATTTATTTAACCACATTTTTTATTGTAGAATATTCTTTTCATGTTGTACCTGTGTTCATATTGGTGAAATTTAAATTGCTAATCCACAATTTGTGAAGGTTTCCTTCCCCTTTAATGGATGTCTATGGGGGTCTTTGATTTGTCTTTTACATTGAACAATCTGTGACCACTTTAGTAATCCGGGCCCTCCCCAGCCCTTATCTGTATTTTTCATCACTTAACAGAAGCTGCTACCCTCAGTGGCTGCTAGCCTTGATCTATTCTCTGGATAAAAAGAGAAAAGTAGGAATACAACTCATTATTGCAATTTCAAAAAGACATCACAGATAAGGGATCTGCTAAGATACTAATAAGTACTGTAATATTAAGCAGTAGTTACAGACTAGAGAAGGGAAAAATGACACAGATTAAGTTGCTTGGTAGCATTCTTAGATATTTTCCAAGGGTGGGGCATCTTGGAGGGGGGTGTTTATATTTCTCATTCAATATTCAGCCCCTGTAGCCACAAACAGTTCCTAGCCCTGCAAATTTACATTGATGGATGAAAGGGTCTACATATTGAGCAACGTGATAAGGAAATATTTATCAAAAAGTTGTTAATGCCTGATTTTTAGGCAAGTATGTATTTCAAACAGAGAATAATCTTGAGATCAATATTTCTCCTCAAATTAATTTAAAATTAAGCCAGATTTTCAACATATTCAGTGTTGATTGCTATCTCCTACTATTTTTATTTCTATGGAAACATCTTGTAACCATTTGTAACCCAGTCTATTTTTATTTCTATGGAAACATCTTGTAACCATTTGTAACCCAGTCTTGGATTGGTCAAGAATTAATCTCATAAGACCCACACTCTTGTCTCAACTGCTTTGATCGGTCTGATTGATGGATAAAGGGCAGATCCTGAAGAAAACACATATTAAGATAATATTTTGTGAACCATTGTAAATTGTAATTGCACATTATATTTTTGGAAGCCGACTGCAGTGTATGTATTTCTGACACAGACATGTATCACTCTCAACAATATTTCAGTCAAATCCATGACAAGAACAACTTGCAGCAGACATATATTCCTGCCTCACTGAATTATCATGTCACATGTCCTTGTCACAACAAGCCATCCGGTAACAGATTTACACAGAAGACAGGCTAACCCTTCAGGCACATGCCTCAGCTCATATGAGAAATTGTAACATGAATGCAAAGCAAAAATGGCTGGGAATCGAACACAGGACCTTTGGCTAATATCAGTGTATGCCACACTAGTGTTAGTTACTCGAGTAGTAAAAGCATGATAGAAATATAACACAATGGGTATTTGGAGAGCAATCATTAGAAGCATAGTACAATGGTAACCAGGTCTGGAATCATGTGAGACAACTATTCCACATTAGTGATCAAGGCAACGGCTGTGGGATATAAATAAAACATAACGGTTATTAAGGCAGCGATCATATCACTACTTACACTAGCTCTTGTAAGAAAACGTTGAAAACAAATCTAAAAGCATAGTCACTCTATTTTAAGGTGTTTAAAGGATGATAATATGGTTTTTTTAGTACCGGTAAATTATTTGTCTGACATCATGTTATTAATCACTAATATTAAATACCACATATATAAGACATAAAACGCCTTCCTGAATATTACCTTTTGCAAAAATCATAAAACAGAAATATTAAACAACTTGGGGTGACTAAGATGTCAGTTATATCATGAATTGTAATCATGCCAATAAATCCTAACTAAACATATATTTTGACCATAAATTTTTCATACATGTGTTTTGAAGCCAATGAAAGATTAGCTGTGGGGTCATTCTAAACAAGCAATGAGACTAATTCACAGCATGCAGCAATACCATGGCAAATCTGAACAACAATGTCAAACACTAAATCATATTCTGTCAAAAGAAATCTTAATGTTTCTTTTATCTTCAATTCCTTCTCAGAGATTTATGGATTTTTCAGAATCCCTATTATTATTCTTGATGTCATTTTCAAAGTGTTATGTGTAAAAAATGTCACAAACTGTCTTTTTCAACTGTTGCCAACAGGACATATTTTCATCACACGACACACCATAATCAAACTTTTTTCATCTCCTGACTTTAACAACAGGCTTTGCATGCCAAGTACCTGACATGTTATTCTTTACAGTCTTGCACAGCCTGAATTTTTCTCCTATCATTAACTTCCACCCTGCGCCTGTGGCCAGCGGATCAATTTCTGTCTTTAAAGGTGGCAGACAAGGTTAGCAAAAACATACAAAGGCATAACAGACCAATCACGAAATTGCTTACACAGCCGCAACTCTTAAAACCATCTTGATAAGAAAGGTCATCAAGTTTTGAATCATCTACAACAGCACAGTAATATGACTGTCTGAAGTGTTTTATGCTAAGAACAGCAAAAGTGGGATATGACTGCCTGTCATGACCAGAAATATATTCATAAATAAACCACAAAATTAATAAATTATCAAACCCACAACCTTTGGATAGCTGTAGAGAAACTGGCCAGTTTCTTGTTAAAATGATGAGAAATACAGCTGCTCCTATTGTGAAAGATGAAGCTGCCATGCTGATGCTGACCAACCTACTGACCTACTTTTGAAGAAAGGAAATTTCCATCACAATATCAGCTGCTACTGGTGGCCTGACCAAGCTTCTGACCTACTTTTTTATGAGTGCTAAATAGCCAGTAACTAATGAAATATTCTTTATGATTATCTGCTGCTGGTCATGAAAGTTAGTACCACTGTGTAGCAGTTGCTTGGTAACCTTCACCTATGATCTAATGTAGGCATTCATGGGATGTATGTGCAGTAAATATTTTGAGCCTTTAATTGTATTAGCTGCTAAGATAAAGCAAAATATAAAGGTTTTCAGTGAAATATCAAAATTTTAAACTAGTCAAATTGAAAGTTGGGTCAATGTCATGTATAAGGTTATACTAATGTAGGTCTTAATGAGATCTAGGTACAGTAAAAATATTGAGCGTCTAACTGAAAAGATATATAAAGTGTTGACATTTTTGTTGACAGACACACACATGCACATATGGGCAAATGGAAACACAGACACACACACAGATGAAGGCCGACACCATAGCACCTAAGCTCCTGCACTGCCTGGGCGGCGGGAGCTAATAAGCTGCTCTGAGACAATAAGGAAGGTATGGAGAGATAATATACTGTAATAAATCATTCATGAAAAAGAAATTTCTTATACAACCAAAATTTAGCAAATGTTGATCAAGTCTTACAATTTAATATATCATTTCTCCTTTGGTAGGCACCATTTGAAGAAAGTTAATTCAAAGTAAGTAATTTTTTAAAGCATTTGCAAATATAATTGGGTCTTCAATTTTTTAATGGAAAATCATGCGTCTGCAAGATTTTATATTGTGACATCATAAGAGCCCATGTAACATGAGTATATTAATCGTAAAAAAGGCAGAGCCTTTCCTGTTTTTTCAGTTGTACTTAATTTTTTTTCATGAAAAATGGATTGAGATACTTAAAGCTATGTCAAGTTGTGAAAATAGATTATATATAAGGGAATATAGATACTCAGCTGCATGACAAACATAAAAGTGTTTTATTTTTTATTTACATCATTTGTGTAATGTTTCTGATCCTGCAACTGAATTGACATTCATGATAGATAAATCTTTGGGTGTATTTGTCAATTCTCGACTTGACAACTTCTCAGTGAAATACAATATGGTCTCTTCATAAAAAATACATAATTCTCCTTCCCGAATATAAAATTACAATATTATGATGCATTTGAGAGAGAATTTCTGTCCCATAAAGATTATTCTTTGGATGAAATATCAATCAATTATAAATATGTTATCAATACAATGTGAAACTTTCCAGAACTCTAGCAGGGAATAAAACAGAACAGAATCTATATAAAACATACAATAGATGCACAAGACAGAATAAGAGAAATAAAATCTTATTGTCATATCCATCATGTGCTCCATGTAACATATCGTAGTAAAAATAAATCAGACAGAAGATATTTTTAGAATTTATGAAAGACACAGAATGCTTTATTTTCTTGACATATATAATCTATCTGGTACTTCATCAGGAGTCTGGGCACAATAAATTAAATGTGAAGAAGGCTCCTCTTACAGAGACTAGGACTTGTGAATGGATATAAGTTACACCTGTTAAAAAAAAACAAACACAAATATCCTTTTCCTTGGGGGGGGGGGGAGGAAAATGGCTGTAGGACTGTGCTGCAGCCTTGTAATATCCGTTGTTCATTGGAAGCGACGTGTGCCTCAGCAACAGGCACTTTGTGGCCGCTGCAGCAGCCGCAGTCAGACCTAACACAACATGATGATGCCAGTGTTTGTAACATGTATCAAGTCTTAGCACATTATTTACTCTGCCAACACATAATATCATCTCTGCATTCCAACTTATACATCACCCCCTTGTTTCTATGGGATCATCAAACTGTTACCATGGCAACCAGGGTGCTTAATTGTGTTTGCCTGTGTGTGTTAGTTGGATCAAGACCTGCATTAGGAATGACAAGAAACCTGCAATCACATACAATGTGCCTACAAGTGTTTGTGTTGCTCAGTCTAAGTCAGATCTCATATAGCAGCAGAAAGGCCAAGCACCGAGCACCATACCACCCTCACTGATACTGCCTACATTCCCGCAATTCAACATCTTTTCCTCTCTGTGGAGGTTTTCATTTTGCTTTGGGTTCTTTACATTTCGGTTTTGTGGTCTTTTTACATGAGAAATAGATTGAATTTATTTGGGCAATTTCGGTTTCACCAATAAAATACTCTGAAGCTATTAATTATTTTGTCTAAGCAATTTGAAGGAAAGCACCCTCTGTACTGGAGAAAATGGCTGAATCGTACATAATGTATATTTTTTGAGGATGTGGATTGCAGAATGGTCAACTAAAAGATTCAAACTTCTCTTTGGCTTTGATTTGTTTGTCAACGATTTATTTCATCGTGCATTTTGGCCCAATAAGGCAATCTCTGTTATCACAGATATGAATTGTACATATATTTCAATAAACATTTAAAGGTATCATGTGCACTAATTATACAAATTTATGAGCCATAAATTTATGAGCCATATTTTGTATGAACGAAGTAGGAAAGCTTCACAAAATAAGGATAAGCAATTTAATTATCATCAAAATATGATCGAAAAAATATGAAACAATACAAAAATTCTGAGTTATTATTTTAATACTCTTTAAAAATTTATGATCATCTTTCATTGGTGGCAGCCATCTTATCAGGGGGCTTAGAATACTACCAGCCAATCAAAAACAGAAGTTTCAGCACATATGTGGTTAAATATATCTGGAATATATGAATCGGTATCATTGTTTACAAACACTACATAATGTGGGGATGGAAGTGGGGTTTAGGTGCACAACTGAATGGGTTGAAAAGGGTTTGTTACAAGGACAAAATGACTGGGACTTTAATTGGGGAGTAGGCCTACTCATAATGAATAGCTTTGCTTCAGTCTAACTTCTGCAATTCTCGATGCCTCCAGAGTAACATTAAATCAGATGAGGGTGCCAATCATTCAACAGGATTTCAGGGTGCATTTGTTGGAGACTATTTCTGAGAAGGAAAGCGATAATATTTTGATAATGTTATGTACAAATATAAAGATGCTTGAATTTATATGTGTAGTGATCTGTGACACAATTAACCATAAAATAATGTATTTTTTTAGTAAGAATTTAACAACTAACTTCTTTAACATCATCTCCACTTTGCTGACTAAATACTTTTTGATTAGACCTGTTATCCAAAATATTCCGCGATGTGACCACTTTATTCCTTACAAATATCCCACTCACATGACACTCCTAAAGCTCACTATAAGTAACCATTTTTCTATTCCTGATTTGAGGTGTTTTTCGCTTGTGTACAATGTACCCATGTGTCTAACCAATGTGAAGGATAGAGATATTGATCTCAAACATGGCGTGCCACAACCCTTGTCCTACTTTACACACACCTGACTCCAATATACTCAAGTATCACTTGAGATTCTATTATGTTCACAGCGTTTATCTTCCGACACTGGATATCTCATTATGAACTCAGAATGTCAAAATGCAATAATCACCACTAACTTTACATAATTTAACATTCCAATAAATCATTTGTGAACAACAAGTTTCACCATATCTGACAATATATTCGGCCTGAAAATGTAGTTTAACAAAATATGGAGGTTTTTTGAGGTTTTAAGCGAGAATATGGACAAAAGGACGGTGAGCTTTTGATAATGTGGACCCTTTCACTCACTTTCACACAATCCTATAGTTGTTTGGGGGAAAAAAAACCGTTCTTCTCCTCTGTAATCTGATTTCATGCCGATGTGCCAAATTTGTCAAAGCAATGGATACGAGATATTTCAACTCACATGCTTATTTTATCATGTTTTCCATCTGTGAACTTGCATTGTGTCTTTCATTAAGAGGATCTGTCACTTAGATATCACCCTAATGAGACATTTCTATTTCATCTCTGGGATTCACCATCCAGATATTCTAAGATTTCCACATTGCCTCAAAAACAAAATAACTGATTTTAATAAATCTTTTTAAGAAATATAGACCAATATTGCAATGGATATCAGGAGTGAACATTATATTCCCCATATTCCTAAATGTGACGCAAGTCAACATCCTCAGGAAAAAGCTGAGAAAACCAACCCCTAATTATGGTGTGTGTTCCCCAGCGCACTGTGCTTTATTGAATTTAGAAGTGGAGCTCATTATAGAAATGACCTTGTGGAGCACGTCTCTGTCATGCCAACTTCTTTATTTCCTAAAATAACACTTTTTTCCATTTTGTTTGCAGGGACAGAGTCACATGGGAATACAAACTGGTGTTCCTTTTCATCACACACACAAAGAAATATATATTCTAATCTTGTCTTAAACTTTTGTGTGATAACAATCCACCTAATTTTAGAATAAAAAGCAAGGTAAACAAAAATATCTTATGCCTTATTAAGATATCTGTAAAAAGGAGATATTCTTGTCTGTCCACATAAAGCGAAAACTGATGATGTGATTATAGTTTGTATCATTGAGAGGAGAGATGCATAGACTTACAGTTTTTGTTCCTGCCTGATATGAGGCAGGTGAGGCCAGTGACCCAGATGTTGGCCTCGTCAGGCGTGTTGGCTATCAGGTCCATGGTCTCGTAGTTATCACTGTATATGATGGAGAATGCACACTCGTCCGGGTAGTGTCCGGCAATGTCCTTGTTTCTCAACACATCTGTGTTCTTCCCTACCCTCACCTCTTTCACAGCACTGATTGGAACTAAAAAAAACAAGAAGATCAAATTAATTTGCTGTGAATGCAACCAAGAATACAGTTGTGGAGTTTTAATAAATTGGCCATGAGGATGTTGGAATTTGAAGGAGACAAGTCAATCAATATTGTAAGTGAGAACAGAACATACCAAAATTGATTGAAAGCCTCGATTTACAGACGAGAAGAGCATTTCATCCCTTATCCAAAATATAACCTTGGAGTAATTATGAATGGAGGCGCAACGGCGCAAGATCAAAAGGGACATCATAGTTGCCGCCATGGGCATGGTTATGATGATGCCCATATAGATGCAAGATATGAAAGTTTTGACGTAAAATTTTTTTCAGAACTATTTTAAGTTATCAAAACCTCAATTTAGAGCTACACATATCACGAATGAAATGTTTGTTTATTTACGCAGATAATGGGGGTATAAATTTTATTTCTCTGCTCCAAGTTTTGACGATTTTATGACGAGATTTTCAAATTCATATCATATTTATGAAAATGATTAAAATTTCCGTTTTCCTCTCAGATTGTCAGGAAATCATGTACTTTATTGTTATTTTTGTCTTTCCAGTTTATTTTTAATTATTGGCGCATATATTGGCAGAATGGAAAAATATATCATGCTGTTCAGTAAAAGACATTTTATCAGAAAATGCAATTTATATTCCTGCCAATATATGCGCCGACATAGATACTTTGCCTTATGAAATGTTATGTCATCATTTAAAATAAATGAAATATGAACAATAAAAACTGCATCAGGAATTTCTAAATGCTATATCATAAACAATATTTTGTTTTAAAAGTTTCAAAAAAGTAATATGGATAGAGAAATATATTTTTAAAATATGTATGAAAAATAAAAGGTTTGGAATATTTTTTTTCTCTTTTTTCGAACAATTGTAATTAAAGCAATCACACCAGAAATTAACAGATCTTATTTCAAGTCATTTTGAGTGGATGGTTTGCAATCCTCAAAAGAACAACTATTCTGACTTTTATCAGAGTGTGTTATGAAACACCATTAAAATATTGGTTAGTCTAATATTTAAAAATATAGATATTAAATTTTCCATTATTCTGAAGTCGGCAACTATGATAGGATCAAAGGATTTTAAATCCATTGTGTGAAACAATGCATTGCCATGACGCCATAGCTCATATAACGGCCGTCACGCCTCCATTCATAATTACTCCAAGATATAACTAATTACTGTCATATATATATATATATATATATATATATATATATATATATATATATATATATATATATATATATATATATATATATATATATATATATATATATATATATATATATATATATATATATATATATATATATATATATATATTCATACTCCTGTTGTGTGTACTCTCTACTCGCCTCCAATGCATATAATTACTATATATATATATATATATATATATATATATATATATATATATATATATATATATATAGTAATTATATGCATTGGAGGCGAGTAGAGAGTACACACAACAGGAGTATGAATATAAATATGAAGGTAGATATCCCACTCAAAGTATTATCAAAGATTTTTTAACAAGTCTTTGAGGATTTCCTGGCAATCTTAAAGACAACACACCAGTTTGTGCATCTGCAGAAAAGTAATGAAACTACACTAATGATCATCTGACCAAATACTGAGACAAAACCACATAATTACTGAAGGAATTTAACATTCAGATAAGCATGATTACAAAAGATTTATATGGCTCAGTCTTGTTTAAAATCTAGAAGCGATCAATCAAATTTCATTCATAATCCTGCTGCAGTTTAAAGTCACTGACATCCTTTTCTTAATTGACACAAAACAAGCTGCCACAGTCACAAAAACAATGACAATAGTATGGATCTGTGAAGAAGGATTTAGGATCTATGGAGAAGGACTTAGCATGTCACAATTAAATTGCAATAAGAGATAGCTAGATGTCCCACCCTGTGTAGAACTTCGGCCAGAAAATTCATTGTCTGCCATATTGAAATTCAGTGGTAGTGTCATCTATGCTTTGAGTTTTCTCAGACGCCTCAATGATTCAGACTTTAAGATATCTGTCTGATTATGGGACCATGTTTGGTGCTCTTTTGCCCAGACTGGCTTACAGCACATAATTGCCAGACCTTGTGACCGGCACCAAATTCTCATGGCTGTTTTACTTCAAATTCATGATTAAACTAGGTTAAATGCCCAATTTCCTAGTCGAGTTAAGCAATTTCAGCATGCTCCATTGCCATATAGGATTCTGTCAATATCAATTTCATGAATTCTGATTGGACAATAATTAAAAGACCCACATGCACAGTGAACAACCACAAAGAAACGGAATGGTTTTTGTTGGGGGGGATCTTTGATCTTTGTTAAATAATATTGCACCTTATTTACATTTATACTATATATGTGTGAAAATTGTTTAATTTTGTATAGAAAGATATTGTGTGAACGAATGAGGAAAATGCTAACACTGTGTCTGCACTATACCGACTGTATGTAGAGACATGATATACATATTAAAAATCTTGTGTTAAACTTATCATATGATGAATTTTGGCAAAGAAATAAGGGAAGGGTCACACTTGGTCAGGACACAAATTATTCATGATGAAACAATCTTTAGGGAAGAAATAGACTTGAAATTGAAAGAAGTGCAATGAAAGATACAATAGCTTGTTTCAGTAGATTAACTTATGAACAGACAAACATCCATCAATTACAGGTAATGTGGTGAAAACTGTAACTGTAAAACCCAGGAAATAAGTGCTATTAAATAACAAGTGATTCATGATTTAAAATCAACCTAACACTTCCTACAGAAATGTAGCTCTAAATGTTATGGTTATTTATAGACAACTCAAATTAATAAGATTTTACCAAACTCTTTAATTTTGCATTCAAATAGTAAAAGTAATTTTTCATCATATGTTAGTTGATGTACTATGATGCAAAAAAAAGTTACAATGATATGCTAAATATAAACTGCAATGACAGATAAAGGAATAAATAATCATGAATATTTAATGAGGGGATAACATTTATCTTAAGTTTGAAATATATATCTGCAAAGTATGAATCCGTCAAAAAACTGTACAGGTATTAATAGATAATCATAACTCATGTCAACAGATTCTATTCCATTGGGCCATTAGCTCATTGTGGTTTATAACATCAATAAACAAGCCAAGGTGTATAAATGTCACATAGAAAGAGCTAAACATGTATAAATAGATGTAGAAATAACGCAGAATGTATGGACATATGCCACCTGTCAGAGGTAAGTTTTATGTCCCTTTTAAGACATGTTCAAGCCACACCCATTTCTCATGGCTCCACGCCCAGCCACCATCTTCACAATCAACAAATATGTCTTCCTCGTGGCATTCCTTTATAACCATTTTGTAATCTATTGTTAGAAATTATACTGGACATGACTCTTATTATGTTCTTTTATTTCAAACATTTTAGAATATATATCAATTATTATCAAGATAACATGTATTGGAAAAATCTAGCAAAAATATGTGGAACCAGACTATAATGTTAATTGGTAACTAGTGGCACCAGATTATCATGCTAATTGACACCAGATTATCAATACAAAATTTTATGTCACAAGTTCAATATCTTGCATTTGGAATATTTCTAAAATAAAATGGTTTAGAATAGGTTAATTTATCTGTTAACATAATTGTTTGTAGCATTTGATATTAAAATAAAAATCACATACCGTATCCGCTCGGGTTAGCGCCCATGGGCGGCTAATTGGGGACAAAGTAAAAGAGGGGGGTGGGCGTTTACCCAAGCATGGGCGTTTATAAAGATGGGTGGGCTCTTACACAATCATAAATCTTTGTAAAATGTACACAAACTTGCCTCTTTCATCGATAACATGGGGTGCCGTTGTGAGCGATAATACAGTGACACCTGTGACGTCATCAGTTTCAGTGCAGAAATTTGAATAAGAGCGCATAAAGCGATGACGAGTACACAACACAATGCTGGAGAAGATGCAAACTTTGCAGCTTTGCAAGCACATTTCTGTCAATTTTCACAAAACTCTACACAACTTTCACAAATAAATACACGTGAACACTGTGATAGGACATGATTTAACAGAATATTGGGGTAAGCTTCAAAGATTTCACTTGTTCATACTGTAGGAAGATGTTAAAAGTCAGATCTGTAGAGACCAATATGACATGATGGCGGACATCCAGGGAAGGTGGGCGTTTAATGATTTCTTCCTAAAAAGGGGGGTGGGCGTTAAGCCAAGCATGGGCGCTAACCCGAGCGGATACGGTATATTGTATTATCATCTAAGAAACAACTATTGTTTGATCACTTGACAACTATTGTACGATCAACAGATAAACCCTGATAATGTGAACTGTTGATAACACACTATTGCATGGAATTTTGATAACAGATAATATTTTAATAACCCACTAGTGTGTGGTCTATTGATAACACATTAGTGTGTGGTCTATTGACCATTAGTGTGTGGCCTATTGATGACCCATTAGAGTGTGTCCTATTGTTAACCCATATTGGTGAGGTTGTGTTGAATATTTCACACTGCAAGGATGCTGTTACATAAGTGTGGGGCGGAAGGTGCTGGAGCACTGAGTGGTGGGACAGGTGTATATGGGCAGATTGGATATCACGGAGGTAACCACACATGGGCAAGACAAATGGCTGCCCCAGGTGTTGCCATATTCCAGCAGCGCATTGTACGAGCCATACCCTCCCTCCCACGGTCCTGTGACGTCACTCCATGAAGCTAACTCATTAAAATGGTTAATGGGCCGCCAACCACCATGAGCTACATCATACAGCACAAGACAGATCACTCTCTCCACTGTGACATGAATATCTTATGCAAAATGGTTTCCTCATCTTTTACCCAGAGTTCTACACACCTGTCCTTGTACAGCTGTAATACTTTACTTACAGTTAATATATATACATCATGTTGAGCTGTAATAGGTCATGATGAGCTGTAATAGGTCATGTTGAGCTGTAATAGGTCATGTTGAGCTGTAATAGGTCATGTTGAGCTGTAATAGGTCATGTTGAGCTGTAATAGGTCATGTTGAGCTGTAATAGGTCAAATTAATTTACAGCTGTAATATTCAATGTAATGATGTGTAGCTGTCACTCAAAGCAAAGGCCAATGGTCCGAGAGCTTTGCTGATCATTGCTTTTTTGCAATGTTTATGAGCATTTTCTGGAAAATGATCAGTGATCAAATGATCAGTTAAATCGTTTCTCGGAGCAGACTTGAGCAGATAATAATTTCAATGAACCGAAATGCATGCTACACATTGCGTACACATTGAATATGTTATCTCAATTCTCATTGGCTAATATTTGTCATCTTATTCAAAATGGCAGGCTTTGACAACGAAGTGATAGCTACTAGGTTTTTTTTCAAAAAGTCATAAAAAGATGGAAACAATTATGAGCTAATGGAATATAGATAGAATTGGTCCTCTGAAAATACAACATCTTACCTACTCATAGCTAAGAACGCTGACAAGTAGTTTCAGAGGAGAAGATCAAAGTAGACAGACAGAATAACAGGAGGTCCTTATCCTTGTTGCAAAAGCAATGCTATCCAAAGCTAAAAAATTGACTATTCCACCCAATATTATGTATAAGCAACTGCCATTACAATGATGATGGTATTCTTAGAAGAAGAAGAGTAGTATAAATGTGAACAGTTGAAGGAGACATCGGGATTAGCAGACATATGGCTGGGATCAGTATCCTATTTTGGCAGTATATCCCTACCTCCTTATCTTAAGGTCCAGCCAACCTGCTCGGGGGCATACAAATCTCCTCTCTTGCTAAATACTTGCACTTTTCTCATGAACCTATGTGCTCACTGTTACTTAACCCAACCAAATACTGCCACCAGTGAAGCTCAATGTTTAGCCAGGAAAGTGTGAGCATGCAAGGACAAATAGTGAGATAATAGCTTCATTGCTTTAGAAAAAGAGGAACCTATTTGACATTGGCTATACATGCACAATTCTGTCAAAACACATATGGTTCAGATGGTGGAACAGTATCTTAGCAAAGCTTATATACTAATTACATCTTATGTCAGGATGACATTAGATATTAGATACATAGGATAAAACTTGGTAGAGTTCAACATGCCGAAAAGTCTTCCTCTATTAAAGATTGTATATATATATATATATATATATATATATATATTTATACATGCATACAATCTGTAATGGTGAAGACTTTGGTTGACTTGAATTTATATTCATAAGCCAAGCTAAACCCATTTAAGAGCTAGTAAGACAACATCATCCAGGTCAACTGTATGGACCAAAAGATTTGAGGTGGAAAGTAATTTTATATCTAGTTGATTCTACTCAAACAACGAGGAAGAATTAAATGATTTCAGGACAATTTACTTTCTTTGGTAGGTCATAATGAAATAAGAATTGGGATTTATTTTACGATTTGTTTTCTAGAGCTTTCTAAACGAGACCTTGAGCAGGTGGAAGGAATGTAGAATGCTATTATACAAGCAGTGCCACCAATCTTGGTGGTGAATATGTCAAATGTTGATGCTATTACAAATGTCTCCACAAGAGAAAATCCAACATATTTGGGCTCTTTCCTTTAGTAATATGGCAAAGGTGGAAAAAATGAGGCATAAATCATATAGAGACTTGACATAAAAATGACATGTTGTTAGAGAAAGCCCAACAAATGGAGGAGACAGCTGCTAATGAGAGGGAATAAGCCTTATGAAGGATGGTCTTTGCCAACCAAGTTGAGCAATAATTGATGACAATTTCTCGGCTTTCTACAAAGCAGTTACCCCCAAAGTGACCACCAGGGGGCCATACTTAGAGGACCATAAATGTAAAGGTTGTTCATCAAAGTTAGTAATAAGACCATGACATACATAAATTACAAGGAGTGCTATAAATATGTTACCTTTAGCAAAGTAATCAAACGCATACCATGCAAGATGGTTTCAGCAGTAAAAAAATTAGCTTTGGCCAAAAAACAAACAAACAAGCAAGGGATGTTAAGTGATTTGAGAACTGTGATCTGACATTTATAAGGCTAAAGGCCAGCTCTTTGGATTGGAAGTCCAGAATATGATGGATGGTCATTTCTGAACAGAGCAGTCTATGGGCACCAGTTTTATGGTCAAATTATGCCACAATTATTTTTGGTTTGGTGCAGCCAAGGGAATAATGTCAATCACAGAAATGTGTGCAGTCAGATCAATGAGAACTGTCTGATATAATCCAAACATAAAGGCTGTCGATAATCTGTGCTAAATAATACCAGTCATATGGAGCTAATCACATATATTCCAATTGGTATATATGTTAAAATACAACATTGCTCTATGGATATTTCTTTTTATATTTTGATTCTTATTATTTGTTATAACTCTTAATAACAACCCAAAACATTACATTTATTTTATGCTTTTTCTGACAATGCTTTAGACTTGATCTAAAAATATGTTGTCAAAATGAACAAGTTTCGTATAAAATGATTCTACTGTGATTCGCAGCATGAATGTGACATGGAGACAAGTCTTCTTGCTAATGAGTAAAGCTGGTTGCAGCAGGAAGGAGAAGGACAAACCCGTCACTGTGGCGCAGGTATTCAGAGCTTGAAGGCCAGGACCATTTAATCTTGATCATTATTCAAGGCCTATAGAGAGCTGACTCTCATATAACACAATCAGAGATGGTGGAGACTGACGGTATCAAAAACATCCACATTACCCAACCCTCATAGCCACATCAAACTCATGTTCTGTGCATTGAATTTACCATACTTGTCAGGTCAAGAATACAGCATAGAATTAAGCCTATATCTAATGGATCGTTTTTTTCTATTTTGTGTAGAATTTAACAATATTATTTTCTTATTCAAACACAATCATTATTTTTATGAAGAACATGTTTTGCTCACTCTCGGGGCAAGACATGCATTTAACAATGTTACTTTGAGATATTAGTGACCAGCAGTTTAACAATTATATAAATAAAATATTCCAATATGCTAAAATAATTGTGCTATAATTTCATCATAATTTCAAATAAGATATAACCACAATCTGATTTTAATCAACCATTTAAATATTTTTGTCATTCATATATTGAATTCCAAAACTTCTGATACTTAAGCTTTCAGCTATGTCTTGAGAATGTTTCTTGCCAACTGAGTAACATTTTTGTGCCACTTTGAACTCAGCTGCTCAACAGAGATGAGATTGTATTGGAAAGCTTTCGATGGTAAAACTTCATTAATTTGTTTCCTCTGCATCTGAACAAAAAGTTCTCACACAAAACTAAAAACTTTCCATTTTAGATTGTATTCTTTCCTGAAGATTAATCTATTATTATTTATAATTTTATCATTACTTCTGCCATGGGAAGAGATTTTTCATTGATTGCATGGCTTAACATACTGTCTCATACTGCTTCTATCAAATATTCATTAACAGAAAGCTTAAAAATGGTCTTTTCAAGGAATCTAAATTAAAGTTGCATGGTTGCAACTTTACAGGTTGTCATGAAAATAAGTATATGCTAATTTAGAATATTACAACTTTAAACTATGACATATAATAAATTAGTCAATTCACAAGAAATTCTTGGCAGTTCATATTTCATATTTAACTACTGTCTAAAAAAATAATTCAGCCTAATATGGTGTAAGTGTGTGTATTTATGTGTATATATGTATTAATGTCCAGCACTTACTTCTGGCTTTTTGTGGTTTCTTTGAAGATGGCTGCCATCGTATCTCCTGCAGGTCAGGGTCTAGGATGAATAGACGGTGATACTGACGACTGTTGCTGCGTACCTTGATCAGCTCGGAACCATTCTGCATAAAGTACAGACAGTCTGGGGCTACAAATATCAAATAGCATATGCATTACTTTCTCTCTCAAACCTTCCGTATCTACATGCATATAAACAATAAATACAATATGTTTCCATGAGAACACTGAGATGTGATAAGCATGCTGAAATGGCAAATATCAAACTTGGGGCATGATGAGCATTGAGACAATGAGTAGAGATAATGTGAGTGACGATACCAAGCAGAAATATTGCCAAAAGAGACATCTCTGTCAGCGATATAGTGAGCATAGATACAGGGAAAAGAGATGTAGTAAGCAGAGATACATTGAACAGTTATACAAATGAGTAGAGATACGATAAGCAGAGATACATTGAACAGATATAATGAGTAGAGATACAATAAGCAGAGATATAGTGAACAGAGATATAATGAGTAGAGATACAATAAGCAGAGATATAGTGAACAGGGATACAGTGAGTAGAGATACGATAAGCAGAGAAATAGTGAACAGGGATACAGTGAGTAGAGATACGAAAAGCAGAGATATAGTGAACAGGGATACAGTGAGTAGAGATACAATAAGCAGAGATATAGCTAGCAGAGATACATTGAACAGAGATATAATGAGTAGAGATACAATAAGCAGAGATATAGTGAACAGGGATACAGTGAGTAGAAATAGTGGGAGGGAATATAGCATGCACTAATATTATGAAAAATGGCAATCAGAGATATATTAGGCAGAAACACAGAGATGAAAAGAATGATACAGTGAGCAGAGGCACTGTGTACAGATATTTAAAAAAAACATAGAGAGCAAAGATAAAATGAGCAGAGAAGGTGAGCAAAGACGTTGCTCGTGGCAACAATATGGTGAGTTGATATAACATGCGCAGAAATACAATTATAGAGGAGTTGATGCATAGTTGTGACAGAGTTGATATATATATATATAGTGGTTAGCGGAAATCAAGTGAGCAGAAACATTCTGAGTACTGAGTGAGTAGAGATGAACAGAGAGGTGAGAACAGATGAGTAACCAAATAGTGAGGGGAGACATGGTTGGTAGAGATATCGCCAGGAGAGATTTAGCAAGCAAAGATACGAAGAATCCACGAGTGATCAGGGGTTTTACAAGCTTGAGCTCTTAAATGCTTATCTTTGTCACCCAGAAATGATCATGTAATCCCCTATGCAACCTATTCTCTGCTATACTCAAAATCAATTCTATTATCATTTCATGTGTTATTCAACATGTTATCATCAACTGCAATAATCTGGTGTGTCCATTCTTCCTTTGAATTATTAAGGACTATGTCAGATCCTTTGTTATTGGCACAGAGACAGAGACAAAACAATCTATTCTCATTTTACCGGAAGTTTTCTTTCCCAAATACCCCTCATGTCATCTTAGTTTTAGGGACACTTCAAAAATGAAAGCCCTGAATACCTTGATAATGGATTATTTGACAGTAATATGACAGAATAAATGTACCACTTCATTCAAGCATACTGCTCCATTTACACAAACATTCACCAACACTTCAGAGTCAAGGAAAAGTCTATCAAGTGTTTGAGTGAGGAACTCTCACACTGTGCAAACAAATTCTTACAATGACAATACTTAACATCTGATATTTAACAAACCAAGCAAACCTAATGTTAATATCTGAAACTAATAAACTTATATTCTAATTTATTGAGTACCTGAAATAATCTATTGAGTAACTGAGTATCTATCTGATGCTGTTCTATGTTCCTCTCCACTCCCTCCAATCCTTGTAGTATTCTTATTTCCACATGTTTCAACATATTTACATTCTCCAAAACATACTTGTTCTGTAATGCTGTAATAAATCAACCACTGTTGACCCCCAAACCATGCAGTCATCTGTATTTTGTAACCATCTAGAATTATGTCTCAGTTTTTTTTAACATAGCTGACATACCAAGCTAATCCTTCACAATGTAATGTTGGATGGCCATTGCGTTTTCACAAGCTCAAGCATATTTCCAATTTAGATGACTACCTTGGAGCTGATTGCAATGGATGACAGATCTGTTTCACCAATGATAAGGATACATATTGTGGTAATAATGCAGTCAGCCAGGATGTGGGCTTCTAAGTGAGTAACTGTCCCCTTGAGAAGAAGATGTGCGCAATGTCAAGCCTACAAGTCTCTGCCTCCGACATTAAGCCAATTCACAATCAGCCACCGATTTACTCAAACAAGTTTACGCCCCACAACTCCATTAAGTACTTATTTGTTTTTGACAAAATGTGATTAACTCATGAAATTAATCATTATCAAGGTGGGCTAAATATGGACGGAGGCAATGCTGTGGGCCATTGCTGTATGTTTAATGCAATATTTCCTCCTGTGTCTGGGATTATGCAAGCCGCTGCCACCAAGTTTGATCACATGCTATTGTCCTATCCATTCTGATAACATCAAACACATTACTTCTGTCTCCTTCAAATGGCCCCACCCTTCAATTGATGACCTTACTGATTTAATAGCATGCAATACAGTCTGATTTGCAACTATCAGCCACATACTACCTACCACTGCTCTTTTAGAGAATGTCTTTGTAAGCTTTGAGTTACATTCTCTAAATATGGTGATAGGGTTGTTCCACCTCAAATAAGTAATGCAATTTATTCATTATTCATAATGCTCTTTATATTTTTTGCAGATAATAGCTTCTAGTAATCACCTTATCTCATGTTTGCGAATCACATGCAATCAGCGTTCTCTCATACCCAATATATGTGAAAATTTATCACAGAGTTTGTAAAGAAAAAATGGAAATGATTTGGAAATACCACCTCACTACTTATTCCGATCAATTTTCAGACCTACCAACATCCAAGACACCATCTTGTTTTACTTCTGGAAATTTTGATCTGGTGCATGGTATTGGTAGTTGCAGTTATGCAACATAAGGTTACACTACATAAAAAGGTTGATACAATATAATAAAACTATACCAAATGTTAGTACCTACTTTATATAGTTTTCTCAGATTCAATAGATATTCACTTAACTACTCAGGTGATATAATCAATTGTCAAAATCTACCCAACTGCCAAGGTAATATAATCACCTGCTGGAATTCTCCACTCAAATAATCTTACCTAATATCTAAGCTGTGTACTCACGTACTAAAGTCATCATACTATTTAAGGAACTTATTTAACTACTCATTAATCTGTTCAACCAATCAACTGTTTAAGTCTCCTGAACATCTTATAAAACAAAAACAAAACAAAAAAATAATGAGGTTTTCTGTTAAATGCCACTGACTGGTGAAAAAGGGGGAGGGGATATTTAACAGTCTTAACAGTCTCTGTCTTTAAGATTTTCTTATAATAAATTTGTTCGCTTTTACAAGGATATGTAATTTCATTCACATAATATATATGCAGTGCAGGTTTAAGCTGATGGGTAGTTTACTCTTTGTCATCTTATACAGATCACATAAATAGCATATTGTAAATATGGCTAATGAGGCGTGGCAGTTGAATTTTTTTTCAGACGAAGCCTACATATATACTTTGGTTATCTTTCACATACGTACCTGGATAAACCATAAATTCTTTACTTATTAAAGATATAATAAATATTAAAATCATAAATGGATTTGTTCAAAGCATAAAATTGTTTCAAGCCCTAGGGGAGAATGGGTGTAGGTGTTAGCATGATTTATGGCAGTGCTGTCTATGAGACCCTACCTGCATAAGATACACTTCTCTTCATCTTCATGGTTTGTGTCTGGCTGAAGATATGATATGCGTCTTCTTCGCACAAAGTGACCACTCTGTCCTGGCCAAATGTTAACCCTTCACCAGCGTGTATATTGTGGTAATAGGTAGGCAATGGTGTATTGATGCTGTATATGACTGTTTGGTCTGCCGATCAAGAGAGCTGGTCGTAATAGAATAACCAGTGAGTAGAGAGTCTCCTGAGGCAGGCAAGTTGGTTTCATGTGTCGATACCTCACCATATATATATATATATACATATATATATAAGATGTGACTGCGACACACCCTCTTTTCTGTCTTTCTGTCCACACAAGCAGCCATTACAAATACTCCCTAAACAAAGAACATTCAAATAACCAAAATATTTGTTTCTTTTTTCATTATTTGTCACTTTCTCATTGTCATCAATGTCTAGCTAACTGCCACTGTCAACTTCACACGTATTGTTACCACTGGCTGTATATATTTAGGCATATAATCATGGGTTAATTCATCAATATGGGATAACATGGGTGGTTCCAGTTAACTTTGACACTGTTCTATCATTTCCATCCATATTCAATTCTCAACAACAATAAATAAACAGGATGTCTAATATCGAAAAAATGACTACTGATTATTACTTTCAAATATTAAGAAAATCAAGTATGCTGATTAGAGAAAAGCTTGATATTTGTTCGTAGAATTTGTCCACAAAATATCAAAATACTAATTTGCCCTCAAAGTTTGAATCTTCTGTATGGGAGTCCTATTTATCTCTATATTAATTTAACCAGTAATACCCAGAGGTGACAAATATGCTAAAGTTTATGTTTGTTCTAAAATAAGTATGTGGTCTCAAAAATTGGTTTAGCTTCAGCAGTCCCTGATAGTTCATAAGGCCACCTTTTGGAGAATATATGAAAATTGCACAGTGTCATTATTTTCTTATTGAATCTGACCTACCGTATTTACTCGTGTATAAGACGACTCGTGTATAAGACGACCCCCCAAAATTGAGGTTATTTTACTTGAAAAAAAAAATTTCCGAATATAAGACGAGTTGGTTTTTCAAGAGATATTGGCTCTGCTACCATTCAAGCTTAAGCTGAAGCTTGGCGGTCATTTTAAAAGTGAAACGTAAATATGCTTAAAATATAAGATATTAGCCGTCTTATACACGAGTAATTACGGTAAAACGTAAATACGATGTTCATATTTTCGAAATAACAAATATCAGACGTAGCGGATCGATTTTGATTGCATTTTAAATGATAAATAAAGGTATTTACCCAATATTATCACAAAACGTAATACAATGTACGTGACTTCCTTTATCTTAGCGTCTGGGTGCCCATGAGACAAAAGTGGAGCGGCCAACATGTCAAATTGAACTTTCATATCCGTAGCTGATCGATTTTAATTGCGTTTAAAATGATAAATAAAGGTATGTACTTAATATTATCACAGTTACGTCGAGAATTTCTCCACATCATTGATTTTAGCCTCAAAACAAAGTGTTTTCATTATTTATCATTTGAAATGCAATTAAAATCGCTCCGCATGTGAAAGCATTTCTGTCAACAAGGAAGACACGACTCAGCGCAACACGTGGTCGCAATTTTGAAAGGCGGAAGTGACGGGAAGAGGCTCTTGTTTTTAGCGCGAAAACGATTGTTAATATATTGCGCAATAATGGATGGTTTTGTTCTGTTCTCGACCTGCAAAACGTAATTTGTGATAATATTATGTATATACCTTTATTTATCATTTAAAACGCAATTAAAATCGATCCTCGTGTGAAAGCATTTCTGTCAACAGGGAAGACACGACTCAAAGCAGTGGAAACAAAGACGAGATGCAAAACTGTGAACGCTGATAATTGAAATCAGTGAGAACAAAGTCAAAACAAAGCATTTCGAAATAATATGTTTTAAATGATATATAAAGGTATTTACCCAATATTATCACACATTATTTTTCGCAAGAATTTCTCCACGATGTAGAACGTAATACGATGTACGTGACGTCCTTAATCTTAGCGTCACAACCAACACGTGGGAGAATATTTCTTTGTGTATTATAAAGCCAATGATATTCATTATATCGCTTTTAATTATTATTGTTTATATCGATCTTAGCATCAAAACAAAGCGTGTTAATACACAAAGAAATATTCAACCACGTGTAGACAGTAGTCCGCCTGTCCGATATTTGCTTTCACGCTAGTATTGCGTAATGCATGTTAAATGAATGGATGGTTTTGTTCTGTTCTTGACCTGCAAAGCGAATTTGTGATAATATTGGGTAAATACCTTTATATATCATTTAAAACATATTATTTCAAAATGCTTTGTTTTAACTTTGTTTTCACTGATTTCAATTATCAGCGTTCACAGTTTTGCATCTCGTCATTGTTTCCACTGCTTTGAGTCGTGTCTTCCCTTGTTGACAGAAATGCTTTCACACGTGGATCGATTTTAATTGCGTTTTAAATGCATTGATGGTTTTGTTCTGTTCTCGAACAATTTGTGATAATATTGGGTAAATACCTTTATTTATCATTTAAAACGCAATCAAAAAGGGAAGACACGACTCAAAGCAGTGGAGACAATGACGAAACGCAAAACTGAACGCTGATAATTGGAATCAGTGAGAACAAAGTCAAAACAAAGCGTTTTGAAATAATAGACCAATAATATTGGGTAAATACCTTTATTTATCATTTAAAACGCAATTAAAATCAATCTGCTACGTCTGATATTCGTTATTTCGAAAATATGAACATCGTATTTACGTTTTACCGTATTTACGTTTTACCGTAAATACTCGAGTATAAGACTGCTCTCGTGTATAAGACGACCCCCTAAACATTAACTAAGAGTTTTTGGAAAAAAACCTCGTCTTATACACGAGTATATACGGTAATCAAATTTCTAAAATATGAATACCGCTTATTACATTCACATCAGACCGAACAATACAGTTCAATGCAGATCTAGAACAAAAATGATATGATAAAATTTTGATTGATGTGATGTTACAGAATGAACAGACAATAGAATATCTTAAAACATGAGTAGCTATAAAATCCACCAAGAAGTTTCAGAGAAGTGGAACAAGTGTAATGGACAGACAGTGTTAAAAAATGCCCCTTTACTGCATAATATATCTGTTTTCTTGTTCAGGTGCCTAGTTCCATTGGGGCCACAATATTGTGTATAAATAAACCATAATCACATAATGTGTATGAATCAGACAATCAATCAAGGAACACATATTGAAGATTGGATAAGATTGCGCTTGCTTCGTTTTTAATGATGATATTATCAGCAGAGTGTTCATTTGTCTTGTCAGTCATATTTGGATGTCATTTCAACAAGACGTAGCACACACAGTCTCCAAATAAACTGACTTCAAGAATGGTAGATTTCCATTATAAGCACCATATATAAAGCATCAGATGTATCATGTAGTATATGCCTAAGAGTATTCCCTATTTACCTAGCTTTGCAGGTTGAGAATATATTCTATATATATTATTTCACATAATATGGCTTGCTGACTCTCTCACCCCCACATTACTTTTCTCCAGAAGTCTCAAATTGAGGCAACAATACAATTAATAGGATGAGGCACTGGATGTTCCAGATGTATATGCAAGTGTACAAAAAATCTGAGCTCCATGGCAAAATAAATAAAATCGACCAGTCGCCTAAAAATACAACATTTACCCATGAATATTTAAGAACTCCACCCAGCAGATATAAAATAAGCCACTTTATATCACTTGAAGATTTTATGCACCGACTGGAAGCACAAGTTTGCGATGATAATAATAAGTGTAGAAAAGATTACTGCTTTCACGTGAAACTTTTTCCAAAGTTTGATAACAATCAATAAAGGCTTTATATTATGACAAAAATGAATAGGTACAGAAAGGCAAAATGGCCTTATGGGAATATTAAAAAAGCTTTTGCTGTCATGAAAAGCATTGTCCATTAAATAGAGCCAGAATAATATTGAAAAGTAATAGAATTGTTTTATAGCAATTTAAATAATCTTTGAGGCTTTTCATGCCTTAAATTGTAACAATCACAAGCATATTGATCCAAAATATAGCTATAAGCATACACTACACATTCCACGTTACAAAGTTAGCATGCTTAACTTCTATACAATGTTTATAATTCGAGATTATAATATATTTAATTTGAACGATTGGTTCATAATATTGATAAATTCCAATAGATAATGATTTTAATGACTATAAAAATAATCAAATTATACTGATGTACCAGCAATATCAACCACAACCTTCATAATTGGAAATGAATTGGAAGTGAATTATATTCTCTTTTCATAGTGCAGTCTGGGTAACTGTGTCAATGAATATGATAAATATATCAGCTCAATAATTACCATGAGTAGTGACAGATATATGTCCAATTTTAAGGACAAATAGAGAGAACATCAGAAAGGTTAGAGGTGAAAACCTGAAGAACACAGCATCAATAATATTACTGAAGTTTAAATTGGATTTCTCACTTTTAAAGTGATCCAGTGAACATGGCCTCCCCAAAGTGATGTTTGTAAAAATTATTTCCCCCAATAAATGCTTAATGGTTTGTATCTCAAGTTTGGCCATTTGACACTGTGTTAAAGGAGTTTTACAGTATCAATTTCTCTCAGATCCATCATCATTGCTATGATATGGTTTAAAACCAATTAAATTATTCACTGCATCTCCAGGTATTTTAGACAACCCATGTCTCTTTAAATGTAACTTCATAATGTATAATACACATATTTCTTTAAAATTACACGCAGTATCAATGTATAGCTTCCCTGGCAACCATTGCTTGTACATTAATCATGTTGAAAAGACTTCCTAGGGACATGTGCTGAGGAAGTTCATGGTGACTCAGTGTTATTACCTGTTGTCCCCTGTTTCATTCATAGACTAAATCTTCTCATATTGCTTGATATTACCGTACTTACAAATGTATAGGACGAGGTTTTTGTACAAAAACCCTTAGTTAATGTTGGGGGGGGGTCGTCTTATTCACGAGAGCAACCTGTGGACGAGGATTTACGCCCAACAATTACGGCACTACGAGTTTTCATTACAAACATTCTTATTTTCGAAATAACAAATATCGGACATAGCGGATCAATTTTAATTGCGTTTTAAATGATAAATAAAGGTATATACCCAATATTATCACAAATTATGCTTCGCAGGTCGAGAATTTTTCCGTTTTCGCGCCAAAAACAAGAGCCTCTCCCGCTTTTCAAAATGATGATCTTGTGTTGCGTAAATCACGTATGCATGTCGTAATTCTATTTCTATTAAAATTTAATTTATTATTTAATTATATCGCACAATTCAATTCTGCTTTTGATGTCTTCCCTTTCAGTCGTGTGTAAATTAGTAAAATTTCACTGATACCAATTATCAGCGTTCACAGTTTTGCGGCATTTGTTTCCACTACTTTGAGTCATGTCTTCCCTTGTTGATAGAAATGCTTTCACACGTGGATCGATTTTAATTGCATGTTAAATGATAAATAATGAAAACGCTTTGTTTTGACGCTAAGATCAAGGACGTGGAGAAATTCTTGACGTAATTGTGATAATATTAAGTACATTTATCATTTAAAACGCAATTAAAATCGATCCGCTACGGATACGAAAGTTCAATTTGACATGTTGGCCGCTCCACTTTTGTCTCGTGGGCACCCAGACGCTAAGATCAAGGACGTCCCGTACATCATATTATGTTTTACTTCGTTGAGAAATTCTCGACCTGCGAAGCATGATTTGTGATAATATTGGGTAAATACCTTTATTTATCATTTAAAACGCAATTAAAATCGATCTGCTACGTCCAATATTCATTTTGTTTGTTTTGTTTTATCAAAATTGTTTTGTTTTATCAAAACATGTTGCATAATGCGTTATAAATGGATGGATGGTTTTGTTCTGTTCTCGACCTGCAAAGCGTATTTTGTGATAATATTGGGTAAATACCTTTAGTTATCATATAAAACACAATTAAAATCGATCCACTATGTCCGATTTTCGTTATTTCCACTGCTTTGAGTCGTGTCTTCCCGTTTTTGACAGAAATGAACATCGTATTTACGTTCTACCGTAAATACTCGCATATAAGACCGTTAAAATCTAGTATTGTAAGCATAATTACGTTACACTTTTAAAATGGCTGCCTTATATCGTCTTATATTCGGAAATTGTTTTTTTTCAAGCAAAATAACCTCAATTTTGGGGGGTCGTCTTATACACGAGTCGTCCTATACATGAGTAAGCACGGTATATTTCCACACACTTTTGTCTTAGTGACCTGCTTCAAAATTCATTTGTGTTGTTCAGTTAAACATTAACATTTATTCCTGTGGCTCTGTTCATAAATACTGAGAAACGGGCAGTAACACAAAAGAAATTTCGGAATGCAGTGGGTGGAAAAAATGGCATGATCCTTGAAAAATATAATCACAGGCATTCTTTTTCAATGTGATTCACACTGACTAGAAATGAGTTTGCTAAAACCAAAAAGTTGTATGATGTAACTGTTTCTTAAATATACAGATCTCTTATCAAATATATTTAAAATGTGGAATATTCCAGTATGAAATCAATTAGAACAGTATCAGCTATGTTATTAGTATTATTTATCAAGTTTCTATGGCCATACAACCCATGGAGGAAAGTACAATGACTGTAGTATTTCAGCAATAAGCCTCATTTGGTAGATGCAAAGACATGAGGCAATCTCAATATCTGCAACTTTATGCCTAAATAATATGCAATCAAGAAGAGCCATCCTAATTTTCTCTTCCGCATAACAGTTGCCTAAGTCAGCATTTTACAACCTAGACTGGCGATGTGTGGCAATGTGTGAAGGCCACTTGGCAGAGACAGTCATGTAGGGCAGGGAGCGGCACCAGCAGCAGGCGAAGCAGGCGTGGCCCGCCTTGGGCTGCCTGCCAGCGCTGGGTCATCAAAACATGGCGCCACTAATCAAGCTATTCTCAAAAATAGCTGCACAAAGAAACATAGACAATTCAAGTGCCAGTATGAGAAGAAGTGACAGTATTAGGATGTGAAAGTTCAAAGAGGTGGTGTTTCATTGACCTCAGTAGTAGTAGTATGCTGATTAAAATGTGCACATATGTTTGTCTGGCACTCTTGCAGACTCACTGTCAAAACAGGAAGTAACATTTTTATAAATAGATCAAATTTCTGGTATAAAAGGCCATAGGTGTTTAAAAAAAACCCACATCATCAGGTGGCATCTGTTTTCACTATAAGATCCACTCTCCCAAGGATATAAAAAGATAAATAACTGTTCATATGACAACCTGCAGATTGTCATTCGAAAAAGGCAGCTTGAACATTGCAGGAAAAGGTCTAGTTTAATGTCACACAGTATTATAAAATTCCATTCTGAAGCATATATAAATATTTCAACATTTCCAAATCTGATAATGGAGAGGATATCACTGATGACCTTCACATAATATACACGATATATATTCCAACATGAGCTATGTGAAATATTTTGTTATTTTACCCTTCTGCTAAAATCTATTGCAAGTTGATGTTTCAAAGTGTAATATAATAGTCCTAATTCAGAGTAAAAAAACATATCTAACACATAATAAAAAACTGAATTGAATAGCACGAATAAACCCAAAGGTTTAAACATTATAAACCAGAAATTACATATATAAAATTGTGTATTTATTGTGACTGATTGGGATATTTATCAAGTTTGTCTGATGAGGAAACCATAGAAGTGATACTATGCTACCTGTAGTATGCAGCCTCCAGGCATGTGTACACACCCATACACACATTCTGCTGTATAAAGACACTTAATCTACATCCCTATCAACCTTTTTTTTCAATAATCAGTTCGGACCAGGTATGTATTTGGCTTTGCATAATTGTGACCATAAGTGTGCCATAGTATGACACTATTTGCCACATTTGATGCAATTTGGTTGTAGTTCTGCAATATGGTTGACAGTACCTGCCTTGTTCTTTACCTTTCATTATATAAATCAATTAAGTACTTGGGACACTAAAAATAGATTTGAAGAATATACTATGAGAATACATTTACATATCATATCATGTACACAGAAACACTCAGATCATAATAAATCTATATTTCTGCACAGAATAATTCCATGTATGTTAGTGATATCATGCAAAGGCAATGTATGACAAATTTATCCTTGTATTGAGTTCTCAGCTTTTGTTTGATCTCATGATTGAGCATGAATCAGAGCAATATCCGGTAAAAAAAAAACCTCCATTTTCTTATCATGCCAATTTGTTTACATATAAGAAATATATAGTTGCTGGACTTATTTCTAGATAAAAGCCAGCAAGCAGGTTACAACTGATAACAGCCACCATTCTAAATCATTCTGTCCCAGCAGAGCTGTGAACCCCATCCCCCACACCAGTATGACAAACAAAGTAATTTGTCCATGTTCCATCCCAGTTAATCTGTGTAAGTGTTCAAATCTTAAATTTAGTTCCTTGATGATGAAGCAGAATTCCCCCATATTAATCTCTTTAATCACTTTTTGTCATATTTTGTCTCTGCAGGACTATGCTTTTTTATTTTTTGCTTATTGAATTCTAAGTATAGCAATTGTATGTTTGTTTCAATATTAAGGGTATTTATGGGTGTTGGTAGTGAGTGTCCTCTGGTGGCATATTTTCTGAAGGAACTACTTTCTTTTTATGCCAAAATGGAATGTTTTCAAACAAGTACAGGAAAAATGCTCAACTGTCAAACAAAGTTCCCTTTTCATTAAAACTTTCAAGTCATGAAATGACATTTTATAGTATTCATTTTTGTAATAAAATTATTGATTTATTATTTGAAAATCACAATGGAATTTCTTTGATTATATTGATTTTGTTTGTTTGTTTGTTTTGGGTTTTACATCACTTTCAACAGTATTTCAGTCATTTCGTGATGAGACCTACTTGTAGCAGATATAGTGCTGCCTCACTGAATTGTTTGATTATATTGAAAGCTTCATATCTTTTAAACTCATAAAATGTGGCGTAGTAAGACGATACTGCTCCAAAATTTATTTTGTCATGTCAAAATGTTAAAGGGAAAAAGTTCTGCAGATTGTGGGACCATAATAAAGTGGATTTCCAAACAACTTTGTAAAAGTGATCTTAAACAATATTTACTGTGATCCTAGTGAAACAGATTTTCTATTTTTCAAAAACATTAAGAGAAAATTAGAGGTAAAGTACACACTTGATCATTTCACATATCTGATTGCCAAACTTCTTTTTTATTTCCAAATTATACAAATCAAAATGGGAAAATCTGTTTCACTAGGATCACAGTAAATTTTCTTCCCAATGAAAGGAAATAAACATAGTTAGAAACAAGTTTACTCCCGTTGTGTAATCTGCAGAACTTATTTGCTTGTCTTCTTCATTTCTCATGAAAACTATCATCAAGGAAAATTAGGGCAAAATACTATTTTGAAAGAAATATACTTGTAATCATACCTTATAGTTCAAATATTGAGGTGTTTAAATATTGATCCATGCCATTAATGCTTTTAATTTAAAATGGAATGTATTTTTACACCATAAATGTACCAATTCCCATCAAGTACAGTATTTTGGTAATTTGCCCCTCTGCCACTAGAGGGCAATCACTACCAACACCCATAAATACCCTTACCGTATTTACTCGTGTATAAGGCGAGGTTTTTATACAAAAACCCTTAGTAAATGTTTGGGGGGTCGTCTTATACACGAGAGCAACCTGTGGACAAGGATTTACTCCCAAAAATTACGGCAGTTTTCATTACGAACATTCTTATTTTCGAAATAACGAATATCAGACATAGCGGATCGATTTAACAGTCTTATACTCGAGTAATTACGGTAAAACGTAAGTACGATGTTCATATTTTCGAAATAACGGATATCGGACGTAGCAGATCGATTTTAATTGCGTTTTAAATGAAGGTATTTACCCAATATTATCACAAATTCGCTTTGCAGGTCAAGAACAGAACATAACCATCCATTCATTTAACATGCATTACGCAATACTATCTGTAAAAACGGGAAGACACGACTCAAAGCAGTTTAAACAATGATCTTGTATCGTAAGCATATTTACGTTTCACTTTTAAAATGGCCGCCAAGCGTCAGCTGAAGCTTGAATGGTAGCAAAGCCAATATCTCAAGACAAACCAACTCGTCTTATATTCGGAAATTGTTTTTTTCAAGCAAAATAACCTCAATTTTGGGGGGGTCATCTTATACACGAGTCGTCCTATACACAAGTAATTACGGTAACTCAATTTCAGGCTTTTTTTGTGGCAAAATCATAATTTAATCTACGACCGTCAGTAAATAGGCAAGAACTTTTCATGAGAGACAGCAAAATATTTTTTACCATATTGGAAGGTTTGGTTTCAACAATTTTCTAAAGGGAAATCATCCATGGTCATGGACCATTTACTTGACTATTTCCCTGGCTAACTGATTTTAATATTTAGCTTTGGCAGTAAAATAGTGACGAATTAAAATGATGTATTTGACATAAGTATTCATCCTTTTCATATTTCACATTTAAAACAGGGACTGTTAAACTGCAACAACAGTGCTTAACAGAAGGAATGTTGAATTGTTATCTTAATACAGTGTATCATTCAAACAAACCATATATTCAGATAATATAATTAATCTTGCATTATTCTTCAAGGTATTGTGAAATGAGTATATAGATGTATAAGGATTGTCTGATATCCATCACATGCCTACTACCTAACTTTGTTGCTGACTAAATAATAGCTGTGTTGGTGATAACCCCCTTAGCCTTGTACCTCAGCTGCTTGCCCTCTGACACTCTCCTACACAACACTCAACCAAATCAACACCATCTCAAACAAACTGGCTTTTATCGACATGTTTTTCATCCGCAACCTACTTAATGCGACAACAGTATAGCTTATCACAGCCCATTATGTACATCTGTGTGATGGCTTTGATATCAATCACAAACACAAGAAATTCCACAACAAACAAGCTGAAATTTCTATTGGCATTTGCATGCAGTCAAATATCCTGCCTGACATTAAGTGACAGTATTTTGTCTGGAAAATGTCAAAAAATTATTAGTAGAGAATAAATGTTGTTTCCATTACCATTCTTGGAAAGACATTGCACATGTGATAATCACTTTGTTTTATGTCGAAATAGAAGAAGAAAAATCCCTCAGAGGAGAAAGTCCTTTATAATTTGGACCCAGTGTAAGGCTTGGACATTTCCTTTAATCAAGGCTATTATTGGTCTGTTTGCAGTCTGCATCCTGATAATATACAACAAACATATACACTCCTTCTCTACTCTGCAAACAAATGGAACCATCAACACAAGTGCAGTCCTTCTGATTGCTTCCTTAAAACCACTTTTTTCAGTCCCCATTGTTCTGGCTTAATGACGTCATTCTGTAACATACCCTTGGGCAGAAACTTGTTTCAATGTAATGTCAGACTGATTTAATCATGAATATTTGGCCACAGCACTTTATTGAACATATTGAAAAACCATGGTTATACATTTTATCAATTTATTATGTAAATACACTTGTCCAGAAATTGGTTAGTCTTGCCAATCAACAAAATTTAGATAGGCTAGTCCATTAGGTGTTAAGTCTGGGGGTTAAGTACCTGAATGATCAACATTTATAAGTTTTATTACTAGGATAAATCCAATTGAGCTGAATTCTATTTTGAGGAAAATAAAAACTATTTCATTAAATCAGAAACATGTTTCTCTGGAAATTCTATACATGTTTACCAGAATTAATTAACCCAGAAAAACTCAGATTCACAATAAAAGTGGTAACCACAGGAATCAAACAAATATTTACAAAACATGGTGTGAAGCTGGTTGATGACAATTTGTGATAAAATAAGTCAAAATGATTCATGATTGGATATATGCTTTTTTTCTAAAATAACTATATTTTGAGATTATTTTAGAAAAACATTTAGCAGGTTTACAATATGGAGATATAATGATCCATTCTAACATAATAAAATATTGTGAAGCTGAAAAATAATTATCTTATATAATAATAAACAATGAATACATACAACATTTGAGAAATATATAAATAATTGATCTTGTAGTGAAATATATTGGGATTGTTCTTTGTTATTTTTTATAGATTGCCATTTAAAGCCGAAGAGATTTTTATTCATAGCATTGGATGATATACAAGCGGGAGTGAAATTACGCACTACTTATATCATGAATGAATGAAACCTTATCACAATAGCTCATCATAATAATCAGCAAGCGAGTGCATAACTCATTTCAATATGAATACAATACATATTGGTGGTAAGACGATACAACATTGTAATTTAATGAGTGCAAGTTGTACCATAATGACTGGGTCAGTATCAATTGTTATCAATGTACAACCCCAATCAGACACACAGTATTGTTTAACCAAAATTATTAGTTCAGTTTTATACAAATAAAAGAGACTCAGTGACAGTTTAGCGAATCAAGCTAATTTGTAAATAATGATTGTATCAACTGAGTCTAAACTCAAGATTTGTAACAGCATTTCAAACAAAATTTGCAATATTTTTCTGAGAGAGATGTTATTTTATCATTATAATAGCTATTGTTTTATTGAGCGGTCTCCAGCAGATAATGTCCTGGTATGATCCTGGCAGTGTGACCGAGAAACGACTATAATCAGAGTTATATGCCACCCATTTGTGACTCATTAGTCTTAACATACTTAGTGTGACATTGAATCGGGAATATAAATAGATATCTTAATAATCATTACAATCGTGATTACTTAAGAAAGCTTTTGTAATATTAATAAAATAGAAAGACCCCACCCAACCTGAACATAACAAGGAAACAACTCTGCTGGACTAACATTTGGCTGCAGATCTTAATAACATGCATGTTTTTGAAAGATATCATTCAAGAGATGACTGTAAAATACTACTTATTATACAACTATCTAATTATGTTTATAAAAAAAATAAACATGCTATAATGCTCCATTTATAGATAGCATCATTCATTTTTTTCTCTGTTTTGACATTGATCACATAACCGGGTATCAAATATCACAAATTAGCAATTTAGTTTTTCCTGATTGATGTACACTCCACTGCCTATGATTTGCTTTTTGCTCCAGCTATTAGCATAGCATAACTGCCAAGGAATGGGCTCATTGAGGGCGAATGTTATGTGGTTGGTAGTTATTTCAGGCTGTGGTGTGAATTACTGTTTTTGAGTTTGCTGGAGGCATTCTTCAATATGACCTGTAATGCAGTCCTCTGCTGATCAATACGCATCAGAATATAGAAACACACATTGGCCAATGATGGGCCTCGTCTCATTGTTATGTATGACTGCACATCATTCTGTTCTAAGCAGACAAGGAACGAGTGCCATTGACAGAGTCAATACTGGACATTTGATTGACACATGCAACAAGGAAGAGAGGAGCATAGACCATACAATCACTTCCCACTACCAACTGCTACAGGGAATAGGGAGTCCACATATCTATGTGAACCCATGAATGTCTTACTCACATATCTATGTGAACCCATGAATGTCTTACTCACATATCTATGTGAACCCATGAATGTCTTACTCACATATCTATGTGAACCCATGAATGTCTTACTCACATATCTATGTGAACCCATGAATGTCTTACTCACATATCTATGTGAACCCATGAATGTCTTACTCACATATCTATGTGAACCCATGAATGTCTTACTCACATATCTTTGTGAACCCATGAATGTCTTACTCGCATATCTATGTGAACCCATGAATGTCTTACTCACATATCCATGTGAACCCATGAATGTCTTACTCACATATCTATGTGAACCTGTCTATGAATGTCTATTGAATCATTAAATCTTTGGCCATTAGCCTTAAAGCAAAACTGATCATTGCTTTTTGTGAACAATTCCATGAAATGACTATTCAAAGTAATTACCCTGTTTTGTAGGTTGAGAATAGCTGATGTAGTAAAACACAAAATGTATACAATATTACTTAGTATTGAGTCTATATTCAGATAAGTAGAATGAGGCACTGTATGTTCCAGGTGTATAGGCATGTGCAAAAAGTACCTGATAGAATCCATCTCCTGCAAATAACACATCTCACCTCTGAATATTTAAGAAAATTCACCAAGTAGTTTCACAGAAGACTGATGAAGAATGATTTGTAAAGCTGATCAGAAAGTTTCTTAATTCTTGTGAGTTGTTATATAAATACAAAATGACAGCCACCCAGTCACCACCATTTTCCTTTTTTGAGAGTTTTGAACTGAAGCTGCAAAAAGATGAGAAGAATGAGGCACTGGATGTTCCAGTTGACTGATTTATTCAGTGCTGAGGTGGATAAATGGTTTTGCAGAATTGACAACTTAGTGATAGCCATCAGATTTTTTTTTAAATTCATAAAAAATGGGAAAAAAATCTGACCCTCATGGTAAATAGAATGAATTTGGTCTCCTTGAAATACATCATCTTACCTATGAATAGCTAAGAACTAAACCCAGTAGTTTCAGAGAAGTTCCGTGTCTGCATTGCTGATACAGGGAATAATCTTGCAACTCAGAACTAATCAGATAGTCCACATCACATACAGGACGTGTTTGTTGATTTTGGTCTTACTACACGTGTGAGCATGATATAACATAACCACTAGTTTGAGTGAGAGAGACCAGTTACTGCAACTGAAATGATATGGTGTCAAATATATATGTACGTAGGATGAGGCAACACTATGCCTGTTATCTATGTCAATAATTGCCCTGTGCAATTCCCTTAAATATGCATCTGGTTGTAAGAGGTCAGTAAAGGCTGATGTTTCACCAGATATCCTACTTGATTTGTTCATACTGGAGTAAATAATGACCCACTGATTGGATATTTCACACAGAATTCAATACATCAAATATTGGCTTTACGTAAACTTAATATGCTCAAAGGTTCATTAATCTAAACACTACCTTTCAGGTGCAATTTAGTTAGTATTAAAGTATCATATAACACAGGCTGTATCTATTTTTTTCAGATTGTATCATATTAGAAATGTGGATACAATCGTTTCATTGAAACTGGCCTGATTTGTACTGAATGGAAGCAAACCCTGAAACCCTAAATAACTTGAAAGTTGTGGTCATAGATATTATAGAAATAATACATGAGATCTGAGTTGTGCAATTTTCATAAAATCTTAATTTTATGAAGACTGCAGTAAAAAATATAGTCAGGTTGAGTTACATATTCAATTAAGTTGAATAGTCTTGACTACTTTCATGACACATTTACAGCAACAAGATGTTTATCTAAAACTTGGTAGTTTAACCGATAGTTTACACCACTGGGATGAGTTTATGGTAATCATCAACTTACAAAATTTACTCTTCATTCTTCAACACTTGTCCCCAAACCTTTCTTAACCCCTTCTTATATCAATCAGCACAAAAAATATCAGGCAGATACAACATTTTATTTCCTGCTCTACTTCCTGTATATATTTACATCAAATTACAGAGCCAGCCATGAACATGTCCTAAACTGGTTTCCTGACATGTGACATGTGTGGAAATGCCAAGTTCCCGTTTTGACTCAACTGCTGTGTTTAAGCTTCTCAAACACTAACAGTCAATCATCTTCAAGACTGGGGTGTGAGTTTGTATTTGCTTCTACTATCTGCAACATGAGAATGAATTATGTGACAAACTGTCACTAATGCATTCACAACCAAAACCATCTTTTTGTGTGCAAAATGTATCTTATCCAATATAGGCAATTTTTGAAAGAGTAAAAAAAGCACTGAGTATAACTAGTGACGAGACTGGTTGGGTCTGCCAGCCAGGCTTGTTGGCTTGGCAATGTCTGGCAGTTCGTCACCACCCTTAGGCTCTTTTCCTGCCAACTTACTCCCTTATCCATCCTTCCACTTAGGTTGTAACTAACACACACAACGTGTTTGCTATCACCACAAATCACTTCAGCTGATCCAAAAAGTGACATTATTCATAGATCAATTTGAATAGATTTTCTTGTGATTTTTTTGGCAGATACATTACATAGTCATAAGCATACAAGAGAAGCCACATCCTGCTTGGAATGATGTAACTAAAAAAAGGACTAAAACGAAACTTGAAATATAGCTGTTCCTGTTGCATTCAAAAAGTTTGCAAATGTTAATATAATCTATTAATAGCCCCTGTGATTTCTATCCACAAACAAATGCAACTTATAAAAGCTTTGATATTTAAAATGCACTAGGTAAATGATATTGAACTAGTTAAATGATGTCCCAGAACACTTCTAGAAATGGCATTGTCAACATTCACTTCCTCCTCAATCAAAACCAAAGTCAGTTATCAAAAGAGTTGGTGGGCACACAGGAAATATGTGAGTGGGAGAGAGTGGTGAACTCTGATGCATATTCACACTGCTGTCAACTGTAATAGTCTATCAGGGTGTGATCAGGGTGTGATCAGGGTGTGATCAGGGTGTGGGAGGTGCCACTTTTGTCTGCAGCACAGTCCGCACATCAATACAACTCTGCAGTTTCATGAGCATCTAAGGTCATCTCAGGCCATTGAGTGACTCCATGGGGTCACCATAGCATGACTCCTAAAGGTAATTAGAACAGACTTAACTTGGTCTGGTCATGCATGTAAAAAGGCATGGCACAATATGGTCACAAAGAAAGCAATCTGATGGGACATGACTGGTGTAGACATGCCACGTCACCAGGCCATGCTGAACTGCCAAAAATACTGTTCACAACCATACCATATTGATCAATCTATTTTTAACATCTCAGTTGGATTTGATGCAATTTTCTTGTCTTTATCAGTTCAAACAGGGATGCTAGGATGAGGACTTGGGAGTGAGATTGTTGTTGGCTTGTCAGTGGTTGCAAAGGTTGGTTGCCTTCAGCAGTGCCAGAAAGCCTGCCATAATGTACCCCCCCCCCCCCCCCCCACACACACACACACACACACACACACGCGCTCCTGGGAGTGTCACTCAGGTTGACTCAGCCCTCCATTGCTCATCTTTGCTGTTTGATGTCAAAATTGCCCAGAATACAAAGGCCTTAGCCAACATTTTGCTCATTATCTATGCTCTTGTGATAACCTTTCCAGATACAGAATAAATCGGCATGGCTTTGTTCTGTCCTATCACACATACAACCCAACACGCCTAGAAGAGAGAACTCATAAATACTTTTATGAGGTTGATCTGTGTCTGGAATAGACAGAAAATGGCATATGTCAAGAATTGTAATGTATCCATAGTTATGGTTTTTTAGACAGTACAATGTTGGTTTGCGATATCTGTCCCATTGCCACTAGCCCAGAGCCTTGCTGTGGATGTCGTCGGTGGCCATCGTCAGCAGCCATCTCCCTGGTGCTAACTTAATTACCCTAAACCATAGTGTTTTATGTCAGCCTGGCCAGGGGCAAATGCTATATGACGTGTCCAGCCACAGACTGGATTATACCAACCAGGCCAGCAGTGGGGACAACAAGGTGACATTCTGTCTCCTCACAATGTTCCAAGAAATCCAGCTGATACAGCAAATATCTACATCAAGCCACCACGTGAGTGACCTTGGCTTGTCAGAAATGCAACATGAACTGTCCACTTGTCATCTTGCTCTACTCTCTTCTCTCAGGTTATCCCACAAGGGGAGGCATGTCATAAGCTAACGTCATACATATATACCATGTCATCCTTTCCTTCCTGGGAAGGTCATATCTGGGGTCATGGCAAATGGCAGGTCACCTTCCCAAGCCTTCCTAAATGACCATGTATATCTTAAATGCTTGATGGCTTTATGGTATGCTCAACTATTTTGACACTCAGCTCAATTTCCTAATGGCACTAGACAGTGTGTCAGGCCTACATATGATCAATGTTCTGTTATGACCACCTCCTATTACAACCACCTCCCCTCGCAAGATCAATGCTGCACAATGCAGCCCTGGCTCCCGAAGGCCATTCAACCATATTCATCATGTTTGTACTTCACCATCAACAACAATATGCAAAGAAAAAATGTGTTACTTGATATCACTTTGCCAAGTCAAACGCAAAGAGACCTCAAAGGCTGACAACAGGTTGGGCTCTCTGGTAGACCTCTGTAGAAAACGGCAGGCAGGTCAACTCCTCTTGGCTTTGATATGTCTACCGTCAGATGTTGACATCACAGAGGGGCACAGATCTTTATGGCTAATCTGTGAGCTAACTACACCATCCTTGAATTAATTCTGAGGAATTCTGGCTCAGTCATAGACACAAATTGCTACAAGAAACATAAAAACATCTAATGACAACTACAGGTCTTTGAGTATGAACTAACTTGGTTCTCTAAGTTCTTCAGACAGACTGGCATCTAATCACAAATTACACCAGCTGTATCCCCACGAGTGATTTACAACTGTCTTCTCAAGCACATTCTTGCAGACAATTCCCAATGTCCCCAGGCTGCAGCAAAGTGCCTCACCCTGTGCTGGGCTGCCTTTATGGGGTGTGACTCCTTGTCACGTCCGCACACATGACTAATATAAATCTCTGGACATTCTCATGCTGCTGGCAATCCCCTTGCCTTCCTTCCATCGTCCAATTATATTTTCCTCTCCTTGGTTTATCACACATGCATGAATGACAATATTCCATGATTGCCACCTTTAGAAATGGCCTCATCCACGTGGACAGGGGCAACAATGTAACCAGTCACCCCTGCCCAATGTGATTAGCTTGCTGGTTACCTGCAGCTCTCCAACATAAGAATATAGAGTAATCACAGTGGCTGGCCAGCTGTTGTATTGAACAGAAGTGGTTCCTGCACCCCACTTGTAGATCAGGCCTCTAAGGATTCACCATTACAGGAAATTGTGCTCCACATCGTGTGGGTCTCCGTGCCACTTACTTTACCTCATATTGGGTTAGATGCATAAACAGAATTGTTCCTCAAATAAAGCCACTTGGACTCAGCAATTCTTCACAACCCACTGTGGGATTTTGACCACCTGATTTTGACTATAGCATTATTTCTATGATATATGCCATCATGGCTAAAAGAGTGCATGTATGATATCAAATTCAGCCAATTATAATTACTGAAAGCAGAAAATCTTTCACACTGTAAATGATTACTCGTATGTGATTATGTTTGCATCACTAATCATATTAATACTGACAGCCCAGTAACAGATATAGCAAATTCAATATATCACAAGGCAATGACATGCACAACAATCAGGTATGAAACTATTCATATCTATTCTTATTTTGATTGGTACTATTTCTGCAGGAGATACACGTGTATAAGCTCTTCCTTTCAATGCTGCCAGGCTACCATGGCATGACTGTCAGCTTGATCACAGGCATATTGCATGCCATGATCACATATGTGGACATATAAGATGGTTTCTTATTATCATAGCCAGGCAGGGTGGAGACACACTCAGATCTGCTGTCCCTCTGAGATGATCTCCTTCCATACTCCCCAATAATCTACCAACCCTTCATCAGAGGACAGCAACTTCAGGTTAAATGAGCATCATGAGAAATTTCATGTCCAGAATCTCTAGCGCTTGCTTTCCCTTACATAACATTTTTGCTGACTTTCATAAGATATTTTTTACGGTATCCAAATAGCAGTGACAGTTTATCAACCATTGATGCTGCCATCACTAGTGGTAGCAGTGTCAATAGTGGATCTACCTGATAACCCAGCATAACATGGGTGCCGCCAACTATAACAATAATCTCTGCAAAGCTCTTCTGCTAAAACCATCTGATGACAAGGACTACCATGTCTGGTGTCCTTTTACCATTTATGTCCCATCAATAGTACAAGTTGATAACGAGGCTTAGCTCAAGACATCATCAGTCTTGCTGGAATGGTAAACAGGCCCTTACAGCCACAACAGCTTGACGTCCAGGACTCCCCATATAATATCCTCCTTCTCACAGTCAAATTATGGGGTATTATGACTGGTATAAGCACCTATTGATGCATAGAGCAAGCACCGGCCAATTCCTGCTTCCATTAAAAGCATGTTGAGCCTGGATGTTATCATTGTGGCATGATATTGCACCAAGGGGTCAAATGTGGAGCGCTATCAGGACAAGACTGCTGGCTGAGGTCTAAAGGTCAAACCCTAATGGCAGGGCTCAAATTTGCCATAAATCCTCTTCCAAGAATTGATGAAAATTGCTTGAGGTGGCTCTGTGTTGTTGCTCATCAACAAATCTCTCATACTGAGAAATTACATAGATACAAGCACTCCAAAAATGCCAAGGTGTACACATTGATAATAAATATTTAGCATGATTTCCATTTTAATGGACTGCCAATTTTGAACCCTGACAAAATGCATATATGATATTCATAAAGCTAAATCCATTAATGTTAATGCAGTTGGTGCCAAAGAATTTAATCAAGGATAAGTAATCAAATGACTCCAAATGGTCATACAGTACAGTATTGGTGACTGTGCTTGAATTCTTTTGGTTACCGCTGACCACATAGATGTTTGGTAGCAACTGTTGTGAGGTGAAGGAAGCCGTGACAGGATGGACGAGTCACAGATTACAGAGCAGTGTGGTGGGTGTGACCTCCTACAGCCACGTGTGATGTGCTCACCGCCAACCGTCATCTGAATAACTCTCCACCATTTATCTTGTCTCTACCTCATTCTACCATCTCTCATCAACCTTACTTAACCATCTCTCATCAGCCTTATTCTACCATCTTTCTTCAGCCTTATTCTACCATCTCTCACCAACCTTATTCTACCATCTCTCACCAACCCGATTCTACCATCTCTCATCAACCTGATTCTGCCATCTCTCATCAACCTGATTCTACCATCTCTCATCAACCTGATTCAACCATCTCTCACCAACCTTATTCTACCATCTCTCATCAACCTGATTCTACAATCTCTCACCAACCTTATTCTACCATCTTTCATCAACCCGATTCTACCATCTCTCATCAACCTGATTCTACCATCTCTCATCAACCCGATTCTACCATCTCCCACCAACCTTATTCAACCATCTCTCACCAACCTTATTCTACCATCTCTCATCAACCTGATTCTACCATCTCTCATCAACCTGATTCTACCATCTCCCACCAACCTAAAATAAACCTTATTCTCTCTTTTTATTTCAGCAGAATGTACCTGACATTGATCTTTTTCCTCAGTTTATAATAACAAAATCTTCAAATCTCTGGAGCTATCCCAATTACTGATAATATAATAGATCTGAATATGCTTTTACAGCATGGGATAATACAATTTGTATTGCCAGCAATGTTTGGGAACACGAGTGGAGAAACTTTCATTATAAATGAGAGCTGCACTGATACTTAGATATGACCATTAATTATTTTGTACATGAGATTCCATAAATAATATTCTTTGTCAAAGTTCATGACATTCCCGTTTCCGTTTAGTCATACATAAGCTCTTGACTGTATTTGGTGAAGTATATTTTAGGCAAGGCCTTTATATAATCATGTCTTTATTTGACCACACTGATGTTTAACTTAAATCGGTAAAAAAAAACCCAATTCAATCATGTTATCCAAGCTGTAAGAATATAAAACTTAGCATAGAATGCTACACAGACTGCTTATATCAACAAAATGTGAGTTAATCAAACTATACAAATAAACAAATGCGTCCAATCAGACATAAAGTAAACAGTGGTCACAGACTGCTCACTCTATTTCTGCTCTCAATTCTTATCACAGCTTTAGCTGCTGCTCTGTGTAACTCATGCAGGACTCTGGCAGCCTTGCACTCAACACTTTTTTGTCTACATCATGAAGATTCCAGTCACATGACCTTGTTTCTTTTGTCTTGGTTAACTTTTCTACTTGCTGTATTTGATATAACCCTTCAGCAGATAGGCCTAAACATATCTGATCAAACATAAATTAACCACAATAGGTCACACACTGCCATAACACTATTCCATTGGCCACCCATAGCTGCTTTATGGGATTGCTTGCTCATGCTTGTTCAAGCAGGGCATAAGATGGTCACATGATGGTCATGTGATGGCCCAGTTTGATAGTGATTGAGTGTGACCAAATAGATGTTTCCTCCAGACTATTTAAAGATCTTCCCAAATATAAATAAATAAAAAATAAATTAGATTTCTACATGTATCACTTATTTCAACACGTTTATGATATATTCTAAATTTCCAATATTATGAGTCAAAATTTTAGTTATCTTAAAGATAGCACCACAAGATAATTTGAGACAAATAAGTTTTAAAGGCAATGAATCCATTCATTCTTTATGATGAAACAAGATGAAGCATATACCAAAAAACACCTAATTCACATGTCTCTTTCAACTTAAAGCAAGTCTCAGATGATGCAAAGTGCTCGACTTCCACTTTCTTAATTTGATTCAAGACATAATTTGATGTGTCCTGATTGAATGTCTGACAATGGGTGGCGGGAAAGTGTTGGCAAGACTCTGCCTTGTAGGGGTTGGCCAGGTCTGACGTCCCACACAGCAGACCCCTGCAATGCCGCCCTTCCTCTATGTTACTGCAATTGCCCATCTAAAGGTTACGCCTCTCTCCTCTAGTCTCCGGTCTACATTCTACCAAGGTTGCCTCATGCAATTTAAATTGCAATATGTGATCTCACGCCCTGTCAATGCATACTTATTTCAACATGAGATTTGAAATTTTGCATGGCAGATGTGGTGAAGTGAAGCAGCAAAGCTACATTCTTACAGGCAGATAGCAAGAAAACTCCTGCTCATGAGCTCCCTGCAAAGTGAGGGCAACACACAGACCATGCTGATAAGGCTACCACCTCAAATCCTGCTCCTCCCAGCAAGCTAACCCTCGCTCCACAGCTATTTCATGCACTTCCTTGCAGCACGACTGCTCACTTTCAATCACATCGCTAGCTTCTATATATGGGCTACATCAATAGCTTCCCCTTTGTATTGAACTTAGACTGGAGGAAATTAATTGGTGTGTTTTGTGGTTATGCTGCACTTTGCTTGGAGCCACCCTGGTCGGTGGAGAGTATGGTGCACTCAGTGTTCTACTGCATGCTAAGCTCATATTGCTGACATTTTAACATCATCACATCCATCACATCCATTCCCTTGAGTCTCATGAAATAAACATGCACATATATTTTTGGCCCGCAATCTGTTCTAAACTCTTCCAAAGGATAACATGGATGACTAAACATTCTGAAGTTTTATAGAGTGATACTGATGCCATAATGTGCCTATTTCTTTGTACTGAAAATTATCTGGAGAAAACATGACAGTTATTAACTTATTATGGACTGGACCATCCGTAGCTGCCCCAAATGGCCCTTTTGCCACTTAATTTGAACTTTCTATCATTATCACTAACATTAAATATAAATAAATATTACTATTATCAATTTTCTCTCAGTTGTTTAATTATTTATCTATTATTCATTCTGAGAAAACCATCTATGTGATACTGAAATGTAGACACTTGGTGATCGCTGCTTCCCGCCATTGTTATTATAGGTACTTCTTGTAATCATTTGTTAGCTGTTCTCTGATTGGTTGAAATAATTGATATTGTCTCCTACCATTGTCTTGACTGCCATGACTGGTCAGCAAAACAGATGTGTGTGTGGCACTCATAGTATTATTAAGATGTAAAGTAATAGTTATAGTATTGAAAACATTGCAGTTTCTTTAAAATAATAAAAAGGGTTTATTGTCAAGAAAAAGACATAAAATATTGTTATTTTCTGAACTATTTATAAATTGTTTTCTTAATAAATAAAACTAGTATTTACATTAACCAGAGGCTATTCTTGGTGATCATTCAGGATTGGGAATTCACTAGACAATTAATCAGTTGGGGCCAAACATCTATTTGGTCACGTATAAATATGACACAATGCAGTCAAGCATGGCATATGATTTAATCTGGTCACACATACAGCTGTTGTTTGACCCTTTTTGCTTTTTGATCATGCACACCTCTTACATTACTGTGGCCAAATAAATATTTGGCTCCAATTGATAACAACAAGATACTTTCACATTTACAGTTATCTCAGCGACGGAAACCAACCAATAGTTTGTAAGAATTACTAATAACATTTACAGTTATCAAAATTTTATTTTTAATGTACATGATTTTTTTTAGAAATGCCAAGGGACTGAGTACTGAGTAGAATGCTACGAGAAATCTAACTGGCAGAAATATCATAGTTCAGAAAGCCCTAATTTGGTTTTGAAAAAAGGATTGATTTTTAGAATATTACCACATTATAATCTACTTTTTTAAGAGCTATCATATATAAGAACTCTTGAGACCATAAAGTAATATATATGTTATATCCTGTCCTGGAAATATTTTTGGTATATTTTCATTTAAATCATCAATTTGTAATGGATATAAATGTCAACTTGAATATAACTGCAGGCAAAGTTTACTGAATTGTGTGGGAGGGAATTCCTCATATACAATTACTATTAAATATGGTATATTTGTGAAAACCATAGCCCAAAGTCATAAAAGATATGCTGATGATTGCTTTTTTGTAATGTTTGTAAAAAAAAATATAAAATGCTTGCAAATTGTTTTATAAGCGATCATTTAAATCCTTTCCCAAAGGAAACTCGAGCAGATAATTTCAGGCAATTAAAATGCACATTACATATTGAATTTGTTATTTCAATTTGTCTGATATTTGTCATATTATTCAAAATGACAGCCTTCTTGAGAACTCAGATTTTTTCAAAATGTCATAAAAAGGTGGAGAAACACTGAGCCTAATGGAATATGAATATAATTGGTCCCCTGAAAATACTACATCTTACTTACTATTACCTAAGAACTCCAGAGACATTCAGAGGTGAAGATCAAAGTTTGACATACAGACAGAATGAAAAATTGTTTCAATTAAAAATTGTGATGAGTCCATAACTATGTGAAAAGAACTGACCCAAAACAATTCTTATGGTTAACAAGAAGAAAAATTTATCTTGCGTTTCCATATAAAATTGCTTGGGAGGCACGTTCCTGCCCTGTTGACTGAATAGACTCCCATGTATCAGTCAAGCATGAGAAAACATCTATAATACAGTAGATTGAATACAAGTCTCCTACATCATGACCTCAGTGGATCATGTTTCAGCGTGATAACATAGTAATTTGGCCCCACCTGGTTAATGTAGGCTGGTGATGGTGGGAGAGGTGGACAGCTGAGGCCAGGGTGGGTAGCAAAGTGTCCCCAAGCTGCCACCATTCTCAGGTACAAATATATACGCTCTCCTCCATGCATAATCACAGTCCACCGCACCAAAGCCAACATCTGTCACATGTTACCTTTCTGCTGCTTGAATAATCTGTCTACTGACGATGCTAGATGTGCCGATTTCTGAGTTAAGTAGGTCCTCATCAATATCAGGAAATGGATGGTGAAATCTGAATGCCAGTCTTCCCCAGGCATCATTCACATTTTGCTCTCCTAATTAAATGAAATATACCACCTCATAGCACTTAAGCCCTGAGATTTAATTTTGAGGTGATGTCTGATACTGGGTGATTTAATTCTACCATTATATGGAAAGTCTTACTGCACTTTCTAGCAGGTCTGACTGGTGCTAGCCGGGTTATGTGTAGTGGTGTTATATCTCTACTATGTGTGTCAATAACATTGCCATGATTAGTCAGTATTCTACAAGGAAACATGCAGGACAATAGTAACCCAAGACACTGTGACACGTTGGAATGATTGCTTGCTGCAGGAAGATTCCAAGGGCACCTCCGTCACACCCACAAACACAATCAATTACATCAAATTGTATTCATCACCATCAATGCCTCTCTCCACAATGGGATTTGCCAGCAGAAAACATTACCAGGACAACCTCATTCCATATAGAAATCACATCTCCTTGTCTGACACCTGGGCCACAGGGTGGGCACCAGGGGGACGGGGTCTGTGTCTACCCATACTGACAGATCGGTCAATAGCACCAGGCCCCTGAACCAGCACAATGTATCATCTTCACAGAGATTGGTGTGAATACCACTTATAACTGTCCCCCTGAACCAGCACAATGAATCTCTTCTATCATTATTCCACCTCATTATTCATTGGAATGCCATTTAAAATTGTCCCCCATAATAGCACTGCGAAAAAAAACCTGGTAAATTGTCTCAAATACCATATTAATAATTAAAGTACAAATTCCCAGATTGGACATCCATTGACTCAATTTGGTTTCTAAATGAAGTAAAATAATGGAAAACCTAAAAAGACTTAATCCAACTTAAGAGTGCTATTAGCCACCAACAAATAATATGTTATGTGAGGACTGCACTCTTGATCATAATCATTTTGGTGTAAATATTTTAACAACATATAGCACTGCAAATCCTTGTATAAATTGGTTTCAATACTGCTGGTAGTCCAATCTAAAATAAGGAAAGGAAAAAAATTATCATTATCAAATTGAGATGCTGTGTAACTGGCATCTGGCCAAAACACAAGGAATCTCTTTAGCTCCATGTGACATATACCTGGCCACTGAATCAACACAAGGAATTTGTTCAACTCCATGTGACATATTACTGGCCCTGAACCAACATAAGGAATCTATTTGACTCTATGTAACATATAACTGGCCCCTGAACCAACACAAGGAATCTATTCGACTCCATTTAACATATAACTGGGCCCTAAATCAACACAAGGAATCTATTCGACTCCATTTAACATATAACTGGCCCCTAAATCAACACAAGGAATCTATTTGACTCTATGTAACATATAACTGGCCCCAAAATCAATACAAGGAATCTATTTGACTCCATGTAACATATAACTGGCCCCTAATCATTGCAAGGAATATGTTCAACTGATGATCTTAGGGCCAGTTATGTGGCATATTGAGGTGAACAAACTCCACCAGAGGGCAATATGGTGAAATTATAGTTGTGGTCATCTGCCTCAAGTCAAGGTCCCTGTTGATGCTGTCTTAGCACTACTCTAAATGGCATAAATTACCATTTGTCTTACTATATTTCTTAAGGTGTATTCAGAATCATATAACATGATAAATTTGATTCTTCATGTATAATTTTTAACGTCAACGAATAGAATCTAAGAGAAATAAAACAAGGGACCCTTTTCTTGTGTGGACTGGCAATTTTCTGGGGGAGTACTCAGCCAGAACAATAGCAAAGATCGCTGTCTACACAAAGGTTTCAAATCTATTAACTTTTGACACTTTTATTACATAATACAGCTGTAGTATATCTTCAAAAATGATAAAGTAAAGTGTAATACAAGTTTGGAGAACCTCACATATTATTTAATTTGAAAAGTTCTTTCCAAAGTTCATAATAAATGAGCTTTATTTTGAGGTTGGATCATCTGAAAATCCTTTGGTTGGAAATCAAATCCTAACATTGATTCTAAGCTGCAATTCTCTTTGTTTACAATTGGTGTGATTATTGTTTGATCACAATCCCATTTGTACTAAAATTCCATATTTCCTTCTCCTGTCAAAGTAAAACAGCCAATATGTGTATATTGGATAAGATCCTTTTATTTTCAATCAATCAGCCAATAGATATCTCTCACTGTCAAAATGTTCTGAATATTCTCTCATTAAGACAAAGTTCTAAATCTTCTCAAATATATAACATAGTGCTACATTACACTTGTTTCTGCAAGATCTTAAAGCTGAAAATGAAATATCACAACTATAAAAATTAAAATGTTCTCTTTATTTCCAAGAAATGGACAATTTTGTGTGTGTTTATTGTTGTCTGCATACAGTAATATTTACTAATTGATGAACTTGCTAATTATCGAAAAAGAAAAAAAAAACTAGTTTTTTACTATCCATGCAATACTTTCAACTTTTTTATTTTCTATAATCAATACTCTAAGGAATATAAACCAAGGGACATCATCCATGTGTTGATATAGGATGAGGCAGTGCAGCAGATAGATACTTAGAACTGTAACATAACTAAGTTTCAAATCTTACAACTTGATGTAATTAGCCAAATATATAGTGTCTAGAGTACTGATTAAGAGTCTGTCCAGATAACTGTTCATAAATGATGGATTGCATGACTGGTGTTATTCACCAACTTTTAATCTCAAATAAAGATCAGTGGCATTGGTGACCAATTCAGCCTCTTAACCAAAAGTTTTTTATTTAAAGTATGTAGTTCTGTTCAGTATTGCCAGCAGTGTCTTTCTTGTAAACTTTTACTCTTATCACAAACAGTGTCCATCAATTTTAACATAATACAGTACATGGGCAGGTGCCAGTGATAGACCTGTGTGACATCATTTAGTTCTCATTAAGAGATACTGAGAACTATTAACAGAGTTAATAATTGAAGATAGGTAAACCTGGGCAAAACATTTTAATTGCCACCCCCCTCCCACTACCTCATTTTAGCAGCTAACAAAATACATTCACAATCAATACCTAAAAAGACTGTTCTAAAATGGACCCCAAAGTATCTCCATTCAATATTTAACCATGCAAAATGTCAATAGTTTTAGAGCAAATGAAATTTTGGTCAGTTATGGACACTTGAATTTAAGCACTCCACGTGTAATCTGTCAAATAACAATTTATTTTGTCTGGAAACACAGATATTTTGACTTACCTACCAAACTGATGGCACTTAAAAAAGTTAGCACATAACTTCATCCCTTTTCTAAACTTATATTATCAATGCATGGATATACATAATGCAATTGCAAAAAGCCTTTATTTGTCAATATGATTTATTTGTTATATTACTGTGTGATGTAAGAAATTCACAGATTTTTATTGTCAAATATTATCACAATAATATTGAAAATAAAAAAATAGGATTAAAAACATGATTCCATATTCATTATCTTAAAAGGACAGACATATTTCTATGGATAATGGCTAAGACAAAATATATGATGGACCATTTTTCCTTAAGAAGTGAACATTTCAATGGGCATTTCTTTCTTGTCTTAATATATGTTTACACACTCTCTATCAGAATTTCATTTATTGTATGGGCATGTTGCCTTGAACTTGTCTCATCTGTAAATTATGGTTAGGAAACAGATAAATAAACTTTTTTTATGTTTCACAACTTTCAGACAATATACATCATTGCTGACATGTATTCATTTATAATCATCTGCAGCTGCCAATTTCATTGATAGATTTAGGAAGCCACTGATTTATGATCCAAGCTCACCTCAGGGCATTTGAAAAAGCCAAAGTGCTGGATGTGTATTCCAGCATTAACTGTGATATTGAAAGTTTTCATGCTGGTTGTTTCTAAAGTGTGTATTTATCAAAAATAATCAATTTAACTTTGCACCTTTTTAAATGGGTACTATACGGTATATAGAGAGCTAAATCTCAACAGACATTCCTGCCAAACACTTGTCAAAATGGTGAGATATATTGAAAAGTTATTGATCCCAATTTGAAAGAATATGCCAAACTTTTAGAGTTTGAAATGTACAATTAACATAAATATGTCAATAGGTCTATAACATGTAACAAAATGTTTTTGTTGACAGAGAAATCAACATACACATATACAGAGCCCAGTTCCATAGTTTATGTGCCCCTCAGGCTATGTGAACTAATAAAATGTTACCTGAAATCGATTTTTTTGTTTGATCCTTACTTCCTTTAAAACAAGATTACTTTCTTCAGCATGCTTAAATAATACCTTCACAGCTGACCTTCCTCAAGCAACAACAATGGATCATGTGGTCTTGCGAAATCAGTGAATATATAAATTTAGCACTTACGATTCAAGAGGAGGTCAATAGGTCATTGCCTTTACAAAGTGCATCACCCATCTTCCATGACCAGCACATAGTTGGTCACATGATCTTGCTTAGACAGTAGCTATTTTTAGCACTCAAGATTCATAAGTAGGTCAATAGGTCAGTCATCTGTTATTTAGCAACTTACAGTTTATCTATAACTATAACAAGAATTATGATAAAACAAGTAGTTGGTGGCATTTTAAAATCTATGACCTTGGAAACAGAAGTCATTATCATGTTAACATTTGATTTTAAAACTAGCAGATCAGATCTTACATGGGATCTGAATTTTGCCTTGACCATGAACTCATCTATGATAATTAATTCTGTTAACCTGTTTTTCAGTCTCCCAATACTCTTCTTTAAAAGATTGTCTCACAACCTAAATTATTATTATTATTTTATTTAGAGAAGATGTGTTTATATGAAATGTTGAAAGACAATCTTAAATTAATGAAACTGGATACTAATGGGACCTTGTTAGTAGTAATATACATGACATATGTGAATCAGTTTATTTCCAAATTTAAAAATTGAATATTTTTGGAACTTTTTGAAATACTTGTATGTTATCAAAAGAAATGTGTCAGTGTTATCAAAATATATGCAAATTGTGTTATATGTGAAAGAAAAGCAGGAAAAAATATTCCTCAAATATGGTAACCCTGACTATATACATGTGCTTGAGTAAATCCCCATTTGTTTGATCAAGTTCATTATTAAGCCAATGAAATGATGCAGGATGACTGCATGGCTACTTCCTGTGGCCTGAGAGTTCTGGTTTTTTTTTAAATAACAAATTTTGTCATTTTAAAATTAAGTGATAAGTTCCATATATATGTATTAACTATATATGTGTATTATATATGAAATCTGAGTAACTTTCTTTTCATCCGTAATATTGTGTTCCCTTTAATGAATATTGCTGTTATATAGCCATGTTGATTGCCTGGTTGTAAGTAAGAGTCCTTCAGTCTACAGTCTTGAATACACTGCATGACTTTATACTATAGATGTGTTCGAAGAGCAATTTTACCCCAAAAAATATTGGGTTTTTGGATTTTTAAATGAAGCATGATTAGGAATTACAGATAAATATTGATAACAATATCTAAATAATTCATTCCAGCCACTGCAGCTTTGGTCTTGGATGACACTAAAAAACTGGTTGACTGAACATTGAAATCTGGGGAAGTACAAAGTGCATCCACATCATACATATTGTGTTCAGTAGGTTTCGGTTAAATGAGGATATAAATTTGATAAAAAAACTTCAGCATGTTGAGATATGAGTATAATTCATCCGAGCTAAACAATTGACATAAAATCACTTGGAAATAAAATATGTAATTATTTTGACATGAAAACAGGTAAGATTAGTTTCCTCACACTGACAGTGCCTACATTTTGTTGTTTGTATTCCTCAGAAATCCCAAATTTCAAAAAAGCCATTATGAGTTAGCAAGTGCAACATTCCCTGGCCAAATCTCGCTCATACCTTATAAGGGCATGGGGCACAGTTTGAACTTTATGGAAAAAAAAATAAAAATAAAAACCCAACACAGCCCAACATTGCAAGACATTCTTCACAACATGAGGAATGTCTTCAGAAGAAATCAAATTTTATTATATGTGTTATTAACTGTGGTGCTACTCATGTTGGATAGTACAATATTGGTATTTTCATCCGGAAGGATTACAATAATGTTGCTGAACAGCCTGTGAAGCTAATTTCCTGGGCTTCAGGCCTGGAGGTTTGCAGAACCCCCAGCACTGTACGTGCAGTGAACCATCAACCCCGACATCGGCTCAAAGTCAGCTGATCAGGCATCACTGACCGTGCTATAAACAGCTTGACATTCGGTTATGGCCGTATGACATTGAGAATATGAGAAACTTGCAGCAAAATCTTGACTGAGAACTACATACCGTTGACCACAGTTTTTTCGTTGGGCATCGAGCTGAACGACACTGTTTTAGTCTTGCGTTGTTGACGCCGACCACCATCTTTCACGAGGCTACTTCGTCTCGGAATCACTTGATCGGGCAAAGTATTATAGTCCGGGTGAAGCAGACCTTCTTCCTTGCTTGCTTCACCATTTCCATTGACGATAACGTCATTGTTAGGCTCAGAAATCTGGATGTTGCTGTGATCACCTTCTTCGACGTCCGCCATGTTTACAATACTTGCAGGTGGACGAGTCGAATTGCACGTCAAGCGTATAATTAGGGGGTTATAGGTTCCCGGCCAACCAGCTGATTAACATTTCATGTAATGTATAAAACGAACAGAATACTTCGTCGATCGAGAATATTAACCAAATTACATGAAATTTAATACTATTATTTTGTGTGCGAAGTTGTCATTTACTATTTAATTTGTTTTGGGAAAGTCTACTATACTTGGGGGGTCCAAGTCTGCAATAAACAAGCAATGCATTATGGGACAATTTGGATCAAGATGGCGCTGTGCTTGGTGAGCGAAAATTTGAAATCCTTGAACAATTTCCATAATTTGGTGAATATATGTTTTGCTCATGTTTACTTTTTGGACCAAAATTGATGCTGACCACCTCGATAACATGTAATTGGAGTGCGGGGAAATATTATACGGATCAGGGTCATCATAAACGAATATCAAAACCCTAGCAAGTGGTTCTGCAGGCAACCAGCATTCCAAAATGCAGTGCACAAGTTTAGAACAATTCAGAGACAACAAAAGAAAATGTTCACCAAAGAGTTTAATTTCATTTTGTTTCATATAAATTTAATCCAAATGGGTAAAGAAAAAGTTTTACATATCGTGATTATGATAGTAACAGAAAAATAACAACATATTTAAGTTATTTGGCACAACTAGGAAATTAAGAGCTCGAGCATTAACCCTGAAAGACTAGGTCTATCACTTTTCAATTTTACACTTTCTTTTTGGTCTTCATCAATTGTCATATAATACAACAATACACAGAGAGTAGATTAAATTTGTGCTATAGTGGGGTATAACCACCAGTAATACTTCACATTACTTTATTTTATAAAGCAATGAGTGTATGTTATATTCTTACAAGATTGACAAGTCACAGTCTGAGTCACATCTTCTCGTACACATTCAAATCTCCACGCACTGAACAACTATCCTGGGTTTTTTTTAACATAAAGACTTACGTAAATGGAAAGAAGAGGCAGAGCTAATGTTTGAGTTGTCTATAATGTAAATCGTCTACATATAAACTTTTCTGTGCGTGATTTACCATGATACCATAACAAGTTGTAGCCCTAGAGAATAAAAAAGACGATAGATTAGTTAGATATGTGGGAGTGAACATATCTTCTGTTCATTGCCAGTGGTGGATGTTGATGTCCTTGTCATAGAAAACTGCAGTAGTTTCCAGCGTTTCACGACACATGCATATATATGCAGGATAGCGATGCGTATACAAATTTAGTTTTATACCAAGAGAGGAAACAAAAATCTCAGCAATTCCCAACCTTTGGTGGCAAACTTTGCAAAAGACTTTGATCCCCTCAAATATGTACAAGACCATCTACTATTTTAAATTATTTTTCTTGCATTCCATGATTGTAATATTCCAAAAAGATTAATTAAAGATTAAAGTAAATGTGACATGAATACAACATCTAATGATTTTTTTTGTATATACAGCTCTGAGAGCAGTAATAAATATATGTTATGATATAGACTATATTATAACATATTGTATACAATATTGATCAGAGACAATGAGGGCTAATGTGTATACATCAGTTATTTGTGTAGATGCATTTGATTCATTATCTCGTGAGCTTCAGTAAAGATTGCGGCCGGCATGTGGCACTTGAGGTATGTTTTGAGTCATGTGTTATGCATTTATGTGTCCATCAGACCGGTAATTTGATAATTCTGGCTGTCCGATATGAAATTTACGGCATAGAGAACCAAATCAGTTTTCAGTGTGTGTGTATTGTTTACTTGTAGCTCACTGCATGTGCTAGTCAATGGTGTCTATGATTTACAGCAGCTTTAAAATGATGAGAAAATATAAATTTATATCATTTTCAAAAAGGAAGCTGTGTCCAAATTCTTTTTTTTTAAAGACTTTCTTGTTTAAACCCAGTAAAACTTAATAGGAGTAGAAGTTTCCAGCCTTAGTGTGCAGTCCTTTATCTTGATAAATGACAAATCTATTTTGATGGAATTAAATAAGAAATTTAATCTCTTTCTAGGGATGGCAGATTTTTTTCATGGAGGTTGATGACTGATAATGGACAACTGTAAACATGTACAGACATTAACTCCATCTGCTGACCACTCAATTCTCAACCCTCAAAAATGGCTGTGTTCTGTGTGTGGCACCACTGAGAGTGTCTGGGTAAGTCTGCATTCACCTTATTTGTAATTTAAGCAAGTTATATGATTCTATCTTGGAGTAACAGTTGAGTACTCCATCAAAAATAAGCCCATACTAGTTTTTGTTTTAACAAATTCCTTACAGTTAAACACATTAGATTATTGTTGATTAACTGATATTGTGTTTCTTTCAGGCCTGTCTAAGTTGTTCTAATGTGGCATGTGGCAGATACAATGAGGAACATGCATTAAACCATTTTAAGGACTCAAGAGTAAGATGATATATATATTTTTTATACCCTTGCAGCAAATTTTAGTTTTAATGAAAAAATGAGCTATGGTACCAGTAGATTTGTTGATATTAAGAACTGTACTAATAATGCATAGGAAAAGACTTTTTGTAATTTTGTTTCTGTAAATCATTTCTTGTTTGTTTAGCACCCACTGGCTATAGAAGTTAATGAAAAGTACATATTCTGGTAAGTGAATAAATATATTCTTACGCTTCATAGGGTGAAAAATCATCATTGTGTCAGCCTCTGGGTGTCTTTTTGATGAGTGTGCTTTTGTGGCAGGCATATAGAAATATAATAATACAGCCTGTTAGAAGTGTTTCCTCTACAGTGCCGAAAGACAAAGAACATGATTGATATGACAATGAATGTGTTAATATTATTTATCATCAAAAATAATTAGGATTAATTTTCTTAAATTGCTTGGAAATCCCTTTTTAACTGTGCTGATTTTTCAGCATAGCTTTTGCAGTTGGGGTGTGTGGAATTTCTGTCATTCTGTCTAAGTCAAATTTGGCCCTCAATGGTACTACTGGTCGAATTTCTAAGCTATTCATAGGTAAGATGAACTATTGTCAGGAGGTGAATTCTATATAATTTTCACAAGACTCACCCTGGCATTTGATGTATGACACTGCAGATGCTTTTTGCTACAATGATTGAACCTACAAGGTAGAAACATATGCAAGGTAATATTCATAAACATCATGAAAAAGAACAATACTCAAAACAGCTTTTAGGCCTTTGGACTTTGTTTTATCCTTAAATCTGCAGAACATCTCTCCCTTTTGACACTTCGATATGATAAAATAATCTTACATTATGTTATATTAATACATCTTCTTTTTCTTAATTTATCATAAAAAGATCTAAATGACTTCCATCCTGGTATGTTGTAAGATTATCATTTTCATTAAGTATGATCACCTGGGAGTAATATCACAGACAAAAATTAATTAAAAGGGGATAACTTTCTGTAGTTCAAAATATTTCATTAATGTTTTCTATCTTGATGTAAAAGAAATTTTACACAGGGCAGTCATCAGGGCAGTCATCTACAAAACACATTATGACCCTTAAATTTTATTCTCAATATATTTATCAATGCAAATGTGTAACCTTTTGTTTCAAGTTCAATTTTATTTTATGACTCTTCTTTATTTTCAGCTATGTTTGTGATGATTATGTGCTGAATGATGATGCTGCAGGTGAAATCAAGATCCTCCGTAGTGCACTGAGTGCTATAGCCACACAGTCCTTTAATGATTTGGAAAACAACAAAAGAGGGAACCTCCTACGATCACACTCTTATCATGGTTTTGGCACAGGGTAGGCATCTATTAATAGTTTAAACCAAAAAAAAATGAGCATAGATTGCAAAAATTATCAATTTGACATAAAACTTGCACCTCTACTGGTAATTTTACTCGTAATGGGTGTTATACCTCAGTGATGCGCGTATTGATGCGATTTCGAATGAATACGCGCATGCCGATTATTTGTAAAATATTGATTAGTTGGAACTATTTTGCGTCGGCCATCTTTAGACTGGTCCCCCATCGAGTGTCACGAACATCGTGTATATACACAGATGGTGGCAACCAGTCTATGGCTGTACGCACCATTTTCGGGTCACGTGACGGGGTCAAATGAGGTGCGCTTTGTTTACAAATGTTTTTAACGATAAATATCTTGTTTCATGTATCATTTTTTAAAAATACAGTAGTTGTCTGAGGTATAAAAACAAAACATGCCTCGTCGGTCAGCTGTGTGAGCGGATTCAGTTCGTTGGTGATGGCGGACGGATACCCTTCCGCCATCACCAACTCACTGAATCCGCTCACCCAGCTTCCCGACTCGGTATGTTTTGTTATATTCTGTTATTTTTTTTTTCTTAGAAATGGAATGTTTCTTTTTTTTCAGATTTGACCAGGAGAAAATTTTGAGATATCAAGATCAAAGCTATACTGTTCTAAAATTTCACAGGTATTTATTCTTTTGGTTACATGTTGCACAAGCAATCATAATGCATGAATTAAAAAGAAATATATTGAATAGCATCAATGCGTTGCAATGTTTAGATACTGAAAGACATGAAATAAATATGCAGTTCATGATTAACTTCGATGCAGTCTTATATATTATTTATTATCTTCAGGTACTATTTGTTGGCAAGACCATTTGCTGCCTGGAGAGGATATGTGAATGCTATAAAGGAAAAAAAGGTAAACAATTTGAATTATGTTATATTTATTTATATTATTATGTTTATTAAATGCAAGACAGAATTCTGTCTATTTGTGAAATCTGCTGTCTTAAAGATCATGAATTTTATATAAAATCACAGAAATTATCTTTAAGAATAAATGGCCCAACAATATTTTATCCAGTTCCATATTTTTTTCTTAACTCAGCATTATTGACAATGTCTACAATAATTATTTATTGCGTCTCAACCAATATGTTTAAGTAGATATTGGATTTGTGTGATACCTATGACTATAATCATTTATAATGAATATCCTATCATACCTCAGAGCAAGGCTGAGTTGCAGACAGAAAAGCCATCATTATTGAGCCGGGCACCAACATTACTATACAACAGGAGTGAGTCCCTGACAGAACCAGCACGCAAGAAAGGCCCCATCATGCCTGGAGTGGTTGGACTCCGAAACCTCGGCAACACTTGTTATATGAACTCCATCTTACAAGTTATAAGGTATTAAAATATTTTCTGCCGAACCAATAATCTAAAATTATGCCAATTGTATATTTTTTATCTAATTAAATCTTGACTATTGTTGGAATAATATTTCTGTTTGTATGTCCATATGTACATGCACAACAAGTTCAATTCTTCAGTAGATATTTGTAGTTGTAAGTAAAAGTTTTCAACATTTTTTGTTTAGTCACTTGAAGGATCTGCGCGACTTTTTCTTGAGTTTACAACATGTGTTGGAGACTTGTGCTGCAGCCAATGCAGCAAATAGGAACTCAGCTTCAACATCTCAGAGTAGCCCACCTCGGGTCACTCGGCAGACAACTGTAGAATGTTTCCAGGTAATACTCTACTTTTGTTTGATGATTTGTGGATTTCAATTAACACAAAACGTAAACACCATAATTAGGTCAAACCTAGAAATAAGATGTGAAATCTATGACCGAAATCTCTTGATTTTAGTATTTGAATGAGGGCACTGGTCAGAAGAAGAGAGGAGGGTTAAATGGGGGCGGGTCCCCTAAAGGTTTGTCACGCCACATGGTAGCTTCGTCAACACGGAGGTCGCCGAGGACATCCTTGTGTGATGAGTTGCATGCCCTGCTGCGGGTGCTGTGGTCTGGCAAGTGGGCACTGGTCAGTCCACACAAGATGCTCTATGCTGTGTGGACAGTTATTCCTTTCTTCAAAGGCTATGCACAACAGGATGCTCAGGAATTTCTGTGGTGAGAAATAGATTAAAATTTTTTTTTTTTTTATAGTGTTCAGTCACCTTGAAGTTTTACTTGCATTTTTTATGCTTTTATACAAAATTAATTTCAGATATATTTGATAAAGCATTACCACTTAATTGCGATACTGAATTTGAAGCAAAACACCAAACAATTCTTTCTTGGATTATATTGGTCAACATTTTACTCACCAACTCTCATACAAGGGTTATAAGAAAGTGGTTTTCTTTGCTGTTTTGTAGTGAGCTGCTGGACAAAGTTGAGCGGGAACTACGTGCTATGTTCCCTGCAGAAAATCCCAATAGGGACTCCATCCTTATGACTCCCATTAAAAACATGAGGGACATTGTTGATAAGGTGTTCTCAGGACAACTATGCAGTGAGGTAGGTGCTCACAGAATTAATTTTCACTATTCTTTATTAGATGTTTAACGTGCTTAATTGATATAAACTTACGAAAGATTTTTTACTTTGTTGAAAAAATATTGCAAAACCTTTTTTGTTTCTTGATTATTCAGGTGACATGCCTAGTCTGTGGACACAAGTCACGTACATATGAGCCATTCATGGATCTATCACTTGAGTTTCCAGTCAAATATCACACAAAGCTTTCCACTCAGGGACAGTGCCATATTAAAGGTAATATACTGAAGGAACTATATATTGGAGTTAAGATGATGGCATTTATATAATACCAATCACGAGATGGATTTTTTTTTCAAAATGTAAAATAATGCATCTCTCTGCATCACATGTGAACCTTCATGGCATTGAAAAGGGATTGCGACAGTCAGAAATGTTTATAGCAATATGAAATTTATATTTCTATTAAATATGTTACTTATATATAGGTTGATCTGATATAAGTATGCTTTGTACATCAACTGTACACTATGGTTACCACAAAACCCCCACAAAATCAACAAAATTTCTTTTTGTGAGAAAGTTCACATTATTCAGTTAATATGTGCAATTAAAAAAAATAAATGGATGAAATCATTTATTACTGAACAATGACTATATATGTGAGTTTTGTTCTTTCAGAGATGTTGGAAAAATTTACAGAAACAGAGCATTTAGATGGAAAGATTTATGCATGTGAACAATGCAACAGTAAGTGCTTTTAATTTCTGCATATATGTGTGTGTGTGTGTGTGTGTGAGCTTAGATATGAACACGAACCCTGGCTGAATACAATTTTATAAGATGAATATGAATAAAAGATGTGCAGTGAGTTGAATTATTGTTAACATTAATAGAGAGGCGGAGAAGATCTACCAATCAACCAACAGTCTTGACAGAAGCCAAAAAGAGAATGATGCTCAATAAACTACCTCAGATTTTACGGCTTCATCTCAAAAGATTCATGTAAGTTCACTTTCAGATATTAATTTTGATTTTAATTTGATATAAGAAATAACATTTTATGACTGCCATTTCTGAAGATTTTCTAATAGTTTCTTAAATCTGATTTGTAAATTGCATGTGTTTAGGTGGAGTGGTAGGAATCACCGAGGGAAGATAAGTGTCCATGTCAAATTTGATGAGTTATTGGACATGGGGCCTTACTGCTACCAGGATAATCAGCCTGATGGGACCAGGTACAAACTATCTGCTGTTGTCATGCATCATGGCCGGGGCTTTGGGTCAGGTCACTACACTGCATACTGCTGGAATGAGGAAGCAGGTAACTGCAATCAATTTTCACATATTCTCATTTTCATTGGATTTCATGAAAAGTAAAATATCTATTTTATTTTTTCTCATATTTTTATGATTATGTGTGTGTGATCGTTTTTTTTACAAACTCATGAATATCAAAGTTAAAATATATTTTCTGTATATGTACATCAAGAAATGCAGCAATACATATTTAGAATTAGTTTTCATACAATAGATACAAGATGTGTATGTTGTTACATGGAAATTCTATTTTTAAAAAAATGTGTTATTTCAGAATCTTGGGTTCACTGCAATGATGCACGACTTCAGCTTGTTGGAATGAAGGATGTCATAAAAAGTCAGGCTTACATCCTCTTCTTCAGCAAAATGCCAGATGAGGAAGACAGTGATGGTCTCTCACAGCCACTCAGAGCTCTGTTTGAGGAGCAGGCTGATGAAGAAATTGTGTTTAACTTCAGGAACAGTACCATACCAAGGTTTGTGGAACTCAAGCGAAGGCTAAGTGAGCCAGGCTTTGGAGGTCCTGTATTAAAAAGGAGAAGGAGCAACATATGGTGACACAGAAAAAGCTATTTAGCCAGGATATATAGCTCAGCCTGATACACAAACATTTGTGCCACTTGTATCTGAGTTCAAAAAGACTTACTTAGAGACAACTATTTTACTCAGGAAAATCAGAAAATTATAAATGAAGTTCAGTGAATTGAAAGACAAGTACAGACATAAGTTATGGATGGCCCACAATAGCAGCATAATGTCAGAATTTACTGGCAGATGTGCGGTTATATATCATCTGAAGGAATACAAATGAGATTGGAATAGTGACTGAATTCTCATCAAGTATATTTATAGTCATTTATTTTCAGACAGACAAAGACTGAAATGATATGATTGTTCATATTTTCTGTCAGAAAAAAATTATAAGGTTCATATAGAAAGCAGGAACTCTTGTGTTCATATTTGTTTGGAACTGCATAGATATATGATGGATGTGTTCAAATTTGGCAGCAAGAACTGGTGTGTTTACTTTTAGCAAAAAAGACCTGCTGGCAACAACGGATTATGCATTCACTTTTGGCAGCAAGGATAGATGTGTTAACATTTAGCAGCAATGATCAAAGTGTTCACATTTATCAGTAAGGTCTGAAAGTGTTCAAATGTATATGCCCTGGTCTTAGGTTTCAGGGTGTCTATACTGAGGTTGGTGATTTGAAATTTCTGTCCAAAAACCCTCCATATTTGGAAAGTGTTTATCCATACACCTTTCTTATTTGGAAAGTATCTAATGCACAGCAAATGATGCCCAAGACTTACTCATATTTTTTAAATATTGACAAAAAAACACTACAAGAACCCTTGCAGGTCATTGTGTCAAAGAATCAAATTACTTGACTTAACTTCATTCTGTACATTAACACTGAACATTATACAGTGCCATGACACACCACAGCATGGTAGGGACTGCAATTCTCACTCTTTGCAATTTAATTATATTCTTTTTGTTCCATTTTAAAAATTAAAACATAATTCTTTTACAAAGATCTAATCATCTTTATCTATCTCTGATGCTTAATGCTGGGTTCAAAGCACTGAATACACCTCTCAATCTTCCTGTTATTGTAATAATAGAAAAAATATTGAAATAATAAATCCGGGGCAGACAGCATGATGTTTATGGTATATTTAAGAAAGGACTCAGTCTGGCATGTTCATATGGGAAGAAGGCTTGATCTCTAACACTACCCAAAAGGCAGCAAATATTGTCACACTTTATCATGCATGATGTATATTATAAGTACTAGGTCTCACTGTGGGACACGCACTTTAAAAAGTTGACTAAAAGGTTGAGTGGATTTTACAATTTAAAATGAAATAGAAAATATTTGTAAAATATAAAAGAAAGTGTCATAATTTATTGCATACCCCAAAACATTAAATGTATGTGAGTGCATGTTTAACAAATGTATATTATGAAAAATAGGCAAGTTTGCAGTGAGGTGTGCACCATGCAGTCAGTATCTGCCATTGAACTACATGGCTCACAATAAATTTATATAGGATGGGTAATCCAATATACTGCTCTGTAAATATGTATAAAATAAAATATGTAAACTTATTTGACCACATTATTGGTCATTCCCCTTAAGATATTTTTATGATCAAAGCTCTTGTGGCTGATAATGAAGTGAAATGGTAATAAAAAAAGAGCATTGTACAGTTCTGTTACCACATAAGTATTATGACATGGACAAAAATCCAACAGTTGATGAATGGTGAGAGTTGGAAGTTGGATATTAATAGTTGGAAGCAGTGAAATGAACTTCCATCCACTTGGAAGTATATAGATTAATATACTTTTGATATTCATGCTTGCCTTTTATAAAATAGTGGCAGTATCTGCAGCTTTTTTTTCAACAAGTATTTTTTTAATCTTAATAACAAAGAAATCAAAATAATGAAGATTTTACAAAATGATTTGGCCTGATATGATATGGAAAGAAGTGTAACTTTGAGTTGAAAGATCTTTCAATTTTCACCAAATTTTCACCAAATATGTTCTTAAAGCTGATGAATGATTGTTGCATTAGTACACAGACTGAGACATGACTAATTTATGGACTTCCTTGTGGATAATAACTTCACATTAGAGGTTGTTATTAGAGTATTAGGACATGATATCACAGATAGATAACAATTTAGAAACCCCCAGAAAATATCCTAATGCATACACCTGGTACCATAGAATTAAGAAATATTTTTCACTCCAAATATACCCACAAAATTAGTGCATACCGGTAGATGCCCAACAACTATTTGAATTTTAAAAAAAGAAGATGCAGTCCAGTCAATTCTAAAAAGGCTGTAATTGGGAATTTAAAGTTATTAGATGTAAATTGGGTTTTGCAAAGTGCTTGAACTCTCATTTACTATATCTGGTTACATTTGGATCAAAAATAACCTTTGAGAAATAAAAAATAACCATATCATTTTTCAGAAAGAGCAATTAAATTAGTCTTTGGAGGTATCATAAAATTCAAATGTATCAACCATTATTGAATTATATTTGGTGACCCATCGTTACCAAAGCAAAATACGGTATTCTTTATCAGGTTACGTGAATAAATATTTGGTAGGGATGATGAAATTTGTGGAAAGGCCATGTTTTATTTAAGAATTAGAAAATTGATACAATGGTGTTTTTGAATCCAATGCTGGGAATTAATGTAGGGATTGTGCATCAAATAGATGAAACTTATTAAGAATTGCTAGAGAAATATATATTGATTCTATTGACACTATTCAAACATGATCCTGATTATCACTGGAAAATGCCCTCTCCATGATAAAGCCCTCATCTGAAAATGGGCAAATAGCAACCCATTTTTGCATTCACCCTTCCTTCCAGGAAAATGTTGAACACAATATATTCCAGTCTCTCTATGGGACTTATGATGCCAGAACTTCACTGCCACTGTGTTTGGTGGGAAGGGCATCTTTCCCATGCTCTGGGAAGGTCGTCTTACGTGGCATATGCTCTGATGAACGGTCATGAATACTTGGTGACAACAAAAAACAGTCTGAAGAACAATGTCCATGAATTTATTTGTTTTTATACAGAATTTTCTTTTCAATTTATTACCTTTCATGTTGTTGCAATCAAGTAACAATTTCCTTGAACAGTGCATACATTCCTGATCATCAAATTGATAGGAATTTATGTTTTGTATGAAGAAAATATACTGCAGAATTACAGTGCTTCTTACCAAATGACACTTTCACCTCAACAGGGGAAGAGAACCAATCTATCAAGAAAATGTTAGCACTCTATCAGAGGGGAATGACAATTTCTATTTTCATACTATCTTTACCCTGGATCCAACCAATGATATACACATGGAACAGGGTAGAAATGAGCTTTGTGGATTATGCAGGTGGTACACTGTGTGATGTATGTAGGAATGTTTGCAAATTGCAACTAGTGACGACTCAGTCCTTGATTTGAGGATAATGCACATCTGCTGATGAAAACAAGTGCAATGTACTCCCCCAAAATAAAATATTTAGTATAAATTTAATTTTGTTGTGTGTGACTTTGGGGCAGTTTAAATACAACTTCCAATAAAAAGTTATTTTAAGGGTTTGATAGATTTTTGGGCAAAATACCAAGTGATTGACACAAACTGTATAGATGGAAAATATATATATAATATTTATGATGGCTGGGATGATTGAATTTTGAAACAGAATTTGTCAACAAAAAATTGTAAGAGTATTCAAAATTATGAATTTCCACATTTGAATCCAGAGAAATATTCCTAAATATATACCGGTACTGGAATTTGAAAGAACACATTTTCTTCACAACTTCCAGAAAAGGTACATCTTGAATTTTAAGGTTCAAAAGTCATATTTTGTCAAAAAGGTTGCAAAATTACAAGTGTCTTTTGCTCAAAATAAAAAGATATACTTATCTAATTAAATATCTAATTACTTATCTAATATAAGTCAGTTTCAAATAAAGACCTCTTTCATATGCCTTTTGTCTAATCTTGAATTGACTTTACAATATCAAATAGTAATAGCAGGAGACTATCAAGGAATTTGTAATCATTAATAAGTTTTTGTCAAAGAATCTTTAAACATAATTTCATACAATATTATAGTCTTTGTTGTTGTTATAAACCCCTGAAGTTCAAGAGTAATAAAATGAGAAATAAACCTTTTATAAACAGTACGATTTTTATCTGAGAATCCAGATTACTGGTGTCAACTTATAAAATACATTTGAAAAAATGATCTCAAAGTGCTAACTGGTGTTGTTGCATAGGGTATTTTAACTAATAATATATTCCACAGATTTCCTTTTCATAGAATATTTAGTCAATACACATTTTGGAATTTACCTTATGTTTATCATATTTTATATGCCATGATTTTATTTCTCTGTCCTGAAAACTTGCGCTCCAGAGTTCTGGGTATATCCAGGGAGGAGTCTGGGTGCTAGATGGTTGTCCAGAGTTCTGGTTATATCCATGGAGGAGTCTGGGTGCTGGATGGTTGTCCAGAGTTTTGGGTATATCCAGGGAGGAGTCTGGGTGCTAGATGGTTGTCCAGAGTTCTGGGTATATCCAGGGAGGAGTCTGGGTGCTAGATGGTTGTCCAGAGTTCTGGGTATATCCAGGGAGGAGTCTGGGTGCTAGATGGTTGTCCAGAGTTCTGGGTATATCCAGGGAGGAGTCTGGGTGCTAGATGGTTGTCCAGAGTTCTGGGTATATCCAGGGAGGAGTCTGGGTGCTAGATGGTTGTCCAGAGTTCTGGGTATATCCAGGGAGGAGTCTGGGTGCTAGATGGTTGTCCAGAGTTCTGGGTATATCCAGGGAGGAGTCTGGGTGCTAGATGGTTGTCCAGAGTTCTGGGTATATCCAGGGAGGAGTCTGGGTGCTAGATGGTTGTCCAGAGTTCTGGGTATATCCAGGGAGGAGTCTGGGTGCTAGATGGTTGTCCAGAGTTCTGGGTATATCCAGGGAGGAGTCTGGGTGCTAGATGGTTGTCCAGAGTTCTGGGTATATCCAGGGAGGAGTCTGGGTGCTAGATGGTTGTCCAGAGTTCTGGGTATATCCAGGGAGGAGTCTGGGTGCTAGATGGTTGTCCAGAGTTCTGGGTATATCCAGGGAGGAGTCTGGGTGCTAGATGGTTGTCCAGAGTTCTGGGTATATCCAGGGAGGAGTCTGGGTGCTAGATGGTTGTCCAGAGTTTTGGGTATATCCAGGGAGGAGTCTGGGTGCTAGATGGTTGTCCAGAGTTCTGGGTATATCCAGGGAGGAGTCTGGGTGCTAGATGGTTGTCCAGAGTTCTGGGTATATCCAGGGAGGAGTCTGGGTGCTAGATGGTTGTCCAGAGTTTTGGGTATATCCAGGGAGGAGTCTGGGTGCTAGATGGTTGTCCAGAGTTCTGGGTATATCCAGGGAGGAGTCTGGGTGCTAGATGGCTGTCCAGAGTTCTGGGTATATCCAGGGAGGAGTCTGGGTGCTAGATGGTTGTCCAGAGTTCTGGGTATACCCAGGGAGGAGTCTGGGTGCTAGATGGTTATCCAGAGTTAAGCCATGCCTATCCAGTGTGGTGGCATCATGTCCTCAAAGCTGTTATGTTGAGCCACTGCTGAGTTGGGAGCATAGGCATCCTTATAGTAGACGACATCTCCCTCTGCCAGGTAGGCCGACCACCAGGCGAACGTGCCCAGCGTGATGATGGTGTGGTTACACAGCGTGAGGAGAGCCATGTCCTGCTCTCGCTGCATATTGTATGCCATGATGTACACCAGGGGGAGCCTGCTGAGGTGCTCCTCACACCACCTGACGTCCTCACTCACCACCACAAACACCACACTGCCATACTTAGCCTTGTAGTGCTCCATGGCTCTCGTGAAGTATCCCATGGGAGGCATTCTGTATCCAGCTTTATGACCATACTTACTTGCCATCTCTCCTCTCCTCACATGCACTCCTATAAAGGTGATGTCATAACTTGCATAGGTTTTAAAAGCATTATATTTTAAATATTGCAGAATGTTTTGTGGTTTGTGGTATATGTAATCTTTAAATTTTAACATGTGTTTAATAGTATCCTCATAGTCCAAAAAGTACTTGTAACTTTGAAAGTAACAACACATTTTAACATCTTCATTTTGAATGTTTTCCCAGAGATTTGGTGAATAGATACTTGAGCCTTTTTCATGTCTCTCTGATAAATTCCTTCTTTCATAATCATGTTTACTGACATAACCAAAAGTGGGTAAATTTGGAAACACATGTTTCATATAAATGCAATCCTTCATGTGACACACAAAATATGCAGATCTATTTGTTTGCCTGGCAATGGCATATAATGCTGCATATTGAAACATTTGATTTCCCATTCGACCATAGACAATTTTCATGAATATCCCTTCCTGTCCTCGTGGGCTGGCCAACACTCCTGTGTGATTCTCACCAGCCAGTGACCATCTTTTGTGATTGTTTTTCCAGGTTTGGACAGGTATGATTAATACAGTAGAATTCCCAGACCTCTGGTCATAAATCACTGGGTACAGATGAACTAAAATATCATATTTAAACAGTAAAATGGAACACAGTGTTAATGCACCGAAGAGAACCAAGGAAGAGGCATTCTTATATATGGTAGCTTCCATATGGATACATAGCACTCTTTTCTTCAGGAGATAAACTTAAGCACTGATGCTTCTAATGGAGTGAATACAGATTGTCATAAAAATGATAATGTCTCCATAAAATGTTTTGCCTTTGGGCAATTACAGGTTTGGTTCATATTATATCAGTAATTAAAATTATTGTGCATGGACAGTTGCAGAATGATGTTTGTTCATTTATACCATATAAAGTTATTAGCATTACTAAAATCATGGATAGTTTTTTAGGATCATTGTATTGGCATACATAATGTCAATACAATGATCACTACAAATCCACAAATTGGAATAGGTTTTGAAGAACAGCATTATTTCAATTTATTTTAGAAGATTTATGTTTCTAAGAAATAATATTTTAAAACCTTATTTACCCATTATTTAATTGCCAGCTTCATTTATGAAAGAAATTCAATATTGTGTTACCGTTAAATCATCTTCTTCTGTCACATGTCTTCTTGATCAAATGTGACAATACTCAGTTTTCATCCATGGAATAAATAGACATTTATATTTCATTCAAGATTTAAAACAAAATTATTGCTGCACTTCCAGTATTTTGAATAGTTTTCTTCATTATCAGAAACGGTTTCGCAAATTAAATTGTATTTCTGATTTATTTTCCACATTCAAACTAAGTTGAAATTGTGAAGTGCTGATTATAACAAAATTGCTTGTTAGTATTTGCATTCCTAGTCTGTCATGCCTATCCAGTGTGGTGGTATAAAATCTTCCATATGAGTATAGTTGGCCATGAGGGATTTAGGGGCATACATGTCCTTATAATAAACGACCTCCCCGCCCGCCAGGTAGCCGGACCACCAGCCGAAGGTGGCGGTGGACATGATGGTGTGGTTGCACATCGTGAGGAGAGCCATATCCTCCTCCATGGAGGTACCGGCTGCCGCCAGGAATAAACCCGCCTCTCCTCCGAGATGCTTGGCACACCAAGGCATGCCATTACTGACCACCACAAACACGGCATTCATGTATCTCTGCCTGTAATAATGCATTGCTTTCTTGAAATAACTCAGCGTCGGGAGTCGGAATCCAAAGTCATATTTCTCTTTTGAGTCCATGTCTCCCCTCCTGACATGTATTCCAATGTAAGTTATATCTGTAGAGTTTCCCTGTAGGGCGTGATGCTTTACATTACCCAGAATCATATTTGCTCTTTTTAAGTATGTGCTTTTAAAAGTGAACATCTTCCTGATATCGTCCTCATATTCTGAGAAATATTTGTAACTTTGAAAGAAGCAGCAGATCTGAGCATCTTGGTGGGGTAGATCTTTAAACAAGGCAGGTGTGTAAATAGCAGGGCCCTTCTCCACTCTCTTGTACAAACTCTTCACCTTGAATTGGCTCATGCCCACATGAATCATGGGCAACTTGGGGAATATCTTCCCAAGGTAATCTGTAAATGGACATGCATAATATGCAGTTCTATTTGTCCGTTTTGATAGGGCATAAAGGGCGGCATATTCAAACATCTGATTGCCCCTTCTTCCATATGTTGTGCTCACATAAAGCCCATATTTGCCTTTTGGGTTATCTATAATGTCCTTTCGGATAAAGGGCTTCTCATTCAAAAATGGGGCCTTTGTTAAGTAAGGCATCATTCTTAGAGGAGACTTTGATACAGATGCAAATTGAAGTGCCTTGTCATGCATGTTCCATTTTGTTAAGTCAATCTTCATAGTGTCTTGACTGACAACAAATATCCATAAGGCAGTGTACATAACAAACAAGGAAAACACTGTATATATAGCATAATTGCAGGAAGTTGTCTCTTTATATACTTCTGATTTATCATCATCTTCTTTGGTCACATGTTTTTCTGGACTGTAATCATTTCCCAAGAGCATTGTTCACAATATGATCCTTTCAAAAGTGTTCTGCATAAAGTGAAACTGACACTTTACACTGATAACATTACAATGGTTATGATTGTACCTGTGTCTTATCTTGGGGCCACCTGTACAGCTTGGGGACACTCAGCCCTGTACCGCCCCAGGTCACAGCCAACACACCACTATTAACATTACTAACCATCATCATTTACATAGAAATATTATGCAGGAGACTATCATGAATCATTAACTAAGTTTAAGACTAATTTAACTTAAAAAGAACCAAAAGAAAGTGTTCACTGCAATGATATACTTTTCAAAATCTATTAACCAATACTGGAAGTTGGGATTACTATGGCTTTCTACAAGGATGAATTGGGAAATATTTACTTGTATTTCACGAGGGGCAATAAATATAAGTAAGTGGCAAATGTGACACGCAAAATATTTGAATACCTGTAAGAACACCAAAATATAAGATTTTATTTTGATATCATTCTCTTTTTATTTAATAAATCTTGATTCAGTTTACATGAAAATATTTTTGGATTAATTTCTGACATGTCTAGTACATAGAGCAAAGCTTATGAGTTAAGCGAGTGTAGTGGTTGATCTGCCCCCATTCTGAGGAGACCATCCAGTAAGATGAACATGATGTGCTATACAATATCATGAATGATGGCGAAATGTGGTGAACTGCAGCTATTACTTCATCTACCCCAAGTAAACTCATACGCAATACTTCAGATGTCAAACACTAATAGATGAAATGTTTATTGGTATAGAATAATTTGAAATAGTTTGATGTTCTTGGCTTTACTGGGGGTAGAGAATGTAATGAGCTGTTGCGAGATGGGAGGGACTGAGGTAGTGGATACTCTGGACATAACGATGCACCAACACGCCACTCGGTGGCAGCACAGGCAATCACAACCTCACACCACAACAGTTTGGACACCTTCCAATTACAATCTTAATTTTACTGGGATGTACCTTTGAACAGTAAATTGTATTGTTCTCCTAAAGTGTTGAATTGCTCATGGTTTGACCGACCTGTGTGGAATATCTGCCTGTTATTCAGTATTGCCTGACTGCCACTTTATGGCAGGATAATGCCTGGTAGAAAAGCAAAGTTAAGTTATCCTCTATGACAACCAATAATCTTAACACAACCCAATAGAATATTCTCCTTATTATTTGTAATCAAACATCTCACATTTGTTCATAACAAACTTGATTTTAGTTTCCCTTACCAAACTAGTAATATTAGTAAAACTTAACTTTGGTTAGGGGGTCAAATATACAATTAATCTACTTAACCCTAAATGGTGAAAGGTCAAAATCATTTCCGCTAAACCCTTCACATTTTCTGCTTATTTTCTTTCTGTATAAAATAATTATCCATTTTAAAATACAATTTTGGTTTGCATCTATACAATCACACACTGATCCATTCTGCAGCAAATCATCCCAAGCCAGAATATAATCAGCAAATTTATGCAATATTCCACATGGTATAAAAAGCAAAGATATATTACAGAGAAACTTTACAGATTTTGGGAGAATAATGCATTTCTGAGAAAGCTGAGGGTTAAAAGGTGATGAGATATTTCTTTGTTTGTGTATGATTTTATATATATATATATATATATATATATATATATATATATATATATATATATATATATATATATATATATATATATTACATACATGAACCCTGTTTGATTGTTATGCGGGATGATATGAAGCAGTGAGAGCAATCACTCGAGGGGTCTGCAGGTATTTGGTCTGGGATGGGGGATGGAAATGATGGACTTGTACTATCAATATCATACAGTGTGGTGTCAATCTGGAGGCAAAATGGTTTGTGCAAAGGCCGCTTTGTACTGAGATAAATATATACACATAGCATATGACTTGTACAAACCATTATGGATACAACAGTCCAAAGTTTTGACGTCCTAAGCTTCCACCTCCTCTCCGATGTACTTCTAACTCTATCTCATTAATAGGCCATGCCATGCTCATTTTTTCCAAATGATTCTAAGGAATCGGTAAGTCTTTGTTTATTTAAATTTTAATGAAATTTTGATCTATCCTGAACATGCAGAGAGGAGGCAGATGTTTAGATCATACAAACCACATAGACAACTTACATATAATCACTAGACCATTCCCCTTTCAAGAACTTTTAACATCATATGCAAACAAAGTTACCAAATTTACACAGAACCTATACATGGAAATTTGTACAGCATAATAAAAACAAAACAGTCATAATTATAATAATAATAATAGATATCTGTACATCCAAGTTAATCAACAAACAATATTGGCTCATCACAACATGCTAGCGATGTTGGCCCATTATGTTGCCCATTAGAAACTAACATTGTGCCAACATGCATTCATAAAAAGTAGATCATCTCCCAAAACAAGATTAGAATATTTTACACAGTGAAGGCTGGTATATATCTTTCTTGGTTATGCTCCTCTATATTCCACAGACTTTCTTCTTTTAGAGACTACTGGAAGCACTTAGAGTCACTGATATGTCACACAATGTCAAAGGCTTAGCAACATCAATGCATGTATGGGCCCAACAATATGTACTTCTCTAAGACATACTTGTATACATATATCGGCCATTTTTGTCTCTTTCAAACATTGGAATTTCTAAATAACATGCAAAATTAATAGGACATGACAATAATCTTAGCACAGAATCTAACATATGTTAATTATCATTAAATAATTAGGTCTGAATTCCCTGAAAATTGAGACGAAAGAAGTACAAGTCTGGTGAGGGAATATCAATCATATCAGATGACATAATATTGCCCATTCACTGCTCTACTATTTATATTCCACCTGTGTGACTTGTCTGGTTAAACTTAACATTCTCAATCCACTCTGGACTTTCCCTATTCTTAGGTTAATAATGTTACTAGATTAACTGTTTGGAGTTCAGACTCCATATAACAACTCGTAATGTATCAATAGATTTATTAAGTATGTTGCACCAAAGAAATTACTTGATATATAATACAGTAGTCAGCTAATCAGGATGTCACCATTTTGTCATCCCTGTTTCAACATTTCAGTATATATGAATACAGAAAGCAACCTGAACTAAGCAAATCCTTCACTTAACTTAGTGCCATGGTAAACACCATATACAACCAATAATTTAATAATTACTTATCATGGAAATTGACCTTTTGCAAGTCAAAGAAGGCCATGACAAATGTAATAATAATGAAGCTTAATTGTTTCCTTGTTGTTTAAGAACTTAACTGCTAAATTGATCTTTCACTTTATATTGATTTGGGACATCACATTCATCAACATGGCAGGTTTTTTAATAATACAATCCCATATATTTAATGAAAGACTCTCTCTCTTACTCAGGTAGACACTGCTGTTGAAGAAGGTATAACCAAACTTGCCCAAAACTAACCAGAAACATTCAGTCATACAACTATGTTTCTTTAAATTTTAAATAAAATTGATACCCAAGTTGCCAACATTAAACCCTTGAGGCATTATAAAAAAAAAGTTTAAATTTGTTGGACAAGGTTATCTTTTACACGAGCCAAACTTTACAACACAATTCACAGTATAAAATTAACAAAACATTCTGTATGTGTGAGCCATTTTATCATGCTCTATTTTAAACTATCAGCACTTCTTTCAGTTCCATTAAAATTCAAGTTTTATGTGATTCTCTTTTTATAGAATCACTGTTTATTTAGTTTTCAGAATTGTTAAGCAATTAGCAAAAGCCAGCATAATTTGATGGGTAAATCATACAATGGTATTTATTATACAGCAGGCATGAACTGGCTGGAAAAACCTATCACATGAATTAATCCATGCTCCCTTCATTTAGCTGTTTCTTGCCAACATCCCATAATAATCACTTTTTAAATAATCCTTCAAGCAAGGTTCCAGTTACCATTGGTAACCAGCATATTATGTACAAATCACAACAAGTAACCATGGTAACATTGTCATATCCTTATAATCACAAATTTCTTGACTTTTTATATCATATTGTTCAAGTCAAGGCAGACATTTTTTTGTTATTATTGCAGGGGAACCAGTTTGTGTTTCCTGGTAACCATTTTATATTGGACATATATGAATATTCATTTGAAAGCCATAACTGAGGATCCATGTCAATTATCCATAGCAACCACAGGTGAAGAAGACTTGCTCCATCTTCTATTCATAATTGGTGGGTTCTCCTTTGCATGATAATAATATTAATAATGAGACAATTAAGGATAAGTCACAATTTGGCAGTTGTGCTTAGGATTCTGTCTCTGCATTGTTGCTATGCACACATTCTCTGCTTCAATTTAGTTACTATAGTAACTGTGCCCATTCCTGATGATATATCACTGTATTTTCCATCATCTCAGTTAGCCGCTTTCTGTTTAACATTCATTGTTTATATTGTCCAATCAATGGTAACAGGCCACAAAAATTGTCCCTTATAACTTTGCCACTTAAAATATTTAATATGATGATCACAACTGAGGAAGTAGGAAGTTTTAAGCAAAGGTCTGCAGGGCCTATGAGGGTCTCCTGAAAAAATAAAAAACATTATCTTTAATTACATGCAATATATAGTTTGTATGCATTAAATCTACTTTAATCAAATCCAATAAATAGATTGTATGCATTATTGTTGCAGTGACTATGTTGATGTTTGCTTGTTTGATGTTCACATACCCTCCCTTCAAGTTGGTCATTGCTCTGTGTAGTTGTGAGTCTCCCATTGTTTGGCCTGCCAGCCTGGAGAGGATGGTTGACAGTAAGTCATCTGTGATGCCTGGACACGACTTCTCCACCAAGTCAAAGGCATTCTGCAGCTCATCAATGGCATCTCCTCTCTGAGACCCATGAGCATTCCCATGCCGGTCTCGTAACTAGTAAACAAACAAATCAACAGTTATTTGTAACTGACAGCATGAGGTAATTTTATACACATGACTTTTAACCATCCTGTGGACCTTTAGCATTTCAAAGCCCCTGCAGCGACTGGTATACTGTTCAAGATTGACAATCATGTTCATATGTTATGGTGCAATTCTAAACATTTAAATAACTGGCTTTAAAACAAATCTGTAAAAATGCCAAATAACAATAATGAAGCAGTTACTGAGGATATAGTTACCTCTGATATAAGGGGGAAGATAACACCGTCGAGGGTAGATGAGGCAGCCGGCTGAGGAGGCGGCCGTGGTGGTGGCTCTATATGCTCTGATCGTTCCTCACTCAATGGACGGTTCGATCTTGGCTGTAAAATATAATATATATTTATACACATCAAAACAGACCAAATTATATTTTCATCTCTCAGTACAAATCTATGAAAAACCATTCTAGAAACCAACCCATTTCTGAAAAATATATTCCTACAATGCAATACAATATTACTTAATTTCATTCATTATATCATTTACAATTGATCTCTTCTGTGATAAATAGCCACTTGAGAAGTATATTCTAAAGATAGATTGAAAGCTGAAAGAGACAAGTGTTATCAAACCCCTTCAAGATATAATATATACGATATACATATATATATACAAAAAAGATTTGAACTTCGCTGAAAGAAAAATATTCCACCATAGATAGAAAATATACAAAAGAGATTAGAATATCCAATATGTATAAGCTTTCACCAATGATAAATAGAAATTATACATTTCTTTCCAGTTTAACCCACTGGACTAAAGCATTTTACCACATTACATGGGCAATTTCCTGACACTCTAAAAGAAGCAAATATGTACATATCACATGTTTGGGCATAGGTATGGAGATGATAGCACACAATGGCTTTGCCTCCCAAAACTGAATACCTGAGACTGGTAAAATAATGATCTATGATGTATTCACAACCATTGAGATGAAGAGCAGATCTTATTGTTGTTTGATACAAATTGAAGGGAGAGTCTGGAGCCCTAAATTTGAGCAGTATTTCAAATTATTCATTATTTCTGGTAGATGACAGATTCATGCAGATTTGTGTCAGATGATACTTGCATAATAGCTAAACAAAGATATCTCAGAGGACACTTGCATATCAGACACATGCAGATATGTGTTAGATGTCATATCATACATATGTAAATGTCTAAGATTTTCCCTGAATAGTATTAGATGAATCAAAATATGTATCATGGATGATACATGGGTAGTGGACACCTGCAGATACACATCAAATGATACATGGACAGTGGACACATGCAGATACACATCTAATGATACGTGGATAGTGGACACATACAGATACACATCAAATGATACATGGATAATGGACACATGCACACATCTAATGATACGTGGATAGTGGACACATGCAGATACACATCAAATGATACATAGATAGTGGACACGTGCAGATACACATCAAATGATACATGGATAATGGACACATGCAGATACACACCAAATGATATATGGACAGTGGACACCTGCAGATACACATCAAATGATACATGGATAGTGGACACATGCAGATACACATCAAATGATACACGGATAGTGGACATATGCAGATACATATCAAATGATACATGGGTAGTGGACACATGCAGATACACATCAAATGATACATGGATAGTGGACACATGCAGATACACATCAAATGATACATGGGTAGTGGACACATGCAGATACATATCAAATGATACATGGGTAGTGGACACATGCAGATACACATCAAATGATACATGGATAGTGGACACATGCAGATACACATCAAATGATACATGGATAATGGACACATGCAGATACACATCAAATGATATATGGACAGTGGACACATGCAGATACACATCAAATGATACATGGATAGTGGACACATGCAGATACACATCAAATGATACATGGATAGTGGACACATGCAGATACACATCAAATGATACATGGGTAGTGGAAACATGCACACATCTAATGATACATAGATAATAAACACCATCAAAAGTATAATGAAACAAGGATAGTGACAAGTAGATACATGCCAGATGATACAAAGAACATGCAGTGGTAAGCAGGAGACTCACATAGTCATAGTGGCTGACTACAGAGGGCGCTGCTTCATACTCAGAATAGGCTGGAGGCTGGGAGTAGGGCTACAGCAGACATATCACACACATATCAAGCATCTAATAGTCTTTAATACAACCGACGGGAATGCCAAATCAAATTCCCGAGAAATATACCAATGTCTTATTTGGGAGAGTCTATCAACAAGGTTGAAAACATTTCATAATTATCACTGGTGTTATTGGCTGATTTAATATCCACATTCATAATCTATTGAAAATGACATATATATGTAGACATTATCCAATCTTTCACCGTTTCCCACAGCATATGGATACATAAAGGATAATGTTGGTGCACTTATATTAGTATATGTTTCAATAAATATATAAATATATATATATATATAAATATATATATATATAAATATAAATATAAATATATATATATATATATATATATATATATATATATATATATATAAATATATATATATATAAATATATATATATAAATATATATATATATATATATATATATATATATATATATATATATATATATATATATATATATATATATATATATATATATATATATATATATATATATATATATATATATATATATATATACATATATATATATTTGGTAAAATATTTAGTTAGAAATGTATAAATATTTGAACCTCAATATTCCTCTCAACTGACTAATAATAGTTCATGATATCCATATATAGCTTTCATGTACAACTAGTGCTTCCTTAACACCTAAATCTTTGTACTTGCTGTTTAATAGATATCTGGGGATTTAACAATTGAAGAGTGCCCCAGAAATTACTTTAAAATAGCATTAATGCAATGCAGACTGAAATAGTGTTTTGTGAGGACAATGTCCAGCCATTTATCTAATTGCATAAAACCAGGTATGGTTAAATGTAAAAAGATAATCTTTACATTCTTCTCTTTCATGTCAAAAGCAAACTGGAATTTAGATGTGTCAGCATTCCATAACTGGCCAGACAAGAGCTATTCATCCTAAATATATTCAATAGAGGATAAAGTATGTGATCTCTGATATATCACCATCTGTATTAAACTTTGCACTATTGACTAATATCCATTTGAGAATCTAACATAAGACTAGAAAGTGTCCTGTCCATAGCCATTTTTATTTGAATTATCATATCTTTTATTCTCTGATTAAATTATTTCCTTCTTTATTTCTTGAATGGAAGCAGAATATCTTTAAAACGTGAAAACCAAATTGTCCTCATTAAAGATGTAACCAGTTGAAACAATAAGAATTGTCTGAGCTGCTTCAGACCAATGCTAAATGGAATAATCATTCTCCCTGGAGGAGTATTTCACTTTTCTAGAATTTAATATATTCAAAATATTATCATAACTTTCTTGTGGAAATATTTCTCCCAATAACACAGAAAGCAATTCACCATGACCACACCATCACCAGGGACTATGTGCAGTTGACCCCTGACCCATGATAAGATATTCATGCGCCAGTGACTGTGGGCAACTCACTCTGTTATTGTTGTATTCCTGTGTCAAACTCTTGCGATAACCAAGTTGGTCATGATGGTTGCCCATGCGACCCTGAAATTACCAATGTCTCAAATTGTCAGATAAGGTGGTGGAGGTTGCCTTCAGGACTTTTAATTATTTGTGTCTATTCATTTGTACAATAACATTAAATTATTTTTGAGTGTCTACTTGCATTAGCATATTTTAACTGCATATTCAATAACAAATGACTGGAAAAGCTGAAATGAGAAAGATATTTTAATGGATGAGACATTAAATTGATTAATACTGATACATTATCAATTTGCACATAATGTATTGTTGAAGAAAAGGAAATTGTTTTGGACACCAAAAAGTCAGAGTTTGACTAAATATGTGTGTGCCCTGGCATTAGCATTCTCTTCTGACATACACAATCTAGAGGGCAAATAGAAGGGTACCAGGAATCTGATCCACAATATGCACATACTGGAAAACATAAGCTAAAAGCAATACTCTCATCTGATAACAGATGGCACTGCTGTTCTTCCCAAACCACCACCAGGGGGCAGAGTCATCCGTTTCAAAGGATTTGATCAGAAGCACTCAAGGTTACTTTTTATTTTTGCTCTCTTTGACTGTGAAGGATGAAATTCACTGATATGTGCATGACCCATTAATACAAGTAGAGGGAGGGTAATATTCAAAGGATGCAAATTCCATGCTTTTTCATTTTCTGGGTGGAATATGGTTGGTTCTGCTCCATGCAGGATGTTACTATTTGAGGCTACTACCTCTAGTGATGATGGCCTGTAGTAGTTGGCATCCGAGGCTCGCCTGCTTGGCACCTGCGAGGGTTGATAACCAGGCACTAAGGGCAGATCACTTAGGTCACTCTTATCAAAATCATCCTGGCCTCTCATGTGGGGAGTTTCATATATTTTCATCCCTTTTACATTTTTTCCACGTTCTAGTCCACGAGATTTTGGTGATTTCCTGGAGGAAAGGTCTGGAGCCATGTACTGAAATTCCATGCATTTTTAATGTGAGATATAATCTGAATATTTGAAAATTTATATTATAACTTCTGCCTTTATATGAGCATTTTCCCTTATCCTTCTGGCAAATGTAGCATTGGCTTGTACCTTGAGTGAATATGTCTCGTAGTCATCACCATCAGGAAGTCCGAAAGATATGAGCGAGACATTGGAAGGTGTTCCATAGTTGCCTCCATTCTCCACATCGCCATAGTTACTCTGACTCTTCTGCAGCTAAACACATCATCACTTTGTAAACATCACAGATCTTAAGAAAGATGCACAACACCTATCAATGAACCTCATCAAATGTGACTATTCAAGCACCAAGAGGAGGCAAACTGCCCATGCAGAGACATAAAGGACTTACAAAAACTTTATTGCCCTGTAACTCTGCCAACAAAGCCCGCTGTTCTGTGGTCAATTTTCCTGGCGCCTTCTTTAGCTGAGAACAAAGAGTACACAGGCACGAATCACATCAAAGTCTAAGTCCAATCCCAGAACCAAAGATGGTTTACCAGCAAACTGTGTGACCAATGGATTTGATACAAGAACAGATGCAAGGTGATTGAGGATACCCACAGAACACAAATGTTACCCTGGCAACAATACTGGAGCAAGCATTGGAGCTGGAAAGATAACCTTGACCGGAGAGATTTGTATATTTGGCTTGGCAATTCTTTCATTGAGATAAGATGAGAACTACATGCATTAGTCAGTCGTACCATGGTAGGTGGGTTGTATCCAGACAATGTGTTGGATAAAAATCCATTCTCAACTCGCATCTTTATTCATCCCAGAAAAGTTTGATAATCTGTGTGATGTTTGCAAATGTGTTTTTGGATGTGGCATATAGGAATGAGCAGAGAGAGGCATGCCATGAGAACACCAGCAAGCATGACCTGACACAAGTTACACTTACGGGGTCCATAGGGTTATAGATATCAAAATCTCCTGATGATGCCTGCAGGCTATCAACATCATTATCATCATCACCATGTGTGGGCTGCAAATAAGTGGGTGATATGTCATAAAAAAACCATTTTGGTCTACCATACCCAACCATAACCCATACCACAGTATTGCGAATATTGGGACTAGCCTCATAGCAGTCATCTTATGTTGGGACTAGCCTCATAGCAGTCATCTTATGTTGGGACTAGCCTCATAGCAGTCATCTTATGTTGGGACTAGCCGCATAGCAGTCATCTTATGTTGGGACTATGTTGGGACTAGTCGTGTCATGTTGAGACCAGCCTCATAGCAGTCATGTCATGTTGGGACTAGTCTCATAGTAGTCGTGTCATGTTGAGACCAGCCTCATAGCAGTCATGTCATGTTGGGACTAGTCTCATAGTAGTCATGTCATGTTGGGACTAGCCTCATAGTAGTGGTGTCATGTTGGGACTATGTTGGGACTAGTCGTGTCATGTTGGGACTAGCCTCATAGTAGTCGTGTCATGTTGGGACTAGCCTCATAGCAGTCATGTCATGTTGGGACTAGCCTCATAGCAGTCATGTCATGTTGGGACTCGCCTCACAGCAGTCATGTCAGGACAAGCCTCATAGCAGTCATATCATTATGGGATTAGCCTCACAGCAGTCATGTCAGGACAAGCCTCATAGCAGACATGTCATGTTGGGACTAGCCTCATAGCAGTCATATGATGTTGGGACAAGCCTCATAGCAGTCATATCAGGACAAGCCTCATAGCAGGCATTTTGTGTTGAGACAAGCCTCTTTGTCAGGATCTGGACAGGCAGCTGTATTACTAGCCTGTGAAGTCCTCCATTATCATAATCTACAGGGAAGTATGCAGAACACCCCAAGCAGAACATCAGTATATTTTTACCACAAGAATATTTTGGTTACACTGGGAGCTATGTACAAGTAATTCAATGTAAGAATGAATGAATGTTGGAAATGTTTTTGCTTTGAATAAGTTAAAATAGAAAAGTTAGGAATTTAAAATACATAAGCACCAAGATTTAAATTATATTTTCAATTTCAGCAGTAAAATAAAGCTCAGACATTAAAGACAACAGTTAGTATCAAATTAAGCAGGCCCAAGTTGTTTCTTCAATCAAGTAATATATCTTCAGAGTCTAAAAGTATAAGCAATGTCAATATTGATGAGAAGAAGGGAAACCAACTAAATGCTTCATGATGTCAGAAGGCTGCATCTAAGAACAAAAAGCTGAGAAATGTTAGATAGCAGCACACGCTGTAGGTGGCGCTGTCAGGCAGATGACATGGGAGAAGTTGGCACTACCTTGGCTGCTGCATTAAGTTTGGTGATGGAGGTTGCATAATTCTCAGGGGTATATGCATCATCTTCTGCATCCAAGCGAGCATCAAAACTTTTGATGAAACTTGCATACTTGTCCTATAGGTTAGGCAAAAGGCATGCAATATTAAGTGTCACATAAATACATAAATCTTAACTAAAATAAAATAAAACATGCAAAATAAATATCTAATTATAAAATAATTAATAAACAAAATGTTTAGCAAAAGACTTCAACCAAATACAAAGCATAACATTTTCCACATTCACACATGTCTCAGTGAATTACTTGTCATCATCACCACTGGGCAAATCAATATCTTAATCAATATTTTAGTGTTCAAGCTCTTAACAAGATGATCCAGTTGACAGCACACACAAGACTTACATCATCGTTGTCGCCAGCATCCATTTCTTGGTCGTGATTATAGGGTGGTGGTGATGGTGGACTGTCCGCAGGGTACATATCCTCTGGAGGAGGTGGAGAGGGAATCTCTCTCCGAGGTTCCGGATAGTGCGGTTCAACCTGTTGCTCCTAAAATGGTAGTTATGTTTAGCCAGTGTTCACTCATCACATGATGAGTCAGAAACCGCCCAGTTTCTAGTACCAAGCCAAGCAGTTTGAACCTTCTTGTATGTCAGGGGATAGAAACCGCCTAGTTTCTCGTACCAAGCCAAGCAGTTTGAACCTTCTTGTTTGTCAGGGGATAGAAACCGCCCAGTTTCTAGTACCAAGCCAAGCAGTTTGAACCCTTCTTGTATGTCAGGGGATAGAAACCGCCTAGTTTCTCGTACCAAGCCAAGCAGTTTGAACCCTTCTTGTATGAAAGGGGATAGAAACCGCCCAGTTTCTCGTACCAAGCCAAGCAGTTTGAACCCTTCTTGTATGTAAGGGGATGGCATATAGCTCCAGTGTAAAGCCATAGCAAGCAAGTGTTTTAAACAGTCACCACCACACGACAAAGGGCAAGTCGACCACAATGGACGCAAAGATAAAGCTTATCCTCTCCACACTATTTACATATTTGGAAACCAAGGAAGCATTGGGAATTGTAAAATGAGGGGCGGACTGACCAGAGAAGAGGAGGGAACCATATATAACGGAGAATAACCATGTGATACAGAGATTTATACACACAAGCTGATATATAGGAAGACTATGATAGAATCCTGGAGAAGATGGTGGAGAATACACACACACACCACACTCAAGCCTATGGCATGGAACCCGCCATTATTAGATAACAAGCAAACATCCTCTTGTAAATTAAAAATTCTTTCAAACATCTTTACAGATTTCATTAAAACTAGTATCAATTTATTGACATTAGGGTATTAGATGCTTATATTTTTACAAAAGTAAATATCTGAAAAATGTAAGTAAGATCTATCTGAGATCTAGTGTCAAGTAAATGGCAGTTATGTAAGATGAATATATACAAAAGATTAATGACATGATGTATAAAAATATTGCTCCCTCATCCATAGTCAATCAGTGAATATTTGTTTCTGGGGAAATATTTCCCCACACAAAATGCTATATCTGGCTGATTTGAAGACAATTTAATCTAATTCTACTGATCAAAATGGGGTTTGTGGCTATTGCCAATTAAGTTTGAGTAACTAGAATGAAATTTATAACAAAAATATGTCTTCATATCAGCACTGAAGTGCTGCATTTGGCAGTGATTTCAACAATTATTGGCAAGCGGTGTGGCATCGTTATTCTGAAAATGAACCTTTGCTCAGAGTCATGTTAGAAAAAATGTCAAACCTTCTGCTATATACCATAATTGAATTATTAATCTATCTAATAAATGCCTTTTTTAACCATGTATATTTGAGAGATGTCTTTTAATTTTGACCATAAATACTGATAGCAGTAGGAGTGACAGATTTATAGGCAAGCATGTTTTCCCTTTCCCCACCAGGCAGGCTTGTGTGCTTAATGGCCAACAGAGGACAGCACTTACATCCCGAGGTGGCATGTGATCTACGTCGTTGAATCTGTTCATTGGTCGGGGTTTGGGAACTGGTGGTGGAGGAGGAGGTGGTGGCTAAAAAAATACAAAAAATTACAATCTTATATCCTGGCAAATCTCCTTTTCAGCAAAAATTCTGCAAATTGTGAGAAATAATGCTTATATCTTTAACTATATCACTCAGTTAACTACACCATAGAGTCATTTGATATCACTGATGTATCACTGTTCATTGTCGATAAAATATATTCCAGGAAATAATCAAATCAACAGTACTCATGCAACATTAAAACAATACCACACATAACAAATAACGATAATGTTAATAATTAAATATCACCATACTGTCCCAATAAAAAAAATAAAAATAAAAATAAAAATTAAAATAATACTATGGCATATATGAGAGTATGTTGTACTATTGGCCACTGTGTCTATGGTGGCAGATTATGAAGCCTCCACTATCAGACATGCACCTATCATTCCCGTCGTCTACCCATCCTCATTCCTCATCAGATGCTGCCCACAGCTACAACCAACACAGGTATCAGAAGTCATGTCAAGCAACTTCTCTAGTACATCACCACATGCCTCCGACCTTGGCATAACCTTCCCATGACCTTCAGATGACCTTGGAACCCAAATGTTTGACATGCATCAATGACTTACAGAGTGTCTGATATCATCATCAGACTCTGTGTACGGGCCTTCCAGTGGGTGAATGTCGCCGTTGTGCCCGGAGATGTCTCTCCAGTTGTGAGCATAAAGTCCAGTGCCATTTTTGGAGCCATCATAGACATAATGCATGCCGGAGGAGGTGTCAATGCGGGAAGTGTATACTGGGGTGGGGGGCTGAAACAGGCACCACAATAAATCCCCATTGTCACAAAAACTTCAACCTCCTCTCCATTTTGAGCATAATCAAAGCAATGCAATGTGGTCTTGCTTTAAATATACTTGTACAATTATCCAACAAAATGATTATGAAAATGATTATATATCACAAGACCATATCACAAGACTGCCTTTCACAGAGTAACACACATGAGAAAAAAATGGTGAAATAGATGCACAAATTTCACTGTCATAAAACCCCACATGACTATCCACTTGGTGGCAGCACTGTACACCAGTGAGCGTGCAATAAAGAGTAGCAGAGCGGCACTGTGCCGACCACAGGGACACAATGCGACATTAGTATCACTTACAGTCTGCGACAGAGCCTCCAGAGGATCGGGGTCAGCAGCTTCAAAAGCTGACGGAGGGGGTGGTTGAAACATTTTACGAGACTTACGACCTCCATGGTGCTGCAATACCAGTCACGAATACCAATCTTATTTCCAGATTTACGAATATCACTAACATGATTGATAAACTTGATAGATGTACTTCTTGGTTCAATAATAAAAAAACTTTCTTTTCACATGTTATTGTATGATCTTAACTTGTTCACAAATATCTGTTATTAACAGTTTACCAATATCTGTTATTATAAAAAAAATATTTTTTGTTCATTCTTGTATTAAATGACATTCAGTTTTGAGGTTTTTTGATGCACAATTAGGAACATGGTGACAAAGAGGACTCATTGCAACCAGGTCTCCGAGGCCCAGGGGAGTAGTGAAAAAATATGGGCAATTGTCTACATTATACCTATATAAAAGATGTACATTCTAAAAAAAGTACTTGTCAATGTTCTTTACCATTAGAATTGAATGTTACATTTGTTAGTACATTATATGTGAAATGAACCATCACCATTCACACTTGTCGTGCACTGCAAACATGTTTTATACCAAGAACTGACTATTCTCTACTGCAGTCGCAACAAAAGACTTAACATTAAGGCATAACTTTCTTTGATAGTTAAATCTGCTAATTTATGAGAGAGAAAAAAGTTATTAGAATCCAAAATAAAAGTTAAAGATAATTGTACGTGATCTCACAAAATTTACTCAAAACTGCTACAAAAGTTCTAAATCATTATATACTCTTCTATTATTTTTGCATTGATCTTTATCACTGAGGAGTTTAAAATTAAAATTATAAGCTCTTTTCAACAAAGCAAAAGCTGGTTTCTGCGAAAGCACCTTATTATTTCACAAATGCCTCTCACTTGATAATGAACTATTTGGTACAAATAGTTAACACCAAATGGTGGTGCTGCTATAGCAGCTACTTGTTTACTAAATGCCTCACATTTGATAATGAACTACTCAGTCCACATAGTGATCACCACATGGTGTATGTATACTTTAGTGGAGGTGAAGGAGGCAGTGATGCATGTTAGTAGGAAGCTGGCAGGGCGTACAAGGAAGGAGCGGGAGGAACTCACAGCCAGGTTCTCTTTGTTGAGGATTGGTGTGTAGGTCTTTGGGGGTATGGGAAGCACATTTACCTTGCTACTGCGACTACCCTTATCCGGCTGTTCATAACACAAAATATTAAATGATCCATGTTAATCAAACCCAGTCTTCAAACTAAATTCATGATACAAATAACTAATATATATATATATAAACTAATTAGTGCCATTAGTACAAATGTGCTGGTTTTTGCGACCTTGAGAAAAGGATGCACTTCCATATGTACTGGGATTAATCGTGTAATATCAAATTATTAAAAGGGAGAAAATGACATATTTGCAAACTTGTATCTCATAAAAATCAAAATGACATTACTCACAACTAATGTTCTGTTATGTTGAATTAATTGAGCACACTTGTTTACTAGACATTCATACACCTTTCAGACTTGCAGTATGCTGTGTATTGGTGTATCATCCATATATTACAGTAATTATTCTCATATTTTGTACACACCTCATGTAAATCTCTATTTGGCGGTTCTCCATTTTGTACTTTTTGATGTGCTTCCTGATTCTCCTGTAGGCGTATGACACCTCCGGGTCCTCGCACTGTGCCGAGGTCCCACTCCACGCTGATTGCTGGGTCATCTGTGTCCTCATTATCTCTGCAATAACATGCTTCAATCAAACTACTACTCACTCAGACCATCCCACAAGTCAGGGGTTTGAATCCCATCAGATCCTTGACAAAAATTGTTTAAGCTGTGAACAGCTTTATTTCTTAACCTAAAAGCCAATATCAATAATATACATAAAACTAGCAGTTTATGATTAAGGTGTTCTAAAGCAAGATTTCAAAAATCAGCTTTAATACATCCTGGCTGTATCTGATACTTAAATTGTGTTATTCATTATGAAACAGCAAATGCTGGTCATAATCCAACATAAAATACAGATAATGTTTATCAACATTTATAATATTATAAAAATATGAATTTTTTAGGCATGTTTCACTGTTAAGAAAGCGGGATTACAGTATAAGACATTTCAAGCAATGAACATGATGTGGACATGGATCAACTCACAACCAACCAGATACCACATGGTCACCACATCAACAACCACACTTCACAACAAGTTTACTCCACACCTCAAATAACTATCCAAATAATTCCCAGCTATAACAAAAGTAAAGTCACATTTCAAGTATGAGGCCATGTCATGTTATTTTTTCAGAAATGTCGCTGTCATGAGTAAAAAAAATGTAGCACATCAGTTTTCGATACAGTTGCTTTGTCTGATATATATATATAGGACTATTCCATAAACACAATAAACTTTGGCAAGAAATGCAGAAATCTCAAACGTCATGATTTGGGTTTGTTTTTTTAAGCAGGGAATATTGAAAACATGAGCAAATATTTAGAGGATGCACAGAATACAAGTTTTGGACATAAAGGGGAAATTTTGCTTTGTTTTTAAACAAGGAGAATTTTGAAACTATCGAAAGTGACTTAATTTTCACACATACATAAATAAGAGGAAATGCATGGAAATATATGAAAAGGTACAGGTGCACAACTTGAACAAAACAATGTCTCTTCCATATATATATTAATATATACATATATCAATATATATAATATACTTAAATGTTACAAAATCATTTTTAGCACAAAAACTTAAATATATTAGAGTGATTATGCCTGCAGGGCATGATGTTGAGGATGTAATGTTGAGGATGTGGGATATATAAGCATGGTATTTTTGGTACTGGCAGGTCGATTGTGTGTTAAATCACGTACATATCACTATCACTACTATCATCATCTGCTCCTCCTCCTGACGCTTTCCAGTGTCTATACTTCTCTATGAGGTCTGTTAAATATGATGTCTTCTTTGCCCGTCGAATAAATGGGTGCCGTAATAAATCTTTTCCTGTAGGTCTCTACAACATGAAGGCAACTATCAACAAAGTGCTCAAACAAATCATTTTATATTTCAGTTGGTCAATAGTTAAAGGCATCAAGGAAACTGTATGATAATTTATATTAAAAAAAATCTTTAAATTGTAGAGAACTTTAGTTGGGGTTTTATCAATTGTCATGATTATTTCCACTAAACAAAAATGTGCAGATCATTATTTCCTTATCATCATTCTAAAATACTTTAAATCAAATGGCAATCAAAGACTGCAAATTTTCCCACCCTGGCACAAAAAACGTAATAATAATAGCTGCCTTTGTTTTATATATGTAAATTTTACCCTCCAGTCTGAGAGAATTAGCATTTAACAAAGCTTACGACATGGTACAAAATGGCTAGGTCGAGGCACAAAAAGTGTTAACATAGTCACATGTAAGATTGTCCTCATGATATTAATTGGAAGACAGAAAATAGCATGTCTCACTCTATGGTGAGACATAATCATTAATATGAAAACAAAAATTCTGCAATCAAACTCCACTTACATTTTCTGGTTCTTTATTTAAACAAACTTCTACAAAGTCTTTGAATGATTTACTGAAGGGACCTTGCAGATGAGGTGGGTTGTTTTTAGGTATAAGGAATAAAACCCTCATGGGGTGGAGTTCTGAGTTGGGTGGTTCTCCTTTGGCCAATTCTATTGCTGTGATGCCTAAACTCCATATGTCAGCCTGAAACATCAACATTCATTATTCTACAAACATCCACACTCTAATTCTTACAGTTGTTATTCAAATATCAGACTTGTTATTTTCTTAATATCAGAATTTGAATTTAATACAAAAATTTGTGAGTATATTCATTTAAATCAACATAGGTCAGGGACCAAAGAATGTTTAAATCAATGTAAATTAATGTTTATCCCATAAATGATAAGCATATTAAATAACAAGACACACATTTCAACAATGATCCATATGTATATATACACAAAGATACCAATAAATTAATCAAATGATACACATACTAAAAGAGAAATATATATTCCACACAATTAACATATGGAAAGAAAATTAAAATATATACATCTTGTAAAAATACATTAAAAGCTACTAGACAAGTGGACATTTTAATTTCTTCCCAGGTTGAATTTTAATGGTTTTTTTAAAATCTTTCTACACATATCTTAAAGGACATAGCAGGCAACTTAGAATAGCATATTTGGTTTCTGTACTGTGAAGATGATTATGACAAGAAATAAATTTATTCCCAAAATAATTTAGTACTATTATATTATTTGCTTTATGGTATTGAAGAAATCTAACATTGATTATACATATTTAGTCCATGTGAGAGAACTACTAAATATATTTAATATACTAAGGAAATATACTTTCATTCTGTTTGAATGAATTTTTTTTCTATATATATAATGATTCACTTTTCATGCAATATAAAGAGGATATCTGAGAACAAACCAAAGTGCTGAGTTATGTCTATATTCAATGTCCATTACCTCTTTTAACCTTTAATATTCCATCATTTTCATTAAATATTAACTTAACACAATGCAAGCATATATACAAAACATAAAATAACACTTAAATAACATATAAATTAGTATGTGTCCAAATTGAATACTACTAGCAAGGTATTGGACTTATTGTACAAAAAGGGGCATCTAGGAAAATTTAAATATGCCTCAATGATCTGCACAGGGCTTTTATGAATTTTGATTTTTCTTCTCATATGAATCTAAATTCTTGCACAGCATGTTTTCAGCTGTAAAGACTGACAACTTTGTCACTCTGTGTTTTTTAATAAAGAAAAAAACAATTCAATGAGCGAGATATCTAAGCTGAGGACACCAGGGCCACGGGATGGCAAGGATTTGTTTAAATATTGACCAGCTTTATGGCAACTGGCCACCTTGGTTAAAAAATGATGGTCACATGTGGATTAAGATGGACTCTCTGCAACTTCCCATCTATGGCAACATCCTGTGAACTTCATAATCAAGCTGTCCTTTACTGTGCCTTGATAATGATAACTATGATATATTTGTCCAAGTGGTTTCTCATTTCAGTTTCTATATTCTATAGTTTTACGGTAGAAGGGATTGGAAAAAAAGTAACAAAATCTTTTCAAAATATTTTTCCATAAATATTTCTGTCTGTGTTGTGGTTCTGTTTCTATTTCTAGTTGGTACAAATATGTGCAATCCTGGTTGTATGGGCTGTGTGAGCAGAGTCTGACCGATTGATAGTTGTCTCATGGTGATGTATGGCAGCAGATCTATGTTAGACTGGTCCCATCTGTCAGGCTGCAAGAATGCACTGGTAACACATGGTCTCTCCTGCTCATGTTTGAATCTATATATTAACATTAGCCTATGGAGCTATATGGGTTTCTCGCAATGTCACATACCCTACAACAATGTTAACTACACTCAACTATGCTTTTGTTTTGTCTTCAAGCTTTAATTAAATTGTGGCAAATCATTGAAGGCATTTCTCTTATTTTTTCCATAAACTTATCTCATTTTTAATTCATATATATTGCAAATGATCATATTTCATGATTTCTGCAGCAGTTATTACTGTGGCGCTTATATTATCCACCCTGGACACACAACCAAGCAGTCAATAAAAACGCAACAAAAGGAACATATAACAGGGACACTTGACATGCAATAATCAGCTGAACAGGAAACATGTACATAAGACTGAAATTAAACAGAAAGGTAACAGGGTATCAATGACAATATAATACAATGTGGAGACACTAGGGGGCACCAGTTCCTGCATGCACCATCGATGCACATGCATATGGTGGCACCACCTCGATGCCTTACCTTTGAATCATAGGCAGACTGTTTTATTACTTCTGGTGCCATCCAAAATGGCGTGCCTACAAACGTGTGTCGTTTACTTGTGGTACTTGTGAGCTGGCCCGCTACACCAAAATCAGCAAGTTTTACATCCCCAGATTCTGATAATAGTACATTTGCCGCTGAAACAACAAAGACTCCTCAATTTAACCACTGACATTGATTCCTTAGAGACTCTGTCAGGTCATCATCTGCTATTCAATCTTAACAAACGGCCTTCCACCTACAATTGAAAAAGACTTGCATATTAATTGGTGCCATTTCTTCTAGGCGGCAGCACCTAACAACACCTGGTGTCTTACCTTGCAGTCATACGGTGTCTGCTTGATGACTTCTGGGGCCATCCAAAATGGTGTACCCACAAATGTGGTTTTCTTATTGAGGGTATCTGTGATCTGACCAGCTACACCGAAATCTGCAAGCTTCACCTCCCCCTTTTCTGATAACAATACATTGGCCGCTGAAACACACATGGGCATCATGCTCATATTTATTTCAACATAACCAACCGAGATTGGTGAACATTGGTTACTGAATAGTTTTTTGGTCTGTAATATATCTGTAGCACCACTTAATCCATCACCATGGCATTAATTTAGATCTAATATAATGCAGTTATGAGATTAATACTGGCGAAGTTTGGTCAGTAACATTTTCAGATATTAAACTGATGTAAAGAGAAGTACTAGTATTGCATGTAATCACAGATTTTTTTTCAATATACTATTTTCAATGGAATATTACAGACTATTTTGTTAAATTTTGTTAAGTATTTGAGTATGATACCATAGTTTCCCACAGCTATTTTTGGATGTGCCTTTGTTTTAAAATAAATTTATCATTGCATAATGAATAAGTTTTTGTGAATTTAATTGTGAAATTTAGGATATATTTTTACTTGAATAGGTTATTATGTACCAAGAAGTTTTTTTACTCCAAATATTTTCTGCAGCCAACACATCATTAATGTTAATTTCTTATTGTAAAAAATACGGGTCATTTTCTTAAAATATCAGATATTTTTTTTAGTAAAAATGCTGCATGAATGTGAAATCACCTTGCTGGGTGAATGGAGGCAAACATTTGCAGATTTGTATTCAACATCAGTAAAAGGGATTTTAGGAAAGAAGAGGATGATATATCACATAGACCTGCCCATGAATGTTTTAAATAAATGTGAACATATGAGTTGACAGGATTGGCTAACATTTTAGGGGAATTAATGCATTTTGTATTGAGCTCTTCATAAATTGACGGTATGATGCAGAAATAATCAACAAGGATGTTTCTAAAACATTATAGAATTGTCTGTACTTGAAGTAGATAAGTAAAATTTATAATTCTGTGATTGGTTGATTATTTCACCTTTGCAGTTCTAAATGCAGTCTGTGGTCTGTCAAAATGGTTGCAAAGTTGAATATTTTATTTGGCTCATATTGCATCATAAGACACAATGGATTGGCAATAACACACATTGCACCTTTGATATTTTGATGTTAGAACTCCATTCATTATATTCAGGTATAAATTTCAATATAATCACTATTTGTTTTTGAATGAAATACCTTTTTACATTTAAAAAAGTCATTTGATAGAGCGATGTCCTTTTGATCATATTTCTTAAATAAGAATGTATTTTATTTTCAATTGCCATACTTTCCAGGTTTTTTATCTTTTCTTTTACTACAAAAGATCCACTAACTATAAGATTTAGTAAAAAATATGATACATTTTTAAACTGAAGCCTGTAAAAACTGCAACATTTTATATTACAGTCAATTTACTGTCAAATGTTCAATGAAAGTTGCGATTTTATCTGCAAGACTTCCCAATATTTGAAAATCAAATCAAAATTATCAGCAGATTTGAAACTTAATATTGCATGACTTCAATAAATGCAAATTTTGTTTGGAGACTTACAAACAATATCAGTGATTATATATATTCATATTCTGGATGAGACCAAAGGGTGTGGAGGTAGAAATGTATGTAAACTGACAGGCCAAATTATCAACGTCAATTGAAAATATGTACTGAAGAGTGGTAAAGTTTGCATGATTACACATTCTCCTTCACATTACTGGTACATGTCATGACAGATATATCTTACAACTAAAATGTTGGTCAGAAAAAGCAACATCATGGAGTGATTCAGCCAGTATGCAGCCTGGCCTGTAGAAGCCGTGGTGGGGAGGGGTAGGAGGTGTAATGCTAGACAGCACTCAACGCATCACCTGCCCCTCAATTTACGGCCCCTTATCTAGAATCTTCTTTTTATATATAATCAGGTGACTTTGCAGTTTTTACCATTTTCTTTGCAAATATACATATACATATATATATATCATACCAACTCATTTGAGAGATAAACTGTGAAGAAATGGAATATTTGCAAATGATCAAAATATTTGTTTAAGATTAAGGAATTTTTATAAAGAATTTAGACTGTTTAAAAAAACACTTATAAACTATTGGACCCCATGTTCGGGGTATAGACTTTCAAACTTTATCTGGCATGTTCGCCATGGAACATATGCTGGGACACGTAAATCTATACTTCAGTGCATCCAGAAGGTGAAATCTTGCAGAATATGCAGTGAAATCCCAATGGTTATATATATGCATCATATAATTCCAAAACAAACATTCTTTTGCTTTTACAGGTGCTTTTTTCTTGTCATCGCTGATATCACAATCAAGAAGTTTATTTTTCTGAGAGTATGTTAAAGAACAATTCTGTATGGAATGCAGCACATCCGGTCATTTCATTATCTTGTCAGTTAAAGCCACACTTAAGATCCGGTCTTAATATTGCCCACAGCAACATGATGTCAGTGACTCGTGACTAGTGATACTCCCAAGGTGTGAATATCACCCCAATGCTCATGGAGTCTTGTTAAGTGCCCATGCCTGCCAAGGTCTGTCCATTGCAGTAATATTAACACCAAACCAGGCTAGGTCTGTCCATGGCAGTAATATTAACACCAAACCAGGCTAGGTCTGTCCATGGCAGTAATATTAACACCAAACCAGCCAAGGTCTGTCCATGGCAGTAATATTAAGACCAAACCAGGCAAGGTCTGTCCATGGCAGTAATATTAACACCAAACCAGGCAAGGTCTGTCCATGGCAGTAATATTAACACCAAACCAGCCAAGGTCTGTCCATGGCGGTAATATTAACACCAAACCAGCCAAGGTCTGTCCATGGCAGTAATACTAACACCAAACCAGGCAAGCAAGGTCTGTCCATGGCAGTAATATTAACACCAAACCAGCCAAGGTCTGTCCATGGCAGTAATATTAACAACAAGCCAGCCAAGGTCTGTCCATGGCAGTAATAATAACATCAAACCAGGCAAGGTCTGTCCATGGCAGTAATATTAACACCAAACCAGGCAAGGTCTGTCCATGGCAGTAATATTAACAACAAACCAGCCAAGGTCTGTCCATGGCAGTAATATTAACAACAAACCAGGCAAGGTCTGTCCATGGCAGTAATATTAACACCAAACCAGGCAAGGTCTGTCCATGGCAGTAATATTAACACCAAACCAGGCAAGGTCTGCCCATGGCAGTAATATTAACACCAAACCAGGCAAGGTCTGTCCATGGCAGTAATATTAACAACAAACCAGCCAAGCAAGGTCTGTCCATGGCAGTAATATTAACAACAAACCAGCCAAGGTCTGTCCATGGCAGTAATATTAACAACAAACCAGCCAAGGTCTGTCCATGGTAGTAATATTAACACCAAACCAGCCAAGCAAGGTCTGTCCATGGCAGTAATATTAACAACAAACCAGGCAAGGTCTGTCCATGGCAGTAATATTAACACCAAACCAGCCAAGGTCTGTCCATGGCAGTAATATTAACACCAAACCAGGCAAGGTCTGCCCATGGCAGTAATATTAACACCAAACCAGACAAGGTCTGTCCATGGCAGTAATATTAACAACAAACCAGCCAAGGTTTGTCCATGGTAGTAATATTAACACCAAACCAGGCAAGGTCTGTCCATGGCAGTAATATTAACACCAAACCAGGCAAGGTCTGTCCATGGCAGTAATATTAACACCAAACCAGCCAAGGTCTGTCCATGGTAGTAATATTAACACCAAACCAGGCAAGGTCTGTCCATGGCAGTAATATTAACAACAAACCAGGAAGGGTCTGCCCATGGCAGTAATATTAACACCAAACCAGCCAAGGTCTGTCCATGGCAGTAATATTAAGACCAAACCAGGCAAGGTCTGTCCATGGCAGTAATAATAACACCAAACCAGCCAAGGTCTGTCCATGGCAGTAATATTAACAACAAACCAGCCAAGCAAGGTCTGTCCATGGCAGTAATATTAACACCAAACCAGCCAAGCAAGGTCTGTCCATGGCAGTAATATTAACACCAAACCAGGCAAGGTCTGTCCATGGCAGTAATATTAACACCAAACCAGGCAAGCAAGGTCTGTCCATGGCAGTAATATTAACACCAAACCAGGCAAGGTCTGTCCATGGCAGTAATATTAACACCAAACCAGGCAAGGTCTGTCCATGGCAGTAATATTAACAACAAACCAGCCAAGCAAGGTCTGTCCATGGCAGTAATATTAACACCAAACCAGCCAAGCAAGGTCTGTCCATGGCAGTAATATTAACACCAAACCAGCCAAGGTCTGTCCATGGCAGTAATATTAACACCAAACCAGGCAAGCAAGGTCTGTCCATGGCAGTAATATTAACACCAAACCAGGCAAGGTCTGTCCATGGCAGTAATATTAACACCAAACCAGCCAAGGTCTGTCCATGGCAGTAATATTAACACCAAACCAGCCAAGGTCTGTCCATGGCAGTAATATTAACACCAAACCAGGTAAGGTCTGTCTCATGGCAGTAATATTAACACCAAACCAGCCAAGGTCTGTCCATGGCAGTAATATTAACACCAAACCAGCCAAGGTCTGTCCATGTCAGTAATATTAACACCAAACCAGCCAAGGTCTGTCCATGGCAGTAATATTAACAACAAACCAGCCAAGCAAGGTCTGTCCATGGCAGTAATATTAACAACAAACCAGCCAAGCAAGGTCTGTCCATGGCAGTAATATTAACACCAAACCAGCCAAGGTCTGTCCATGGCAGTAATATTAACACCAAACCAGGCAAGGTCTGTCCATGGCAGTAATATTAACAACAAACCAGCCAAGCAAGGTCTGTCCATGGCAGTAATATTAACACCAAAGCATGGACCATCATGTAAATACCATGAAGATAAGTTAGAAAAGCAAGGTGTGAGTCTCAGCAATACAGCAAGTATATATTATAGATCATGCTTATACCATATACTGAACTCCAGACATAGATGATATGTTACTTATTGACCATTTGGAAAAAAATACTTTATTCTACTATGACAATATTAAAAGGTTGATAGTTAAATAACTATAAATAAAATTCAACAGGTATAATTGCAATGCTTGCAGAATATATTTCAATATTAATATGCTAGTATTAATCAAATATTAATCAAAAGACAATATAATTATTATAATAAGACATGTAAATACAAATTTACAATTTATAATTAAATAATAAAAATTTAAACAAAATATCTATTTAATTAGTCCTTATTTGAATTTGAAATTTTCGACTCAATTCTTCAATGTATTATAGATTCTCTGATACTTGAAATTTAATAAATGGATGATAGATGTTTTTGCATGTAACTACTCACCTTTGATATCTCTATGTAATTTCCCTTCTGAATGGAGGTAATCCAAACCTTTGAGTATTTCTCGTAATACTATAGCTATATAATTTTCATCAAAAGTCCCTGATTTCATAAGGTCTAATGCTGACCCACCACCTAAATATTCCATAATGATCCATAATTTTGTGCCCTGAAACATAGGAATATATCAGTTACCAATGTGTCAACACAAAATACAAAACACTGGCATCTTTATGAACATAAAGGATTAAAATTGGCCATTAACCTAGTGAGTAAAGGGAATGTATTTATTTGGGTGGTTATATTTTGACTATTCTATTTCAATATGACATACACCCCACAACTTCATTATTTGCTGCTCAATATCTAAAAGGACATAAATGTTTTCCTATTTTCTGAATTAATTTGATTTTTTTTATTAAAACCAAGGACATTTCAACATTCAATAAATTCATGTATGTTAAAATCTAAAACAGATCTCTATGACATGTTTTAATATGAAACTATGTATATTTTCCCCCACAACTTGCTATCTGTCATTTTACTGACTTTGAACTGAAATATAAAATAAAATAGTTATGTTTTGATCCTGCCAGTACCAAGCTGTACCCAGATATGATACAACAGTACCGCCCAGGTCACCTCAATTGCTACAACCCTCAGGCTATATTATATAGAATAAAAAATATTCACTGCTTTTATTGCTCACTGCTTAAAAAACATATCCAGTTCCCATAAATATACAGTGTAAATTACATCTCCAAAGTTATGAACAAATAATAATAAAATTACATTTTTTAAAATGGCCCCAAGTTGTGTGCCATTCCCAATTATGTCACCTCCAGGGCATCTGAATGTTGATGCGAAAAGAATAAAAATAATCAAGCTTACCTTTAAGTAACTGCCAAAATACTTTGTGACATAGGGACTATCACACTGTGAGAGCACCATGATTTCTTGCTGTATATCCTCTATTTCATCTTCTGCTTCTTCTAAGTCTATAATTTTTATTGCTACTACTTGTTGTGTTCTTTTGTCTATTCCTTTGAATACTTCTCCAAATGAGCCTTTTCCTATTCGCTCTAATTTTGTAAATATCGTCTCTGGGTCTATTTTTGTCTGAAAGAAGAAAATGAAAAAGATATTTAATAAAAATCATTATTTATGCCAAAATATTCAGATGTTGGCACATCAAGAAATATCAATTTAAAAAAATAAATATTCCCAATATATAAAGGCCATTTTCGTATGGTTTAGCATTGTTTGCAAAGATGACAAAATGTTTGATCTGCACATAAAAACATGTATACCTAAAACACACAGTATTTTGCAGTGGAGGTTAGAGGGGATATCTTGAGTGTTGCAAGTGGGCAGGACCATTTTGTGACTCACACTGTCTTTGTATGCCAATATAGTGTATTTTTATGACAACCTATGTAGGACATGCTTCATGTATACTCCATTTAAAGGCAAGATAGGCTGCCAACAAACTATCTTATCATTGTAAATATAAGATTCTTGAATTCAATCACTTGACTGAAAACTTCCTTATTTGCCATGAAACCAAGCCCAATACGAAACTGATTATATTGATGGTAATCTTGGAAATTTTTGCTTGCTCATTTTGGGATCAATCCATGACATGATGTCATTTTGTTATTTACATAGGTTTTTTTAATGATCAGTACATTGAATCGTCGATCTTGGATCTATTTTTTTTGGGTTCAATCCCAAAGAATTTAATACTTGGTTTGGTCAGCATTACAAAGAGTCAAACTTTGATAGGAAATTTGCTCTCTTGAGGTCCACAAACAAATAAAGATATGCAACCCTAATCGTCACGACCACTAAAACAATGCTGGCGGGCCTTGCAAGCAGCTCCAAGTTTGGCATGTGTAATGCTGACACAAAGCAAGCAGGTCAAGCACATCCCAGTGGGCAAGTGGCAGTGGTGTTCATCCCCAGGCTACTAAGTCACAAGCAACTTTACCAAAACATCTGTGTTTACACACATAATGAACTTTTAAACTAAAAGGTAAAACACCAAGTGTCCCACATAATCTTGAAAAAAAATTACAAAATATATAACAATTGAGTACTTGAAATAATTGAGATATTAGAATCACATCAAATCCTGTTTTGTTAAAACTTAACTGGTTGAGAATTTGTTCATTTTAAGAAATTCTGAAATACTTTCAAGGGGTAACATGACTAAACCATGGTGATCACTTTATGGAAGATTGTATTGTTGTAACCACAAAGGGCATGACCATGGATGGATGATTGTTTCCTCTTTCTCCAGAATTTTGACACTCAGCCAATGTTTATAGTGAGAGATATCAAAGCAGAATCGTGACCTGTGAGAGCCTTCTATTCAATGAAAGTTCTTTCCAATGCTTTAACCAGGCATGTCCCAGATAACACTGTGCCAGCATTTCACTTGGTCACTATCTGTTCCAAAACATCTTTCTAATCAGGAATTATAAACAATGTCAGAACAGTGGATGTGTATTCTTCCTGTATCATTTCTCTCTGTGTAAAGAACAAAGATTTCCCCATATAGCTAATTGCTGAGCTGCAGTATTTGTCGAAGATAAATCATGTGCTGGAGCAAGCGGCAAGTTCGGTGGTGCCAACAGACACCTCCCTATTGGCAAATGGTACACTCATGTCTAAAACCTGTTTCCAGAGGTCTATTTGCAACCTCTATGTTCAGACAATGCACTTCCACATTGCATGCTTGCTTTTATAGCCAGTAATGATTTAGTTTGGAAAACTTGAAAGGTTTGATTCTTGAATATGTTGAGGACTCGCCACGATTCTATTTATCATACTAAATGTGAAACAAGGATTGTAGTTTTTAGTATATATTCCCTGAATTTTACATATGCAGCAATTTTTTCATGTGAATTCAAAATCTGTTTCGTTTTCATATATTGGATTAACTTAACATTTGATCAGTATTTCACTAATTTATGATATGCATATCAAAATGTTCCAATATATAACCATATAATTGTCATTAAAACTGATCAGGTCATGTAGATTAGTGGATACAATACAATATACCTGACACAGACTAAACTTATGCCTGAGGCTGTCATGTATTCATGATCAGCAGCACAATAACCAAGCCATTATGTGACCACTGTTTTGAATGGGGGTCACTCACAAATACTGAGCCATTGGGGGGTCACTAACATTATTGAGCCATTATGTGCCCAAAATTCACCGTGAAGTGATCACTCACAAATTATACAGCACATTTTGCTTAGTGCCATTTCTTTTCATTTCTCTGTTTAATCCTGCAAGGCAATGAGGAAGTGAGGAAGAAAATGTAAAAATCAACCTTCTAAAACTGGCATTCCTAGCTATGAAATAGTTTTTACATTAACGTTAGGGGGAACAGGGACATTTCATACAGAGGATCACAGCTGCATGAAATGTGTTGTTGATTGTTGCTTAGTTACCAAAAGGTATGACGTCACTATTTCATTGATAAATAGCCACAGCACCATTATGACGTCATTACTCCTTGAACTACATGAAATAGTGCACCTTTGTAACATACCAAAGTAAGCTAAATAGGTAACATATTTCTGTCCAAAGGGGATCATTGTTGATACATACACATATAAACATCATTTATTGGTCTTTTATGACTAATCCATTAGCCAGTAGCTGCTGCATTCGACCTCATCACTGCCCAGTGATACAAAATTAGAAGTAAACAAAATATCATATTTCTCCAAATTTCCCACGCTTTTTATAACAAAATTGAGAAGTTTTGCAAGTTTAATTACCAAAATTTAAGAACAGGTGTACTCCAAATATTATTCTATTTAGTTTAAATAGATGGAATTTTGATTAATGGTCTATATTTTGAGATACCTAACTTTCTTCAAACTCAAGTCAAAAATTACCAAATGTTGTCAAAAATTTGCATTTATTTGAATCATTTTATTTACAAAAACACACATTACCTGAGTTATAAGACATCTTTTAAAATTCTGTCTATTTAAACTAAATAACATCATTCTAGCTTAAGATTAATGCCTTAGTTCTACAGATTGATAATGTAGTTGTTCACAAAAATGTTTTTCAAGATAGCTCTGTCTTTTCTAAAATTGTTACCAAAAAAACCATCGTTTTCTGATTTTTACTGTAACTTTAAATGTAAAATGATTAAGAATGATAAAATTTTAAAAACAAATTAAAAATCAAATCAAAAGAAAAATCTATCCCTAAGCATTTGATACCTTAAAGGCTGAAATCCTTCTTGTAGTTATTTTTATACAAAGCAATCATCTTGCACCATGTTATTTTTTGGGGTTCAAATGACTTTTTTTGGCGGGAAAAAAGAACTTTAGAAGACACTGTTCCCCCTAACGTTAAACAAAAATAAATCTTATATGATTTATCAAATTTTTGTTTGTTTGTTTTTTGTGTTTTCTTGATTACAAATAAACAGAAAATGAAATGACCTTAAAATTCAAACATATCTACCTTCGTGTATTTTCTGTTCTTATTGTAAAATATTGATATAAATTAATTTTAAAATAGTTTTATACTAACAAGAAAAGGGACAATCAAGTTTATTGATATTTATCGGTAATTATAGACAAGTCTCTAAAATGGTAAAGTATATCAAATTTGAGTGATTTGTTTTTGTTTTTGTTTTCTCTCCAATAATTGTCTATAAATATGGATGTACAATACATTTTTGTTTTCTCAACAACAGGTCTTTTGAAAGCTAAACATAAAATGAAGCATAATTCTGTTTTTAACCAAAGTAGATGTTCCATTCTCCTCAATAGTGCATAAATGCAACTCTTAACAATAATTTGACTTCTTTTCGGGGGTGAAATGGTTCATGGAGCAATACTGAGGTCAACACTTACTTAAAGATAAGTTTTATATAACATTTCCTTTCAGTTTTCTTTTCTCTCTTTTTTTGTGATTTGTAACCTTTTTTGGGGGAAAACTTTAGTTGATTAATTATTTCTGTGTCATGATAAATGGAAGGGTCTTAAGTCTCTTAACTAGCTCAAATTGAAGGGCATTTAAATCATGAACAATAGGCAAATAGAAAGTTACCCAAAGTTCATGGCACTCTTAGGAATAATAGGGTCATGTTTTAATACAATTTTAACAAAACACTTGAGAGGCTAAACAACAAAACTACCATTGTTGAAAATATACAAAATAAAATGTTTGAAGAAGCTCTCTATAAAATATGAATTTTAAGGCTTGAACTGAGTTCCAAGTCCAACATTCCTTGTAAGCCTGGGATTATCTTTAAAAAATGTGGAACTGTGAATCCTGACTTATCCCTGACATAGCTTTGTGCATGTTTTGGATAAATTTGTTTAGTGGCAAAGAGGTAGGAACAATATGTGTTCCTGTATGTATGCATTAGGCTGTAATCATGCAGAATGTATGGTATGGTACAGACAGCAGATGTTACCACGGACATGGGACAGGGCACCGAGGTCCCGGACTCGCCATGGTACACCACCAGCCAACATGCTGGACCCAGGCAACATACGGGAATACACTCATGCTCCCAGTAAATATTACACATACCCTCTCCCCTCTATATCGTATTATCGTGATCACACTGTATAAAGACATTTGTGCCCTGATGGACTAAATGCCATCTCTCACACTCTACCACAAACTAGTGCAAATTGGGGAATCATGTTGAAATCTGAGAAAATGGTCCAAACACATTTCTCGCTAAGTTAAATGCATTTTTGCATTATAAATGCACTTAAGTTCTTAAATCTTTTATGGCACACATGTTTTTGTTTATATTATACATAGAAAACACCCTTTGAGCGTGATGAGGCATTTATAAGATATAATTATCATAATTTTTTCTATCCTTTTTTTGTCAACAAGATGGCACACATTTTTTATAAATGTCTACTTCACATTAATGCATAGCCTTGTCTGTGACATTGCTGCGGATAATTATACCATAAAAACATATTGTTTATGTGACTTATGATGGTGTGGATACAAATCATAAACGACTGCCAACTGGCTCTTATATTCATGACCTCAGCACCGTCTTTGGCATGTAAAGCCCTGCTTAGAGTCACAAACTCTCATGTCTTTATGGGAAAATGCCAAGACTACTTATACTATATCTGTCTACCACCCAAAACTTACAAAATCTAGATAAATGAAACCAAAGATCTGATAACATTGGAATCTTCCATTGATCATTTTACAACAACAAATCCTTGCCACTTATTTCTGTGTTTATATAGCAAGTGGACTTGAACATTTGGATATATAACAAACTTATCACAATTCATTTCTATCCATTTTGTTATACTGAACTTAGATTTTCAAACTTTTTTACTGGAGTCTATATTTGGTTGAGGCATGACAGGAAATGGCCTCTTATATTTTGCGATATCTATTTACAATGAAATCTTAACTTTTTTCCCTGTGGTGAACCATTATATTACCATATGTATATCAATGTAAGTGAAGAGACTACTTTTTCATTGTGGTATATCTCAATTATATAGCAAAATAATGTATAAGGTGGTCCACCATATTTTTTATCAGACATCATTCATTATACTGACGAGTAAGTCTCTGCTTACAGATTGAGCAAACAGACCCCAACAAGCAATTGGATCCTTGTCAGGGGTCACTTCATTTAAGGCGTGTATCAAGAATACATTTATATGTACATACATATATATGCCTTACAAGGAAGTACTTTTTCAATGATTGCAATACAAAAAGACTCTTTTTGTCAGTGAAAATATCAAATACTTTTAAAGACCTACCCTTTGTGGGTCATCAGCAATGATTCCCTCATCTAAATCTGATTGTAAAACCATTTTGGAGGAATTATAGAGGTGTCCAATATGCTGTGAGTTATAGGCGTCGTGCCCCAGTATGGCCGTCATAGTGCAGGCCGCAGTACAGCTAGTCTCTCTATGTGCACATACACAAGGCGGGCGGGCGGTAACCTCTCTACCATTCAACCGTCTATGACTATTCCTCGTTACCTGTTGTGCACGTCGCGCATGGCTGGGCACACCTAACTAGCTCTCTGGGCTGCTCTATTTTTTTCTATTTCCAGATACGTAAACATACATAAGTGTCCTGGTTTGACATGGAGCGGAGCACGCCCTTCGTATATGGTCCGAGGAGGAAAGACAGACCTTCCTACACAGCAATCCACATGACCGACCCAACTTTGGCGCACCACAACACATGCGCGTGCCAGTTGGTCAATGACGATACATTGAGGCTCGGCCTTGTGCACTCATAATATACGGTAACATGACTCAAACATTTAGCAAACCACTGGGCCATTACAACCACTGATGAAGAACCCCTGCAGGCTTTCCCCGATTGCATTTATTGTAATCTACCAATATATCCTGAACTTGATGAATGAAAGGATTTCCTTATAAGGGAAATTTGTAATAACTTAAAAATAGAATACATGTCTCGGAAATGATATTAGTTTTAAAATACCTCAAGCTTTAACTGTCATGAGCACTAAATTGTTTGTCTGTGGGATTACTGCATTAGTCATCCTGCTAATTACAGCATATTGCTAGTTGTTTTATGTTATCTTTTTTAAACTAAAGAAAATATATCAAAATAGAGATTGACAAGCATATTGTTAAAGGACATTCCTGCGATCTGTTGCTGGTGATTTTTTTATTTGTTTACAATTTATATAAATTGTCATGAATACTCAATCTTGTTTAAAAAAAAAATCTATTTTAACCGCATCATGCAAAATACAATTCGCACAATTCCTATTTCTCAAAACATAAATCTTGTGCATCCTCTTGTTACAATCAGGTGGCTACAATGCATATGTGATCTTTCCAACAGCAAAATTTTGAGATTTTCTTGTTTTTTTTCTTTTCAACCATCCCCACTAGCACAGTTGGTAGAGTGTAGGACCTGTGGCTTTAATGGTTATATAAGTGGAGGATGGGAGGTGGTGGGTTCATCTCCCAATGCTGGCAGTGTCACTTTCACACTGGATAAAAGGCTCAAAAGTTGACCTGATATGGCCACACTTACTGAAAGGGTCATAAAAACACCATTTCACATTTCCTCTCTTTTTTTCCCAAATGTGTGCTGCCACCTGGCTTGTGTACAGATTTTTCACCAGTTTAGTCACCACCAGGGGTTTCACCACCAGGTAGAGTGAGTGTGCTGATCACATATATAAATGCTTCTCTGCTCATATTAGTAATGTTACAGGATTGTTTCCTTGGGTGTATTAGGAAAAAGTATTTCCATGTAAATATGACAACAATAATAGAAATTTTGTTCAAAAATTTTACAAAAAACATTGCAATCAACTGAAGTCTTACTTCACATAAAGAAAACATTTTGAGACTCAATAAAATAGACATAAAATAAATTGTATACATGCCTGCCTTTCGAAACTCATTGTTAATTATATTTGTTATCCAAATAATGATTTTAATCAAGTTTAACTCTCAGAGGTAATGTTTGAAAGGTAATGTTTGATAGGTAATGTCTCCAATAAGCTGACAAGCCATGAGTTGTGGGTTTAGCTCACCAAATCATTGAACTTTGACAGCACACATACACAACAGTGCGTGATGTTTGTAAACAGGTGGCGTTCCTGTCATGGTGTATGACACATCCTTTACCACAGAGAACAACGTAACCAATGAGCGGCCAATGTCTACCTGTTCTTATCTTAGATCATCACTAATACAAGGTCTATGGTAATGATTGAATTAGTGAATGATTGCATTACAGCATATCATCACTGTTTCTACAGTACACAGTGTCTGCAGGGAACAGGGTAAACATATAATTCTATTATGATGATGTGATTCAATGACATCCTTGTTGTCTATGATAAAGAAAAATGTTGTGAAGAACTAGCTTGGCTCTAATCGACCTTGGCTATAACTCTGCAACAACACATGCTATCTTTTACATATAGACTCCAGGCTATGTCCGTATCTGTCTCTCCTCAGATTGGATCTCATATTAGTGAGAGTATGGCTGACATAATACTTCAACATACCAATGATACCAGTTTACAACTGAAAGATAACAGATTTCTTATTGCAAAGTAATATATTTTCTTATCATTCTGCTGATATAATTCTAATCATCCCAACTTTATCAATTCTGAGAAAGATAAGGTCTCACTTGGGACTGCCAACTAGCACTTCTCATGTATCAAGTTCAATTCATACAATTAAATATTCTCCTGGAAACATATTGTTGATTATCATGATTGTTTCTTTATCCAAAGACAGAAAACTACATTAAATAAAGTATAAAGCGCCAGGAAAACATAAACATTATCAATTTAGACATCAAAGTGTAGAGTGGAAAGGATCCTGATTTAATGTCTGCCTGAGTGGTTACGCCTAACACGGTGTGGCGCTGTGACCCATCAAGTACTAGCACCATGCCAACTTGTAGGCACTGACCTTATAAGGTATGCCATGTGCAGCTTGTTTTGCAAATCAAAACAATAAATTTCTTTACAACTTTAATGTTATATTCCTTGTATCAGACATATATTTTATCAGAAATCTCTTATCTGTATATTATATACATTGCACTAGAAACTATTCAGATAAGATTCTACTTTTGATGACATCCATAAATTCACAAATAGAATTTTTGCAGCATTCTTCTAGGTAAAGTACATAGAGAGCCCCAGAGGATTGCATGATGTCAAGACTGCCATCCTGCAGTGTCAACTTATGCAAAATCCATGTCAAAATGGAACACATGGGAAGTTAGATGATGGGAATTATCCCAGTACTGGCAGGGTCCCAGTGGCATCTTGGACAACAATGCAAGACTTTGGTGTAAGCCTTCACTCACAGACATCACAAACTCTGTATTGCTATTGACAAGATTTATAAATCAAAGTGATAACTTTCAGTCCTATTCAATATGTATACATGTACTTTTCTTGGTCAGTTTTTAGCATTCTGTGAAAGAACAATAACTTGCTATCCTCTATTAACAGGATATAACTTCTGTCTGTCAATTCTTAAAAGGGTATTAAAGCCATCCCTTTTTTTAGAGAAATTCTGCCACATGCTGACAATTTCTATTGATTAAAAATCAGGACAATAGTTTTCCATAGAAATAATGAGACATAAAGAAATGAATTATTGACTGAGTTTTGAGATTCTTTAAACTCAAATATTACAACCAGAATATGCAGGATCTAAGCAACACGCTTGAACTGAAAGTAATCTCACAAGAATCTACATATATTGCACACCAGAGGATATAAGCTACACACCCCCATTTCTCAATATTGTAATTGGAGAATACTTATAATGGATTTAATCATGCTGATGCAACCAGTTTCCAGCCACACCTCGAATATATTAAATTGTTAACAATTCTGGTACACAAGGTTTAAGTCTGACTTGTCTTTATATCCAATGACCTCTTTTATGAAATCCAATTAATCTTATATTGGAGTCATGGAGGATTCCTAATGCTATATTTTGTAAATTTCAACCAGGACCTTTTTATCTGTAATTTCAATGTTTACCTCTAATATTAATATTCTTTGCTATGTATTTGTTTTGGACCCAATGGATATGTCACCAGTGATAAAAAGATCATTTTATTCCCTATCAAAGGAATTCATATCTTAATAATATGTAATTGTCACAAACTGTGAACTTTAATTTAAGTAACTTAATATACCATAATGCAGTTTGTATGCATATGCATTTATGCTTAATATAATGTTATATTTATGTTTAAGAGAGCAAAAAAAATTATCTACATTTTTTAAGCCTCATGTGTGAAAAGTGTGACTAATTTTGACACAGGTTCTTAACAGTTTAAAATAGTAAGGTGACCAAGATCAAAATATGTACTGTGTTTGAGGTAAACAATAATACTGATGTATGTATTCTGGGATTTTGTCAACCTAATTTTACTGTATTTTGCAATAAACTGATAAATTGTATCTGACTGCTGGTATGACTGTAATCCACTTGACAAGATGGCTGCCACCAGAAAATGATAAATTCATATAAATTGAGACCAGTGAAAGTATTAATATAATATCTCAAGATGTTCTGTTCATGTCTTATATTTCTTTATATCAATGATGTTTATATTGCTCCTCTAAATTTTGTGAAAGTTTCCTTCCCCTTTAATATGTCCTGAATGTCGCATTTCATCGTAAAATGATAATTCATTTTGGCCTTTCTGCAACTTAAGTTTTCTCTTTATAATTTTGACCATGCCTTTTATATTCTTCCAGATATTTATTTTCACTGTATACTTCAATAAAATATAATTTTCAAAACTTTCTAGTTGTTATATTTGTCTCAGTATTAAGGTTTTCTGAAATTGGACCATTTGGATACATCAATACAAATGTCCTTGTAATATTCTGATGAACTTAACAGTGTAAAGGATTACCCTTTTATATTCAATATTAGCATTTCATTTTGCACCTGATCGTGTCATGGTTAGATGGACATACCATTGAGCTGAGATGTGACCTCGCACTCAGGTAATGATTATCACAGGTAAATGTGGCCACTGCTATCACCTGTCTGTATGTTACGACACACACACTGCCAGCTTCATGTATACATATAAATGTATGCAAACCATAGGGGTCAATCAAATGTCCTGCACCTCGCTACGGGCTACAAACCACTCAAACCTTCATCATATGCTTCATATGCATCTCTAGGCCTCTATTGTTCTACCATTAAGAGGTGATGTTAGACAAGTACTGTCACTCATGCTACTGCAGAGGTCAGGTACCCAACTCTTGACCTGGCCCAGCTCCATACATATATATTCAGTCCTCCCCACCTTCCCCAACCTGCATTTGGCAATGCTCACTTTACTTACATAAACATTTAGAATTCATTTTAGCAATTGAGAGTGTGATCCACTAAAAAAATATTATATATTCATTTTAGGACATATATGAGATACACAAATGAATCGAGACACTCCCTTATTTGCATTAGTATACATTTATCATTTACACTTTAGAGTAAGCATATCTCCCTCTATTTGCTGGTCTCTGAACCTTTTACACATGTGTGCATAAGAATTTAAATATTTTTTTGTGTTCTTTTTACAGCTCATTTCAGAGAAGTACCTACTTTATCTACAGGTGGAGGTTTAGTTGTGCTGCCGTGAATGTGCACAGTTGAGGTATGGTTGCTTGAGACAGGTGTCGAGGCAGGCTTGACTGCAGAGTCTGGGGTTACTATGGCAGTTGCCATGGAAGCAAAACTTGCAGTAGCCATTGCCATAGCAGCTGGTTCAGTTACCATGGAGATTGGTTGTTGGATTCGCCTAGCAGGTGGAAGGGCAAGAACAGTGGAAGCTGTTCCCCCAGCCCATATCCCTGCAGCTGCAGAAAGGTCCCCTCTTCCCCCATGACCACTGGCGCCACCTGCTGGAACCTTACCTCCCCACAACTCCAGTGACTCCAGAGATTCCAGATCCTTGGGTAACTGTTGTGGAGTCGGATGATGGGGTGGGTAAGACAAGTTGGCAGGGTGGTATACACTAGGGGGCGGTAGAGGCTGTGGTTTAGATCCTGGTTGGAGTGGCTGGGGTGGCATCCTGGAGGGTGGGGTACCCTCCCTATACATGCTTTCCATCTCTTCCCGATAGTGGCGATAAGCAGGATTACCTGTACTAAATATTCCTGGATTGTAATAATAGTAAAATCCATGGTGATCCGAAAATGGATATAAAGCCATCTTGTATCGCTTATCTCCAAGCAGGTATGAATCCAAATGAACGATATTCACATGTATATATGTCAAGGCTTCCTAGCACTGAGTGGTGGCATTGTGCAGTATGCTACACTGTATTGTGTCAGCATCTCTGCTGATGTGACCCAGTATGAATGCCACAATGATGCAGATAGAGGCATACATATGTGAGGCTCCCTACCTCCGCCTTGTCACTACAACTGCCAGCCCTCTTTCCAGAAAACTCCTCAATAATCTATATCTCCATTATAACCTGCTCGGATTAAACATAAGCTGTATAATGACCAGGAGTATTAATATTGCACTGCACCTAATGAGGTTGGATGTGAGTGGCTGGTATATATCATGGGCCAGTTAGTTTCCTGTATGTGATGTTAGCCTAGGGGGACGTACATTCCGTTACATACGGGACTGACGAGTGCCACCTACCCATCAGGGGACCTGCACTTTAATGAAATCAGCTTTTTGGATATGCAAAATTATATTGTTTTTTGTGTAAACCTACTATAGGCAAATTGGACTAAAGGTCATATTTATGCATTTAACAAAAACTTTGTTTAGCTGATGGCTATTTGATTTAAATAAACCCATGTCAAATGCAAATTAATCATTGTTTAAAAAATTAATGTCATTTTCAAATTCCTCTATATAAAATGTTATTCCTGAATAATTCACAAGCATAAACATCTGATTCATATCTTGAATCATTTATTATATATATATATATATATATATATATATTATATATATATATATATATATATATATATATATATATATATATATATATATATATATATATATATATATATATATATATATATATATATATATATATATATATATATATATATATATACATATATATATATATATACATATATATATATATATACATATATATAAATATATACATATATATATATATATATATATATATATATATATATATATATATATATATATATATATATATATATATATATATATATATATATATATATATATATATATATATATATATATATATATATATATATATATATATATGTATATATATATTCTCAACAGGCAGTGAAGTGATTCGAGATATATGCAGCCTCGAGCTTCATCTTGTTCACCAGGGACAGCAACATCTAGTTCTAGTCAACCTCTGAATCCCTCTTAAGGCCAAAATACCTCCAAAAGTGGATACAATGAGAATGCTTTTGTTTAACATCTTCTGTCATAATATGCCCTAAACTAAATTCCTCTAAGTTCCATAAGGCAAAGATTCCATCCTTTGTGCCATTCATATTGTTTGGATCATTTCATAGTATGCAGAGAAATAATGAATAAAACATATTTTAAACAATACACTTGCAAAAATGTTTTATTCATTGTCTTTTTAACTGTGAGTGATGAAGATGTGTCTTTTCCTTTTCTTGTCATGACTATGACTGAGCAATGGTTTGTTGCCTGCATGGACACTCAGACTTATAAAAAAAACCTTTCTTAAAAATTGACCTGAACGATCTATAATGCCAATGACCAAAATCGGTATGTCGTGGACTGACTCAAGTACTTCTAGACATCAGGGATGCTGCTGAGAAACATGCCAAAGACTCAAATTTGTCACATTTACACTTCTGATTGAGGGCTTAAAGGCAGCATTAAACTGGCATTTTATTAACATCATTATATTTGTTTTGACAAATACCAGTATTGTAGTAAACAAAATGTGTCCATTAAAATTAACATTTTACCCATTGTATCAGGGATCACTAAAAGCAAATTCTTCCTTGTCCTCTTAAAATTGTAATAGTAAGAATTAAGTGATAGTGATATCCAGTAAACTCACAAACCTAGATGTCTACAAAATAAATGGAATTTCTTCTGATAATTTTTATATCTTAGAAAAAAATCTAGCTGAGAGGAAAATAAGACGTGTTTGGTTAAAACAATCAGAATTATATATGTCTGGGCATACAATTTTGTATTTGAATATTATCATTCTGCCACTGAACCTGTGGGGATGACTGTTATATGAGCTTGTACCAGTGAGCCATACATGTCATGTTGTAGTCCCTTCATACACTCACCTATAGACTGCTGTCATTTATCAAAGAATTAAATGATCTATTCAATGCCTTAAAATATATTTATAGACATGATGTCATCTAGCTTTCAAAAAGTTTGAATTTGTCCACAAATATGAGAAATCTGCAGAGGAAATAAAAAAGAACTTGTCATCCATCTGACAACTCCCCTCAATATGCTAACATTCAATTGCTTGCTGAGAGGATGGACAGACAGAAGAGCAGAGTTTCCAAGGTTTCCTCAACACAAATCATTCCCATAGTGGGACCCAATAACCATATTTATATGTCATGACAGATCCCAAATGAAAAGCATGCATCATATTTAAAAACAGGAACACAACCGATCAATCATATCAGTCGTAAGAGACATTCTTTTTTATGAGTTTGTGTCAACCACAACAAGCCATACATATATAATCACAAGCTTCATGGACAACCTAATCAAATGAAATAGATAACAAATCAAATATTCATATTGAATCTGTTTATAAACATTCAAACGAAAGATCTAAAATTTAAATAGAAATGGTTTTAAGATTCAAAGAAGATTGTATTTGTGCACAGATTTTTCAAATAGGAAATCAAACATGTACATTGTTTAAAATATGGACGCTCTATTGATTGGTTTTTCATTCTATCACTGAAACAGTAAACTGCTCACCATTCAACACAAGTCAGTTTTGGCTTAATCGCATATTCCGATGCCTAGCATGGTGTCATGGTACCACATAGAACGCTGGCAAAAAATACATGATTGTCAGGGTCAGGCAAGGGTCAAATGGTCTTCTCTGAGGAGATTTTGTGAGCTTGTAGAATTATTGGTAAGGATCTTGAATTCATCAAATGGCAGTACAATACACAAGACTGAATACAATAACCCAGCGAATTGGAATTTTACAACAATTTACATCTATATATATTTCCATAAAATATTAATCATGAGATATTGTAATAAACATGGCAAAAAGAGCTCATCCTGCATTGTATATCACACTGTACATCATTAAATAACACATAAAGTAGGCTCACTGACCATGTCCATAGGCCAGCCAACCCTCATAGGAGAACACAATACTTTTAGCATACCTAATCACAGATATGCACATAAAGGTAAATGGAAGTATACAGTAGCCAAGTGGGGTCACAGTGACACACTCTATCTTTCCAAAACATTGGCCATGATATTTTCTATGATAAATCATACAAACCAAATAAAAAAAATCTGCATAAATATAACTGAACAATCATAAAATTCCCTATTCTAGTCAAGCAAATGGTGAAATTTTGTTGAAGGTCCAGAAAGAATTTGGAGGAGAAATATTAGTTGAATCAAATAGATTTTTGTGTTAAATATCTTTTTTTCCTACCTTATAGGTCCAATAGGGGGAACGTAGGGCATAGATGTTGCCACCGGAGTAGAGCTCGCCGCCCTGCCATACCCCGCGTAGCTCTACACTCCCATTGAGACACCGCATACATAGCATGAGGATGCAGCTTAGACCTCGCACAACCTCACCACTATATCACTCTCCTTCACTATATCACTCTCCTTCACTATATCACTCTCCTTATGTAGACAGCTACCCAATATCTCAATAACTGGTGTGGCTACACGACTGCGACAAATAGGGGATATTTCCCTTTAAGACGGATTATTTCATTTTGTGAACTCCTTGTGTCATTCCTTATCCAGTGTTTAATCCAAAGTGTCCTTTATCCAGTATTAATCACTCACAAAGATATGTAGAAGGGTGAACAAATGATTATATATTTTACAATTACTTATTTGGATTTCCTTGCTTTTGTATAAATGATCAATAATCCGTCTACTCAGATCATGTGATGCTAACTTATATCACCAACTGTATCAGATTCAATGCAAAGTAACATAAAAGATGTGTACTTTTTGTTTCAAGTAACAATATCCTTATGTCTATTGTTACCAGCTTCCCTAATCTTCCACTTTTACTTATTATGTATATAATAATGATCACACTCGTCTAAATGTCTATATAGAGTTATGATACATACTGCATTGTATATCACATTGGCATATCATTCTGTTAATGATATACCTTTGCTTTAAAGCCTATAGAAACCACACCTGCATTTGTTTATGTTATTTTTTTCCTACATGAAACATATATTTCCACTCAGTTTATGTCAGGCTCATAAATATTTAAATCACTTTAATTGATTTGCAGGAGCAATGCAAAATTTAGTTTATTCTGGAGTGCAATTAAGCTGCCACATCTCATTATATCATATATAGAGAGTATAATACAAAGAGAACTGTTACCAGCCTAACATTTGCACACATCTCTTTCTGTGGATGGGATGTACAAATAAGCAATGATAGGTTAGGTCCAATAGGCATCTCACATTAGGACAACTACAGAGGTACACAGAGGTCAAGTCCTGTATGATATACAATCAGAAGTCACCAATCTCTGCCCTGGTGGCAGGTGGCTGCTTTATATTGTCACACTTATATATGGTACACTGTTAATCTCTTATCACTTGTAGCTATCCATTCAATCTCTATGTGGATCATCACAATAGTTACCTCATACAAACAGCAGATCTACCCTTCACTTGGATGTCAGTCATGAAGTGCAATGCCAATGGTAATTCTATTTAAACTGTTACTGTTTCTACACAACAATAATAATGGGATTGTTGTTTTTAACTACCAATATATTTGATTGCATTATGCCAGAATGCCTCCTATTTATAAATTCTCATGGTAGAGTGCCAAGCCAAGGCTGGGAGGAGGAGTGGCACCATGCTCATCATCTCTCTATGATGCTGAAGTATAATATTGGTTAGATACAGTGTTTCCTTATGTCATCCCTGCCTCTGTTTGTCATCCCTTCCTCATCACTCTACTTTTGGCTCTCAGGTGGATGACTCCTCAAACTATTTGGGCAATCACCAATTCTTTTGCTTTAAATATACCATCTGCTAATTTATTTGTGTTGTGAATATCATAACAAATCTAATCAAATATTTGAAAACTTGCAAAGACTGTCAACAGATTGGTGGTTGATTTTATCCCATAATAGTACAAACATATGAGAGTGCAAGCAGCAATGACTTGATGGGTGTGATGACTTGATGGGTGTGTCAGGTAGTTGACACAAGGTTTGAATCAATCCGGTATTTGCACCCATGTACTGAAGTGAACTTGACTGTGTGTGTTATATCTTAACTTTGTTTTTCTTCTGTAAGATCCATATATAGTAATGTCTCCATCCTAAATACCGCAAAAAGCCAATTTTCTTCACACAAAAAGAGTATTATTTCCTGTGATGCTTCACTGGTGCGATATAGTCCTATGATCACCTGAGATGTATCATGTTGTTATATATTTATACATATATCAGTCCATAATATTGCATACTGATAGTATCTTCAAATAAACACAGGTATGCCACAGGGATAGCAATTTGTACTGGATTCCTTATTACCTGTTCACACTGGCAACCATTACACATTATATGTTTCTCAACATAACATGTTCTTTTGGAGAAGGTGTTCTGTGTTAATCATGCGATCAGAAGAATCATGGTCCATTGGTTAGTTAATAATGTATAGATGTGGATCCCCAGAGTGAGTGATGTCAGAGCATCATCTGACTGATTGGTATAAATAGAAGCAGCAGCCTCATTACCTCATCCAGCTTTTCTATAAAGCCAAATCAAATCCACTGTATCATATCAAACTTTCTCAGCTTGTCCAAATATCATGGAATCTCTTTATCATACCACTGCTATGATAATGATTTTTTTCTAAAACGTTCCTACAAATTATGTTATGCTGGACCATTGAATATTGCAGTTTCCCTCTGTTGTTTAAATCACACACATTACCTCCACTGCCACAAAAAACCCTGGTCAGTGTATTGTTGGGGCCAAATTGTGCTAAACCACACAGAGTGTGACATCCATTTCCAACACCTGGCTATACATGTAGATGCACACAAGTCCAGCACATTCCCAGTCACAGACTGTGTAACAATTATGTCACGTTAGTCCTCTCTGGTCCAAGTGATACTTCTTCTATTGTTCTGTCCACAAATTACCTGCAGCATTCAATTTCTAACCAAAGTAAAACCAAATGCCATTTCAAACATCTTTATCTCAAATGATTTTGTGATTGCCATTAAACATATCTATTAGTATTTGCATTTATTTAAATTTCTCAATGCACACAACTGAGTAAGCTCAGCCTAGTGGTGCCACCTGTTCACTAAATTATCAAAGAACACATTGGTCGGAATTAAGCCTTTTGCCATGACATGGAGAAATATTTTTTTAAATCTTGTTTTGAGATAATTACTAATCAATTAGAAATTCAAAGCACAGGAGATCTCGAGGAAACAGTGCTCAATTTACAAAATGGGTTACAATGAGATTATGGTTTGGCAGTGCAATCAGCTGGTGTCATGTTTGGACATTCTCCTGTCCTGTACCGGTCCCCACAGCATGCCAACACATCCCTGACCAATGCCCATACACACATACAGTTACAAATGAACACCCTTTATTCAGAGGTCATCAGCACCCCTTGCCATTTTTCATGATCATCCTTGTGATGTCATTATCATCCTTGTCTTTGTTATTATCACAATTTCCTCTAATATAGCACTTGCTTTAGGAAGCACCAAAAAAAGCATCTGAGATGCACCAGAAAATGTATTTGCACCAAAAATGGCTATATGTACAGTATCCATGCCAAAAATGGCAAAATATACCCAATTTAATATCAAATTCTAACAAAATCTAAAGTGCCATTTTAAAACTTTTAATGTGTTCCCAGCATGTTGCAGATTCTTTTTCATTCAAAGAAATCTTCTTAGTTTAAAGTTTGAAATCATTAAATAAAACCTAATAGATTAGTCTCACGTCATGTTGATGAAATATGATAAAATTCTAAATTACAGTGGATACAGAATTTGTATTTAAACTGCAGAACCTAATTTTTTTATCAAGCTTGGAAGAGCCTGGGGATACATGAGATAGTTCCTGTAATGACTAGATGATGGTGGCACGGGAGTGCTCTAAATACCTAACAGTGACATATAACGATAAATCAGCCTGATAACCGGCCTGACCTGAAGCTACCTGTATCTATATGGATTATGAAGCACCCTGATTGCACCCAAAACTGGAGACCCCTGGATGTAGGATGCTGATTACATCCCTCAGGGTAGACATCAAGTATTCTCACCCGCAGTATCTATCATGAAAAATATGTTATAATTTATGAACTTAAATAACAGAGCTCATATCAATAATGAGTTTTTCACTGAATTTGAATTAAACATATAGCATAAAGCCAAGTTAAATTGTGGGTCTACTGGGCCACCCTCTTGTGATTGTGTTATGCTTATGTTTGATTCATTCTTCTTTTTTTATTCTTGTGAAAAATGTAATATTGCTATAACATTTTGTAGAGTTCTCTAACTTAAGTTTAACAAATAATTGGTTTATATGAGTGAAAACATTTTTAAAATGTAAATAAAAGAGAAGCTAATATGGGTACATAAACCTTAAGGAAATGATTGCACACCTGACATGTAAACTTAATGTACTTCTCAATTTCCTCATTGGATCACAAGTACAAAGCTGAAATTAGAAAAATGTCACTTTTTCAATTCTCTAACTCAAAACACTTTCAACGTAGGAGCATGAGTCATGGCAAAAACACACGTTTATGTCATAGTCAAAGCTACCACACAACAATCTTGTCCTTTCTTCCGTCAGTATGAACAAGGAAGCACAGGAGATGTACAGATAGTTAGCCACCAGGTGATCAGGGTGATGTGGCGAATTGTTTGTGTAGAGCCCTCCAGCTTTTCCCACCACATTCCATACCTGACACAAAACAAACCACCTTAAGACATACAGAGAATTATTGAAGAAATTATTGCCCTGCTCAAATTAACGAATCCTAAAAATTGGTTTTAAAAGCAGATACAATGTGTTTGGCTAATTTGTTTTGACTGAATTTTATCCAAATTTTGATGGAACTGATATGAATTTTGGGCGGTGTAGTCATAAAATTTATATCTTATGAGTAAACACGGAGAAAAAATATATGTATATATCTATGTCAACAGTGCAAAATAAAACAGAGCCACAGAAACTCCTGCAATCTGGTCAAGTTAAAAGTTGACCTTGAAAAAACAGGTCAAGGACATGTCTCAGAATATCAATAGTGAAGTGCATGTGGTAAAATGATGTGCCTGTATCTGATATAAGTCAATATATAAAGCAAAATATTAGAAGTTTTTGGACAGACCAAAAACACTGGTAAACATATGTTAAGTAAAATTTATATTTCCTCAATGTAATCCAGCTTTCAATGTTCAACACCAACTTAATATATTCCAGATGATGATATGCTCTGAAACTCACAAATACTTTTTTCATTGAAGTTTGACTTTGACATATCATAACAGAAGTTAACAAAGTGACATAACCAAAATGGATCATTCACAACATTAGCACATATAATACTGGTTCCAAATGAGCAAATCCTGCATATATTAAGACAAAATGATAAAAGAAAATAATTAAGATCATTACTGAGGTATGGAGTAACAGAATAATATTACTGGAATATTTTGCAGACTATTCATGAATGTGACTAGTTTAATTCTTCGCTATCATATATCAAATTCAATTTAAATGACATTTAAATTTAAACCAGATTTCAATGTCATAGTGACATAAAATGCCATTCAACTGCTCAAAAATCAGACTCTCTCTTTGAATGGCTCACTCTTCTCTTTAAAAAATAGAGAATTTATAAATATAAATGCATAACATTCATTAAAAAAAAGAATGTTTTTATTCAAAATATCTATGGTATATATGTATATTCGCACTTCGAGAATTTATGTTTTTCTCCTTGGATTTCATATTCTCCTTTCATTTATTATGCAGAACTGGTTTGGTCATTTCAAATAGTCTGTCATATTATACGGTTTACTTCTGACCAATTAGGACATACTCTTGACTATATCTTGTGCTAAGTACATAAAAATGTGATACAAAATGTCCCTGTTAGAGGAATTTTGACAAGAAAGACAGATACTTCCGAAATACATATCCAAAGAGAGGAGTTTGACAATAGCATATATAAATTGTATGTTATTCTATGACATATTTGAGGAGGGATGTGCTGTGAGGCGTTTACACAGATTTCTGCATTCAGTTTCATCCAGACCACCATCTCAATATACTTTGTGTACTTAAGTGATCTCAATGGATCTGATCATCCTCTATGTTCAACATTATCTTGTGTTATTCATAACACTGCAAACTGTTGCCGAGATTTTCAAATATGGATATGCATACAAATAGACATGGCCAAAACCAAGGACTCTTCAGGAGATTTGCCCATTAAAAATATAATCCATAAAAATTCTCATTCTATCAAATTCAAGAAATTCAATGAAAATAGGCATGATAAGATTTGAAATTCCAATATCTATGGAAAACAACAAGCAATATATTTTTTACATGGATAAAATGGGAAGATTTGACAGCTCTCACTATTTTTTGTGATCATGAGAATGATGTCATAGATGTGCCATGATATCATATATGACCATACATCACAGGAAATCAATTATTTCCAGAACAAAGAAATATTGCTTGTGCTAATAAAATAATATTCTTAAAGAGCTTTGATTAGTATTGCCATAAAAGTCACAGATTGAAGTTGCTGATTTAATATTTTTTAACACAAAAGAGAGTTTTTCTGTGCTTTACATCCAGACCATGTTGATGAATGACAAAAGATGTAAAATGCTCACAAAAAAAAGAACATAAAGCTTTGTAGAACAACTTTCCATACAATATATGTATGCCAAGCTCTCACACTGGGTTACTGAATGTTACTTCAATAGGTTTGCATTTTTTATCCGAGTTATTTCTTTAAATTCTGATTGTTAAATAACTTCTTACAATTTGTCCAATAACTTCATACAACCATTCTCAATGGAATAATAGAAGTATTAAATAATAGTACAATGACATCCCTGTAATCTTTGCACATACATTTCCATAATTTGTAGTCAATTTAGCAATTCTTCCCTCTACTCCAAAGTTGGTAGTAACATTAATTTCAATTTTCTTGTCATTTCATGATAGTTGCACTTAAAGTGTTGAGATTTGTGCATTTCATATACAGATTTATGTGAACCTCTTTACCCTTAGCCAGTTGCTGCTGAGTATGTGAAGATTCACCCACCTGGTAAGATACATGTTTGCTTCTGTATGAGATAAACATTAATTGTTACCTTTTTAAAAATATTTAAGAGCATTGTAATCCTCCAATGATTCTATCTTTAAACTATGTTTAATTTATATTTATAGCAAAGATATTTCCAATATCCTAACAGGGGGAAATGGCCAGTAAAAAGTGATTATTCAATATATCTAAAATCTAAAAACATCAATGAAATCTTTTCTTTGGAATAGGTAAACAGTAAACCTCCAGATTTACTTGATGTGGGAACGCATACAGACCTGCAACTATGTTAATTTAAAATGAAAATGTCACCAGATAGTGTCAGAGTAACATACACGCTCTGGATAGTTAGCCACGGTGGGGCACCCATTAGTCTTCACAAATACATCATGCACTGCTATTTCATTACTCTGAACTCAGGTTCTTTTTTTTAGAATCTGACTTTTCACTGCATCTTAGGTAACAATGCTCACATTGTGCTCCATTCTCCTTCCAAACTTTTATTGTTGAAATTTGTACAAAGCAGAGACCTTGCTCATTGAAAATAGAAACTTATCTACTTGCTTCTTGGTTCTACATGAATATGCTGACAGACTGTTTTCTTGGATTTCTCCTTGCCCTTTGATTTCATGGGTTAAAGCTAGATTTGAATAAGATATTTGCATATAAACATATGTAGAATATTTACTGCGCACTATATCTGAGGTCCATTTCGTGCACAATGAGGACAGGATCAAGTAAAGTAAGTCTATTTTTCTGTAACTTGTGAAATGTAGAGAATATTTTGGCAAATTAATATACAAGACACCTTAAGACATATGACACATGAGAAAATGACAGGCCAGGCCTGCCTGTAGGGTTACGAAGTACTGTTATCTGGCCACCTCAACACATTAGTGGCAGCTTTATTGACTTGGCCAAAGCTTTTGATGCTCATATATCCAATAAGCTCTGAACCTTACACTGGTCTAACAGGAATCCTTTCAAGCTTTCCACTGTCCTTGGTTATGGAAATCTACAGTAGAAACTTGACACCTTTGCCAGACATTAAGACATATGCTTATAAATATAATGGCCTGATCTACAAAGTTGTGGAAAAAGACAATAACCTGAAGCTGTGAAGTTGGATGCATGTGACAGGTGAAATCCCATGCTGTTCTGATTATCCACTAAAGTTTGACATACATGACTGCGGCAGCTTTTCCATTGTGTAATCCACCAAATCATACATAAAACATGGTGGTATTCAATGCTTTGTTATAGATTAGAGATTCCTGCGGGCGATAACAGCAAAAGTCTCCTGCATGGACTGGCAGGGATTCCTAATTATTCTAACAGCTAGTCACAATATGCCACCTTCCCCGTGGCCTCCTCTTGTTTTGATGACAAACAAGTGAGAAAAGGCCCTCTAAAGGCCTGAAACATATTGCATACATATTGCATACAGATTTACAGGATGTTAAGCATGATATAGATGATAGTGTATTACTCTATGGAAGAACTAACAAGATCTAATATGTAAACTATTAGCTGATAACAAGTGGCATAATGAAATGCTCTTATAAATCATCATTTTAATAGAAACTTCAGATGTGCAAGTGATTAAGATTCAGTGTGATGAGTCAGTGTCCCTTCCCATGTTTTGGGCGAGAGAGTTTAATCAGACCAAGGATCCTGAAGTGTCTGTGAGGAAGGAACAAACCTCCCACAACAACACTGCCCCTATTCATACCTTAACAATTGTATAGAAATAGTACAACACATATAAGGATTTGGAAGAATATATCTTTAGACAAATATAATTAGACAAATATAAATTACATAAGACAAATATAAATTACATTAGACATATAAATATATTGTCAAAAGTCCATATTATGAACATTTTAAAGAAGTGGTGCCAAAAAGGTTAACACCCTTTCCCCAGGACTGTCCTTGTGTGAATTTCTCAGTAGAGATTTCATCTGTCCATTTTCTTGGCACTCTGCCCTCTCGCCATTATGAAACTACTATTTTCCTGTGCTTGCTACCAAAGCTGGGCCTTTTTAGTGGCCAAATTCTACTTCATACTATACAAAATCACAATTTCTCAGAATCACAATTTACATGATATATCCTGAATGCTTCCCATAATGTGCTCTCTAACATGCTTGCAGGTCACACAAACTGTACACCATTATTAGGCCAACTTTGCATGCGTAACAACATTAACCTACACCTTCTAAATCTTATGACTGATGGGTGGGTACATTATGTTGAAAGGCGACCATTCCTAAGCCTCTTACTCCTAGTTTCAATAGAATGGTGCTGGTCCATTTAAATAATATTTACTTCATTCTAAGGTTATTTCATATATGCACTTATTACATCTTAACTAAGGGGTCAAGTCATGTTTAGATTACATAAACTTGTTATTATTCAAGTCAGCCATGTGTGATCTACAAACACATTATATTGTATGAGAGGAATGAGTCTGTGACAATAATGAATCTGTAACATTTGTCTCATTTTGGGACACAAGTCATGAACATATTTGATGTTTCATATCCCAAAGTGGTCATATTTGGCAGAACGTTGGGGTTATTCTAAGGAGGCTGAAGTAATCAAAGGAGTATACACAATATAAATATCTTATCTAAGATGGTCATGATTTGGCAGAAGTTACAGAGCTATTGTGGGTAAGGTGAATTAAACAAAGGTAAACACGCAAAATAAATATCTGAGGGAAAAAAAGAGCCAGGAAACTGAGTGCAGATCTTACCATTTGTCTTAGTGTGAGTTTGGGTGGTTTGTAGCGCACGGTGAAGGGCTGGTCACGAGGAATGTTGTTTTTCCTCTCCACACGATTCCTGCGGTCCTTCCTTTCCTTGGTAGGAGGCTGGTATGCCTGTGGTATCATATTGGGGTAGGTGTACCAATAGTTATAGGAGTAGGCATCAAAACTGGGGTTGGGTAGGTGCTGCATCTTGTGGTGACCTTTTGGGGCATTTGATGTCCACTGCATTTTGAATAATTTCATGACTTTCCAAATCAAAGAGGTTGAAGATAACTTTGACTAGGCAATATTCCTACAATGATTGCTTTGGCTTTTGGCGACCACAGTTTTGAAAACTCTAATATTGGCAAGCAATACTTCTAAAATTGTAAGTCGCATGTATTAATCAAAACTGAGTGATCTTGTAGTAATTGTAGCATTTTGTCATTGGCATCACCACACTTGTGATGGGTGTATTTGACAAGCCCACTTTGCTTCTCCAGAATGCTCCGACAGTTTTCTCTCAGTTTGTGTGGGTTTATGTCCCAATAAGAAAATCTCAGTTTTCACAAAATTATACGCCTTGTGTTAAGGTTCAAAACACTTGGACCCTGTATGCTTTGTATGAAATCTATTCTCACACTGAGCCCTTAGCATATGGCTCATTTATGTCATTGCATGAACACTTATATGAAGTGTGCAATCACAAAACCGTTAGCCCAATTTGATTGATAATTACAATGCCATTCACCACTCTCTATTATGCTGATTTCATGCGTGTCCTGTTATTGTCAATTCTGTTTTATGATAATGTTAAAATACTTGCCAGTTCTGTGACAGTGGTCAGTTAACTATGGCAGCCCACTGAGCTGAGACAATTTCAAAATATTGATCTCAAATTGTCAAGCAATTTTCACTCTAATTATGATGGCAATGAATGATGTCACCTCATTCCACAACTGCCTGTCTCAAGTGATTCATACAAATATCATTCTAATATCTCCTTTTGTACAGTTCACAAATTTCACAGCATACATTTTCCTTGAAATCAGTCAGCGTTCAAGAAACCAATTACATATGATATTATCCAATAGTTGCCAATATGTCTGTATTATTTGATTTCTATCCGTTTTCTTCCTCCACATGTCTTGGTATGTTCTCCAAAAACGGAACTACATCTCTCACCAATTTGACGTCATTTTTCGTCATTGCCTATATGAGCGTATTGGCATGGTATGTGGTACCTCATGTGTCAGGTAGAGGGTCTCGTGTGTCTAGGCTATGAGTGTGGTTGAGCTATGTGCCTGTCAACGTGTCAGGTGGATCTGCTGTGTGGGGAAAGGGCCTGATCGGAGACACTTTTTGTTTACCATAGTCGGCATGGTGGGTTAGTAAGTGGCCTACATATACACCTGGCTGATTTTGCCTCCAGCTCACACCGACTGTGCTGCCCAACTACATAATGTAAACAGCTTCATCTCTGTACAAAATATATTTCAAAAAACAATCTTTCCATCGCAATGGGAACCATATTGATTTAAATGCTCATATTCCACTGTGGATAACTTGTTAACTCACAAAACATAATGAGTACTTTTCTTGGGACGTGTTGGTATGATATAGCAAAGTTGGTACCCGCCCATTGCATGGCCAGTTTGTTGAGTTCACACTTCAGTGATTCCATTTGCAGCCTTGGCAAAATTTGCTGTAAGATTTACAGCAAGCAAAGAGCTCTGTGGGCATTCTGCTGTCATAATTGATCACTAACAGAAACAACTAGGAAGTCACAGCCTGAGAATCATTCTGCTGAAATATTTGGAAAATCTACCTGAACACAGAAGTTTATGGATGTATCTTGCATTTTTTTGTATTTTTTTTCTCATCACAAATGAGTCTGTGTTTTGTTAGAGGCTTGTTATCTGAAGTGACTACTATTAAGATTCCTGCACATATTAAGGATCCAACTGATGATATAATGAAATCAAATGATTGAGAAAACTCTAATTATTTGTTCTTGGGCCTTTTGTTGCTTCTAAATCACCTGCATAAATGACATGTTTTCTGTCAGTTTCTCCATTTATGATTTATATTCTATTTTTTAAAAGTTAAACGAGGAAGAAAATTTCACGACCAATTTCACATAATTTAAACATATTTTTCCAAACATTATGGAATATTTTTAGGTTTTAAGGCAAAGGAAAAGTCTGCTTGCGTTGCACATATAATTTGCTAATTCCACAAAAAGCTGAGCATTGCAACAACTTTTCTGACAATCTATTTGTCATATTTTTCTACAAAATTTAGTTATTTATGAAATACCAGGGATGTCACAAATCCAAATAACAACCAAAGTATGATCCAAAATTTTGTCTGATGTTTTCTTCCACATGCATTGCACACCCCTGACTTACACCCCCACACTTTCATTCTCCAAAAAAGTCACATGGTTGAAGTTCGTAAGGGCAAAACCTGACAGGATTTATAATGAGCTGCCACCTGGAGAGACGACTCACCTGGGCTGACGAGATCATGATCTCATTTCCCTGCCTTAAACCCTGGCCTGATAAATATTATGCATTGTTTGTGTTAAATAATAAGTACTTTTAATAATATAAATCTTAACATAGCAAATTATTATTTTCATATCATGACAACATTTGTTATCATTTTTGGGTATTTGGATAAAGCATAGCAATATGATAGCCATTTTAAATATCATATGTCACAGAAGCCTGCACCATTTCAGATGGTGTTTAATTTCACTGAAAAATTGACAAATCATGGCCGAGTTGTATCAGCCAGGATAATAGGATAAGTGTGAAGTAGCAAAAACATGGACAAAGGCATCAAACTCCATTTCCATGCTGTGCTAACCCTATTGTGAGTGCTAATATATACCTTCTACTGCTTATATTTTCACTGAAAACCACATATTTGTAAGCTGGAACGAGCTTTGTGATTGTGATAAATGAATGTTCTATAGTACCTTCCGGACCGAACCCACATCACAGGTTAGTCATGTGCTCATCAAACAAAATCAATACTCATTAAACATATTAAACAGCAAATGTATTTAGGCTCATTGTGAAAGCCTGATATGTGACTCAGATATGATGTATTGGATTTGGCAGGCTGATACTGGGATGATGGATGGCATTTCTCTGTCAAGGGCCATGATGCTTATTGCCCTTGTGATCAAATAGTGAGGAGACGTGATGTATACTTTGGCTATAAAGACGAGAAGATGGACTCGAGGGAGGGATCATGGCAGATATCTATCTGTCGAGCTCTACCACATAGTTCAACATCACAATACATGCAAATACCTACTTAAAAGGTAAGTTTAGCATATACATTTTTTGTATTTTATGTCATTTATATGCCTGCTCAGTTTCTGAACATAGAAATGCATCAATATATTTCAAAGTTTTTTAATTATGTTTTTTTAACATCTTCATACTATTTCGAATGTCTCATATCTATTTACATAGTTTAGTTCTCATCAAAACTCTGGATCAAATTGACATTCAAAATCATTATTAATGCAATACTGCCATCTTGTGTTGCTGCTTTGTATAAACAATTTCTGAGGGAAACTTCCCCCACTGAGGAAAGGTGGCACTCCTCCAATTGGTAGCAACAGTGTCACCTGGTGACTATTTCCTTCATCACTTAGTAGTGTCCTCTTCTGGTTCATACATTCACAGTTTAATGAATTGTGACTGTCAATAACAGAAAGGTTTGTTTGAGACTATTTATTTTTTGAAAAAATAACTTTATTGTCACCGTAGCTTCATGGCATAAGTATGCTAATTCAGACTAGTGTTTGAAGAAATCCTTTTGAGAATGTTTTAGTATTTTACCAAATAAACATTAACAGGCAGATTTTGGAAATAAAGAAGGCAGTCATAAATAATCTATTTTCAGCCTCATTTGATGCAGATCATTTTAATTGACCCAGCAAACCAACATCTACATAAGGTTTTATTATAAATGTAGCACACTAAATTGCCTTCCTCTATATAGGACAATTCAAGGTGGTTTATAACATATATTCTTTTTGCTTCTCTCGCATCATTAATCCCTCTTTACCACAAATTTGAAATGGGACACATGACTAGTCACGCCCACCAACCCTGTTCTCTAAAAAGTTAGTGATATAAATCTTATGGTCAAACTAAATGTTTAAGGGTGAAATCAAACCTCATTAATACCTGAGGCTGAAATTAAATTGAATAACCAGTGCAAATAGGTGCAATGATTCAGTGACTGTATCTCTATACGTAAAAAAGTACTAGTCAATTTCTGACCATATTCTGTGTGCTCTTGACAATATAGACACTAAGAAATTAAAATTAAATGGCAATCAGTGAATGCTAGTAGTTCCACCCTGTGTAGAACTCGAGGCACAAAAGTCATTGTCTCAGTGATGTGAAGAGACCTGAATTCTCCCATGTTTGGGAAAACTGGAATTGGAGATGTCAAAATGGTGATGTATTGTCCTGTGGACATATCTTTTGGGGATGGAATATCTTCATTGTATAACAATGTACATTATTGAAGGTAATGCTAAACACATATTTCCACTCCATAAAATACAGGAAAGGTGTGACTGATGTTGAATCTTATATGTAAAGATATGATATGTTGCACACAAAATATGAAGAAAGTGTTAGCATAGTCACAAATGACATTGATTGTAGGTGGGTAGAAAATAAAATGTCCCACTTTCTGGTGGGACATAATGAGTGGTTTAAACATGCTTTCACCAATCCAGCCTCTTCATTGCTGTTGTTTGTGCTGACAACCTTCATGAAACCTGATTGTTGTCTTGAAAGTAAGAACTCCTAAGAATTGTTTTTATAAATGGTGACCCAAAGGGCAATTTTACTATTTGAGTTTATAATAAAGAATTTGGACAAATGCTCTCTTTCTCTGAAGTTACCGTATTTACTCGTATATAAGACGAGGTTTTTTTCCAAAAACTCTTAGTTAATGTTTAGGGGGTCGTCTTATACACGAGAGCAGTCTTATACTCGAGTATTTACGGTAAAACGTAAATACGGTAAAACGTAAATACGATGTTCATATTTTCGAAATAACGAATATCAGACGTAGCAGATTGATTTTAATTGCGTTTTAAATGATAAATAAAGGTATTTACCCAATATTATTGGTCTATTATTTCAAAACGCTTTGTTTTGACTTTGTTCTCACTGATTCCAATTATCAGCGTTCAGTTTTGCGTTTCGTCATTGTCTCCACTGCTTTGAGTCGTGTCTTCCCTTTTTGATTGCGTTTTAAATGATAAAGGTATTTACCCAATGTTATCACAAATTGTTCGAGAACAGAACAAAACCATCAATCCATTTAAAACGCAATTAAAATCGATCCACGTGTGAAAGCATTTCTGTCAACAAGGGAAGACACGACTCAAAGCAGTGGAAACAAAGACGAAATGCAAAACTGTGAACGCTGATAATTGAAATCAGTGAGAACAAATTCATAACAAAGCATTTCGAAATAATATGTTTTAAATGATATATAAAGGTATTTACCCAATATTATCACAAATTCGCTTTGCAGGTCAAGAACATAACAAAACCATCCATTCATTTAACATGCATTACGCAATACTAGCGTGAAAGCAAATATCGGACAGGCGGACTACTGGCTACACGTGGTTGAATATTTCTTTGTGTATTAACATGCTTTGTTTTGATGCTGAGATCGATATAAACAATAATAATTAAAAGCGATATAATGAATATCATTGGCTTTATAATACACAAAGAAATATTCTCCCGCGCTAACAAGAGCCTCTTCCCGTCACTTCCGCCTTTCAAAATTGCGACCACGTGTTGCGACCATGTGTTGCGACCACGTGGATCGATTTTAATTGCGTTTTAAATGATAAATAAAGGTATTCACCCAATATTATCACAAATTATGCTTCGCAGGTCGAGAATTTATCCATGAAGTAAAACGTAAATATCATGTACGTGACGACACGTTAATTCACATCCGCAACACGAGGAGAAGCCAGGGATCCATCATTGCGCAATATATTAATATTTCAATGCGTGTTAAGTAGGCTCTGATCGTTTTCACGCCAAAAATAAGAGCTTGTCCCCGTCACTCCCGCTTTTTAAAATGACGACCTCGTATTGCGTAATGCATGTTAAATGGATGAATGGTTTTGTTCTGTTCTCGACCTGCAAAGGGTATTTTGTGTTAATATTGGGTATATACTTTTATTTATCATTTAAAACGCAATTCTCTGGCAAATCTGCAAAGTCATTGATCACATGACTTGTGAGTCACGTGGCCATCGTTTTTACGTTTCACTTCGTGGCGAAATTCTCGACCTGCGAAGCATAATTTGTGATAATATTGGGTAAATACCTTTATTTATCATTTAAAACGCAATTAAAATCAATCTGCCACGTCTGATGTCTATTATTTCGAAACACTTTGTTTTGACTTTGTTCTCGCTGATTCCAATTATCAGCGTTCACAGTTTTGCATTTCGTCATTGTTTCCACTGCTTTGAGTCGTGTCTTCCCTTTTTGACAGAAATGCTTTCACACGTGTTTCGATTTTAATTGCATTTTAAATAGATTGATGTTTTTGTTCTGTTCTCGAACAATTTGTGATAATATTGGGTAAAAACCTTTATTTATCATTTAAAACGCAATTAAAATCAATCTGCTACCTCCGTTATTCGTTATTTCGAAAATATGAACATCGTATTTACGTTTTACCGTATTTACTCGTGTATAAGACTGCTAAGATCTTTAAGTTTTCATATTTAAGTTTCACTTTTTAAATGACCGCCAAGCTTCAGCTGAAGCTTGAATGGTAGCAGAGCCGATATGTCAAGAAAAACCAACTCGTCTTATATTCGGAAATTATTTTTTTTCAAGCAAAAACAGCTCAATTTTGGGGGGTCGTCTTATACACGAGTCGTCTTATACACGAGTAAATACGGTAGCCACTTTCCTCAACTCATTTTGTGACTTACAATTTGGAATAATAACATCTAAATATCACATACCTGCATTGCTCTTCAGCTTATAGTTTATACAGAATTTGTGTCTTGGAGATTCTTATCTTGTTACAACAGCAGATCAAACATTTTGGTCTCAGCAGGATGCTGTGATGATGTTTTAAGGTTCAATAGTATCACTTACCTGCAATGAAAAATTAAATAGGATAAGACATTTAAATATACAATATGATTACTAAAAGTACAATCACACATTTCAATATAATGGACACACTGATAAAGTACATTTGATAAAATTCCATTCCATGAAAATGTTAACTAAATATGACTGCCTGTATGATACCAGGTATATGTATGATACAGAGCATATATTGAAAACTTTGATACCAACACAAAGTGTTTATTTGATACTGAATAAATTATACGCTATTCAGATTACTGATTTGGGGGATGAATGAATAACCAGTCAAATTTCTGTGGACAAATCAGAAAGCAATGACATGTGCAGTAATTGGTCAGTGATATGTCTTGAATGAGGAAGTTCAAGCCCCACGTCTGAATGTTCTGTGTGTTTGCTCTCAGTACATGCAGTATAGTTGCAGTTGTAATCATTCTTGCAAGTCCGCCATGCACTGCAAACTCACTTGATTGAACATGGCTTGAAATTAATGTACTTTTAAAAGATTTAAACTATGTTTCTTGTCCGAAAAACTTTTCAACTTTAAATAATCCATTGATCTAGGTTTCTGGTTTTATTAGCCTAAAGTTTCTAAAGGTTTTACAGAATTAAAATAATCAAAATGTTCAGAGCTTTAAACTGTAATGAAACTAAAACACCAAAAAGATGTCATTTTGATTATGATGGCATTAGATTGGATAGTGTCTTGGGATTATTCTTTGCTAATTAAGAATCTCCCATTAAATTTAGCTTTTTCAATAAATTTGTTCTTATATCTTTATCTTTAAACAAATTCTTTAAACATATTATTTTGTAAGAACCCCAATGTTGTTCAATGGACTTCCTCGTGAGTTCAAGTTTTGCCTGAGGACTTGCAACTTTTATGCTCTGTTACTGAGCCATTACCTACCACAATGCATTCTTTAAACGTTGGCATCTTTTTGCCTTTTTATACCAAGTATTGAGCCAAAAAGGGCAACTAACACAGTTCTGTGCATTTGCCCATGTCAAGACTCCATTTTCTCTTATATAGCATTATGGTAAGTAATGACAGCCATGTGAATGATACCTGTGTAGTCATGTTTTTTTTGTATTTTGATCATTTGTAATGATTATACATGGTTTTATACAGCAAGTATAATGTTAAGGGAGAACTTAGCAAAAAAGGTCAAGATGCCCCAGGCCAACATCACACAATACTAAATTTCCTATTTGATACATTGATATGCCAAAAACAAATGCATTGAAACATAAGTGAAGTTCAAATACATAAAATGTTTCCAGATTATATTACAAAAAAGCTTAATACCATAATGACGTTTAACAAGCCAATCAAATCCATTTATTTGTCTATCCAAAAAGTTTTTTTCTAAACAAACGGCTGTATCATGCATGTTAACAAAAAGCCCATTGGTTGCCAGTTATTCTGAATTGCCATAAATAAATAGCTGGGGTTTTAGAAGGACTCTGAAAACAATGTAAAAAGGTGTATTGCTTATACAACTTGGTGTATATATACACCTTATATATTCTGATAGCTTCCATTATTTATTACTGACATTTATATTTGGACTCATACACAGGTTTATAGGATGAATTGGTAAAATGGCCTATATCTTGATGTTACCAATCCCTGTGTCACCACACTTCAGACTCAGCTATGTTTGTACAAGATTACCTCACAAGGACAGGTTTGCACAACAAGAAATACGTTAACTACATTCATTGCAAGATTCCTTAACTATTGAAACCCTTTTCTATCAATAGAAAACCTACTTATCCTCACCAATCTAATTCTACGTTTAACTTATAGCAAAAAATCTAAGAGAAGGAATGCTTCAACAATGGCAATAACTGCAAAATAACATTATATGCTTTACTGATGGATGTGTGTATGAGTGTATTTTTCACTGATTTATTGCCATCATTTACTGCACAGGAAGAGTAACCATTATGTCAATAAACAATAGTACTTCATAAGGGCAAAGACTCCTCAAAAAACAAACATGTCTAAATGAATAATCCACCATCTATTGGGGAGATAAACATAAAATGCTTTATATAATTTCCTACTGCTAGGCACCACAGAGTACAGATGTGCATTCATAACTCGCCCATCAGGCTTCAAATGCACTTCTGATACATTGAGGATTTGCTGATAATTGAAAATCACCTGTTTTGTGATGGATGGATGCTGCCTGGTGGGTTTCGCTGTGTTTGTGTATGCTGCATGCAGATGAACCTGACCACACCTGGGTACACACAGTCCATCTCACATGTCCCATGCATAATCCCCACTATGCTACATGCAATCATCAAAATGCTATTGTGTTAGTATAAAATTGATCCTTGAGCATGTTCCCTTGATATCTACTGCTCGAACGGATATTAGAAGATGAAGTGGATCTCTAACAGAAAAATATATCCTTGTATTATTATCTATCAAATTCTGATCCATACTAATTAACACTGCAAAGCTGTGTTATTATGGGTACACAAGTTAGGATACTGCCTGACCTCATGTAATGTATAAATCTGCCCGACCTCATGTGAGGTATAAAAATTCTGTCTGACCTCATGTGAGGTATAATTCTGTCTGACCTCATGCGAGGTATAATTCTGTCTGACCTCATGCGAGGTATACTTCTGTCTGACCTCATGCGAGGTATACTTCTGTCTGACCTCATGTGAGGTATCATTCTGTCTGACCTCATGTGAGGTATAATTCTGTCTGACCTCATATGAGGTATAAATCTGTCTGACCTGGTGTGAGGTATGATCAGGGCTTGACATACACACTGGCCTGGTAGCCCGGGGCCACAAGATCCTTTGTTCGGGCCAGTGAATGCTCTGTTGTAGTGGCCCAGTTGGACAACCATATTTTTGGTCTTTCAGTGGCCCAAACTGTCTTGATTTTATTATTCTAATTCTTGATAGATATCATATCACACTCAATATACATTTCATTGGGACAAGTATCCTTCACTCAGACACTATAAAGCTTATGTACAATGCTCTTTATTGTATCGCACATTCGATTGTCTTTAGAACTTCGGGCCACCATTTCTCACACTCTGGAGGCCCAACAAGGAAACCAACTTTTTCCTCTTTATGTTCAGGCCTGAATGATTCTACCTGACCCCATGCGAGGTATAATTCTGTTTGACCATATGTGAAGTATGATTCTGTCTGACCTCACATGAGGTATGATTCTGCCTGACCTCACGTGAGGTATGATTCTGCCTGACCTCATGTGAGGTATGATTCTGCCTGACCTCATGTGAGGTATGATTCTGCCTGACCTCATGTGAGGTATAATTCCGTCTGACCAAATGTGAGGTCTGCTTTACTTCACAATTTTGGTCTGACATTGATGAGGTGTGTTTCTTACTGACGTCATGAAAGGTATGATTAAACCTGATTTCAAAGATGGTGTGATTATGCCTGAACTTATGGGTGAGGTTTTCACCTATACATCTATAGATTTATTCAGCAAAACAAATTGGCATCCTGACGAGAGTGCTCCCTGGTATTCTACCTGATCTCATGTGAGATGTAGTTCTGCTGACCTCATGTATGATACGATTCTCTAACTGAACTGTGACTAACAATCAATCCAGTCTGTAACAATGCATGAAGAAATATACATGTTTCATAATCTAAGTTTGGCCAAATGTTCAAAGGTTAACAAAGTGTCCACCACAAGGACAGGGTCAACACCAACACACTCCAGTCACATATTCAACCTGACTCTTATTGATCTTGTGGGCTGTGTATACAAAGTGCATTTCTTTCCAGGTGACCCCATTTTACAGGTAATCCATACAATGCCCATTTAAATACCTGACTCACATACTACGGAAATTGTAAACCACAGCATGGCAAACTAAATTGAAACACATTAGAGAAGTGCATCTGTTATCAAATGCATTAGCACCTCCTACATCTGAAAAAAGGGCACCTGGCCTTAAATGGAGAGTGGCAAACTGATACTCCCATCAGTGCATGGTTCACTCTGTACAGTCCACCATATACTCCCTACACTGTACAGCCTACTAGTATACTCCCTACACTGTGCAGCCTGTTATACTCCCTACACTATACAGCCTGCTATACTCCCTGCACTGTACAGCCTGCTATACCCCCTACACTGTACAGCCTGCTATACTCCCTGCACTGTACATTCTGCTATACTCCCTACACTATACAGCCTACTAGTATACTCCCTACACTGTGCAGCCTGTTATACTACCTACACTGTGCAGCCTGTTATACTACCTACACTGTACAGCCTGCTATACCCCCTACACTGTACAGCCTGCTATACTCTATACACTGTACAGCCTGCTATATTCCCTGCACTGTACATCCTGCTATACTCCCTGCACTGTACAGCCTGCTATACTCCCTGCACTGTACAGCCTGCTATACTCCCTGCACTGTACAGCCTGCTATACTCTATACACTGTACAGCCTGCTATATTCCCTGCACTGTACAGCCTGCTATACTCCCTGCACTGTACAACCTGCTATACTCCCTGCACTGTACAACCTGTTAGTTCTGTTATACTCCCTGCACTGTACAACCTTCTATACTCCTTACACTGTACAGCCTGCTATACTCCCTACACTATACAGCCTGCTATATTCCCTGCACTGTACATCCTGCTATACTCCCTGCACTGTACAGCCTGCTATACTCCCTGCACTGTACAGCCTGCTATACTCCCTGCACTGTACAACCTGCTATACCCCCTGCACTGTACAACCTGCTATATTCCATGCAATGTACAGCCTGCTATACTCCCTGCACTGTACAGCCTGCTATACTCCCTGCACTGTACAGCCTGCTATGCCCCCTACACTGTACAGCCTGCTATACCCCCTGCACTGTACAGCCTGCTATACTCCCTACACTGTACAGCCTGCTATAATCCCAAAAATGGACATCCCACTACACTATATGCTGTATTATATGCTGTACTTGGTGTACTGTATACATGATACATGTCACACCATCATCCTCCACAAACAGGCACTATTATCCGCTACAATACATTTGACATTTCCAGGACACAGTCAGGATGAATTTTGTTTGTTTATCAAAAAATATACAAGTTTTGGTCCAAGTAGGCACACATAATACAGCATACAGTAGATTAATGTGATCATATGTCATCAGTCTGGTTTGTTTATATGGGCTCTTCCTGGTGCATTCTCGACCATATCACACTTCTTCCTTCAAATTTTTCAAATATTTCCAAACACAACAGCAAAGTGTGGTTAACTGAGGTTTTATTAACCACAACATATTTTTTTTTCCTAAGACACATTTTATGTTGCTGTGGTATATGTACCACAAATACATATACCACATGTCATATATACATATGCTGCTCACAACTGGTGAGGAAAACCAAATCTCGTCTTATTGGTCAAGATGGTGATGACCACATAGATAGGTTTCATGGATGACCACTGTTCTGAACTCACAGCAAGTTATGTTTTTTCTTAATGTTCATCGCATGTCTGCATTTGGTCAAACTAAGGTCAAACATGGCCCCATTTTGCCATGCATAAAGACCTTATTTAGACATGTTCTTGCATGACAAATAGTGGTTTGGCCTCAACTGTTGACTGTTTCACACATTTACTTCTGTGCATCATTATTTCAGTTCGGTGTATATTTCAATTCAGTGTATATATGTGATAAACTGTCAGCAATAAAATGTATTCAACACAAATTAAATGCTGCTATGGCCAGCTTCTCATCATAATGCTTGGATTTGCTTGTGTGCTGTGCTTAATACTGCTCCTACTATATGTGGCACATGCCATGATGTAACACATCAAACCCTTCCTCATACGAGGGAGGTTCAGAAATATTGATAAAGTTCAATTATGCAATCCTCCCTATCTTCAAGGATACAGCTGTATCCCAGTTATTCACAATAGTTTACATTCAACATATATTGGCATTTATATGTTTATGCTTGTCACTGTGATCAGTTTAAGAAGCCTTCTATGATTGATCAACCAGAAAAATTAACCATAGTGATCATGTTCAAGATAACTAGTCATGCAAGTCTAGAAAATTTATTAGAATTCCTCATTTTCTGTGCCAAAATAGGATATTATCCAAAAGAAGATAAAACAGTACAAAAAAATAAAACTATGTTATGACAATCCTGTGGAAAGATGCTGGTCTCTATATTTACATTAACATTGTACTGTCATCTCTAACTCACTAATCACTGATAATAAAACTGTGGTATTTTCTTTGAATATATTTTGGCTTTACCTCTAAGACTTTGGTTCCAAATTGTTTGTATCATGCAAATGGCAAGTATGTCGACATAACATACCTGACCATAAATCACATTGCAGAAGACTAGCCAGGTGAAAAGTTAAAACACAAAGTGGCACAAACCCACAACTGGTTCACATCTACTCTTGACCTTGAAAGCAAAGTTTGTATTGTGTAACTCTATAAATATTGTCTTAGATACCTGCAAACTGATACATCTCTACTCATCATCTTATAGCAGTAGATGTAAACAAACCAGTGTATATACAAGCTACATATAATTATTGATCAAAATAGCAGAGTAATATAAAATAAGTAAATGAAATAATAATATCACTCTGGATACTAGATATGCATTTAATATGGTGAATTTGTGCTTCAAAGGTTGAGGCAAATGAAGTAGATATATAGTTTTGTGAGCAGAGAAACATGGTGGATGAAATTTCTTGCGATGCATATCATTTGACTGTTTCTCATCATTTTTTCATTGAAACATACAGTATCCACCAAAACAAAGCTTTTATATCTCCTTCATGAAGAATACTTAACAATAGTGATATCCTATCTTTTTGCTTGTAGCAATATCCCTTCAGTAAAGACTCAATAATATCTTCAAGATCCAAAGAGATGGTTGAGGGATGGTGCATGACACGCACACATTGTAACACTATAGATAGCAGACAAACAATACAGGCTCACGTCTGTCACAAGCCACTGGCTTAGACCAAACTAAATAACACTACATTCAACATATATTTTTGTTAATATTCCCTAGCTTAGAATGTAAAAAGCAATTACTAACATAATTGTCCAGCATAGAGTACATTGATTAGTATTATATCAACAAATGCTTTGTTATTGTTAGAGTTGGAAATAAGATGGATATCAACACATATTGTCATATTCCTAGGCTCAGAAGATACTGGGGATATACCCACATATGTTGTCATATCATTCTGAAGTTCAGAGGATACTGGGGATATCCCCACATATGTTGTCATATCATTCTGAAGTTCAGAGGATACTGGGGATATCCCCACATATGTTGTCATATTATTCCTAGGCTCAGAACATACAGGGAAAATACCAACAAATGTTGTCATATAATTCCTTGGCTCAGAACATACTGGGAATATACCCACATATGCTGTCATATCATAGATCATACTGGGGATATATTTATGTTTGTATATGTTTGTATATATGAATTACATTTAGATAAATACTGAATAAAAGGGTGACAAAAAGTACACTAATTAATATTTCATAAATGCTTTTGGGAGATCAATAAAGAATTCATCATGTTTTTGACTAATTAATAATACAAACATTTTATTTATTATTAATGCTTAAATAGTTATAGCAAATATGGCAATTAACAATATCTCAATTTCATCCTGACCAAATTTTGGCATTTTGGATAAATTTTGAAGCACTTTTGGCATTTAAAGGGCCTTTACAACTATCTATAAAGCACCAAATAAAATAGGTTGAATAAACACTGATTCATACAAATAATAGTGTTTCTCTGTTATTACCACGACTGTCATTGATAAATTTTAATTCAATCTGGAAAAAAGGTGTGGGACTTTTCATCTTTCTTATAAATGTATTTATATATGCGTTACACCTATGTTTTCATGATAATCACAGGAAAGATAATAGAAAATGAGATCAATGATATGATCAAAACATAGATTGCAATCCCTTATCATCCCCCAGCCAAACCAACCAAAGCACGAACTGGTATTTAAACTTCATGTAGAAGTCAATAATTAGAAAATAATAAATCATTGATAACAGGGTTATGAATTCCAAAACCTACCAGTGGCTTTGTGTTGTGTACATAATATCTGTGTATCAACATTTGACTGTTGACATTTTGTACTCAAGCCACTATGTCATGAATAATTGAGTCATATCTTTATTACACAGATATAGGCAGTTTAGAAATCCATGTCAATCTTATATAGTTAAATGACTGATTTTTTCCTCACCATAATAACAGATGTTGTATTCAAGGTTATGTTTATCTTCCAAGATGAAACATAAAAACAACCAAAGTTGAATAGCTGAGCAGAAAACCAATTATTTTTCAACTTTGATACACATGTATATATAATTAGAATTTTATATTCATTCAATTGAATACTGGTTCTACTGAATAAGTATTTCAACCACCTGCAATGTTCTACTGATTTTGTTCATCTCACAATCTTATAAATCTGGTTTCCCAGCACATGCCAATACTGCAATGAAGTCCTGTGGCAATTTCAATTCAACAAAACCAATCAGTCTGATTATATTGCAGTAAAAAGTACCAATGAATGTTTTGTACTGGATATATCATATTGTGGTGAATACTGATGATGCGATTCATAGGCATTTTAATAAATCAGTTTTCAACATCCAAGCATAGAAATAAATACTTTGGCAACATAAATTGATGGATGTACTGATTATTCAAGGCAACTATATTTGTTAGATATTTCTTACTAACCATGCCAAATTGTTAGAAATTATATATTTAAATGTGTTTTATATAAATTCCTGATCAAAGATATCATATTCTCACTTTGACAGTCATTTCTCAATTGGCAATTTTGGTGGTTATACAAATATGAAATATGTTTTGAATAGATAATTTGACATGTTATAATGTTGTCATACTTTCTAATAATCCTTTTTTTTCAGTAAAGAATTTGTACACTTAATAACACCATAAACTTATGCAAGCATACATGTCACACTATATCATTTCATAGAAAAATGAGTGCAAGATACAAGCACTATTAAGAATGTGTACTGACTTCTAGTATTGCAGCAAGTGATAAAGGCCACAAGAATCACTAAAGAATGTTTAGGCTTGTTTAATAGACTAAGACTGATATTGGTACATACCATGCTTACTTATGGAGGAACTAATGTTCGTTTGGGCTAAGTAATTTAAATTACTACTGGTCAGAATCTAATCTAATTATTTCCATTATTTTCACAATTTGCTTTCGTGTGCCAGTGGATTGTAAAACAGGGCCGGTGGAATCATTTTAGAACAACCTTTTAGAGTCAATGACCAACATCCTTGATGTCAAGGCCTGTGGTATATCAAAATACCTCTGGGTTTGAATTTTATATTACAAACACCACTGCAATTGGACATACTTCGGAACCAGCCTCACATAAAACACACTTCCCTCATTATCACAATGCCACAAAATCTATTGGATCCCTGCTTATTGTTATGGATACAAAAAAAATTATGTGTTAAATATGATGGGTATCATATTGTTAATATGTCTACAACAGAAACTGCTTCTTAATAATTTGTACAAGAAATACATGAGCAATATTTAGCATTTTCTCAAAGAACCATACTGGTGTCAGAGCAGTGCACTACTAGCAAGGTTGGTGTGCTCATTTCTCTCTTGTTTTGATCATAAAATGTGTGTCAACCACTTTAAAATGATATATAAGATCAAATGACATTAACTGCATTTGTCCCATAACATAGAATTTATATTTACTGCAGTTTGTTAGGAAGTAAGAGAGGAATGGGTGTATTAACCTTCTCAGCATGACACCCGTACATGCAGGAGCAGAAGGTGTTAACCTCAACAGATATACCCAAATAGGGAGTGACCAACTATAACCTATATACATTCAATAATTAATTACAAGCTTTATAAAATGCAATCATAGTCTGGACACACAGTCACAGGTCAGAGTAGAAAAAACTGACCACTGCCACTGACTCGAGTCTTGACTGATTTTGAACTTGCAGCTACAGTCAGTGACCCTGACACCTGAATTCATCAACACTGATGGATTGTACATATAATATTTAACTTGTCATTTTAAATAAAATATTGTCCAAAAGAACATGAAACCATAGGGCATTGTTTTACCTGGTGAGGGTTGAAAGCCATGGTGATTTTTTCTCCCAAGGACGAATGCAAATTCTATTTCAAGTTGTTCAGCCTCCTCTTGATTCCTCAATCTTGTCCACAACAAGGTTCTCGACACCACAACTGATTGCTCCTAGCGTCTTGTCTAGTGTTTTAACTTACTCTAGACTCAACAAGAAGTTGTTAGAGTTGTGCCTATAACTTAAGGAAATCAAAATGAACAATATTGGCGTATCACGGCGTAGATTTTCACAACATTTTCCTGTCAATCCACAAATTGCTCGACGATGGCCGCCATGTTGATCACAGGGTGTGGTGAAATCTGATGAGATATCACTACGCAGTGGGATATAGTTCCATATTTAGACACTGTACTCATAACTTAATGCTCATAATACAACAAATAATTGATAATAATGACTTTGATAGCTCGACATAAATGAGAAAATATAAACTTTATTTGTATTTGAACAAAAAAGAATGCAGGTGAGTTCACGCGGTAAGATACGTAGGACTTTGGTAAGGGAGGCAGGTGGTCAGACCAAGTTGACCTTTTGACCTGACCCATAAATAAACTGGAAGTTGGGACAGAAAAGGAGACGAAGTGACATATCCAGCTAAATTTAGTCAGCTAAGGATGAATATTGTGTTTTCAACGATAAGGTTTGTGTCGGAAGACCCTTAATGTCTTTAAGATAAAGGACACCTTGCTGATTTTGCGTATTAACCCGCAGATTTGGCACATTGTTACGGTGCATACACAACCTACTTTTCCATTTCAGTTCTTGGACTGTCTCTGTCCACGTAAATTTTGAGTGTACTCAGAGGGAGCTAACAACCATTTATCTACTCCATCCATGTTGATGAATGTATTTGATCATTCAGCTCTTTGAATTACTTTGATTGAGTTCAGGTTTAGTACAGGTATTCAGGGTCAAATGGTCTTTGATGAGATCTTGTGAGTTTTGAGCCAGCTCGAGCCTTTACTAGGCTTTAGTAGTCTTTACATTTCCACCAGTTTTCCGTTGCTTCCAATTCTCGACCGGGAGTATCCGGGTCACTCAGTGCATCACATGATTTCACAGCTTGGCAACCAGAGCGCGAGCCACTGGCCGCTGAAAACAAACGCATAGCAACCATTGACAAGACAAGACGTACGACACATTTCTCATCTATTTCTCTCCAAATATGGCCAGAAATTTATTATTTAATTATATCGCACAATTCTATACAGTCTTTGATTTATACCCACTCAGTGGTGTGAAAACTAATAAAATTTCACTGATGGCAATTATCAGCGTTCACAGTATTGATCTTCAAGGACATTTCGTCTTTGAGTCGTGTCTTCCCGTTTTGACAGAAATGCTTTCACACGTGGATCGATTTTAATTGCGTTTTAAATGATAAATAAAGGTATTTACCCAATATTATTACGATGATTTACAGCCGATCGAGTGCTATAAACGATAATAATTAAAAGCGATATAATTAATATCATTGGCTTTACAATACACAAAGAAATTACGAATAGACAGTAGAGCTAACAACCATAGAATTCGTGCAATCATAGGATTGGCTGATAATTTTGGAAATGTCTTGTGAACGCAAAATTAATAGAACATTGAATATTTTTGCACAGAAAAGTTTATTTGAATGGTTTGAATAAATTGTTATGAAAATTGCACCCATTGACCCCGATTTTGTCACAATGTGCACGTGCGTGAGTTCCAGCTTGTTACAAAAGTACATGTACTGTATAGGGCTAACGACCGTCAATTTCGCGCATTTTGGTCTTTGTCAATAAATAAATAATCAATAAATAAATGAACAGTCATCGGCCAAGAATGTCAATTATTACTGGTGGGTATACCCGACTATAGCACACATATAATGTACTGACCATGTTTTGTTGGATAATATAATGACTGACAAAGACCAAAATGCGCAAAATTGACGGTTGTTGGCCCTAGTCCGCATATCCGATATTTGTTTTCATGCTTTCAATAATGGATGGTTTTGTTCTGTTCTCGACCTGCAAAGCATAATATGTGATAATATTGGGTAAATACCTTTATTTATAATTTAAAATGCAATTAAAATCAATCTGCTACGTCTGATATTCTTTATGTTTTGTTTTGATGCTTTTCAAAATGACGCCTTGTGTTGCGTGATACATGTTAAATGGATGGATGGTTTTGTTCTGTTCTCGACCTGCAAAGCATAATTTGTGATAATATTGAGGTGATCTTGATTGTCATACGACATTTGGGTGAAATCTGGGTGCAATAAACGGCGATAAATTTGTAAGTTCTCTCTGTGTGCAATAGGTGTGTTCACTTTGTTTTCAGCGGCTCCAATATGGCCGCCGTGGTAGCGAGGGAAGTCACGTGACCCGTGACGTTGCACCAAGGTAGGGAATTACAACCAGTTCTTGTTATCTGCTCTGCCAGGTTTTTAGCCGGTCCATGAAAAAGTGACTGGATTGGCGTGAGAGATGAGTAGTGCCTGACAGGAAATATTTTGCATTTTGCTGCCTGCCGTCCTTCAAGATGGGAGGAAAATTTCAGATTCACATTGTTTATTAACAAGCCAATGTCATCGCTATTTTGGATTTGTTATGCAGTCTTCATATAAGTATATTGTAAAGTGTAGGGCTAACGACTGCCCATTTCGCGCATTTTGGTCTTTGCCAATAAATAAATAAACTGACATAACCTGAATAGTTATCAATATGTGTGCTATAGTGGGGACTGTGGGATATATCCATCAGTAAGACTTGTCATTACTTTAACTTATAAAGTGATGTGTGTATGCTAAATTCTAACAAGATTGACAAGTCAGAGTGACGTCTTTGCGCAAACAAATAATACAATCATAGCCTTCGCGCACTGACCTTTTTTCTATGCCAAAAGATGAAAATTAATATATCGATCAAATGACTTACAGCAGATAGGGAGAATTGCAGCTGCAAAGTTGGAGAGGCCCCTTGAAAAACAACATACCAAAAGTGTACCAAAAAATCGGGAGTGCACCAAAACTTTCTTAATAAAATCCAGTCACTAAAAAAAACGTGCTAAGCATGTGCTCACAACATTGTACCCCAACATGCTGACAATGTTATCTGGTTTTCACAGATCTTTGTCCATACAAAATCAGATTGCAATTTGCTAAGCACCAAAACACAAAGGGCTTAAAATATAGAAAAACGTAAAATGGTTAGCTGGGTATCTACTTAAATCAGAGAGCAGTGATTTACACTCAGCTTAAAATAAAGTTGAAAACCGAACAAAATATATCTACTAATTTTAATGATGATGTCCAGGCCAAGTGCCCTGCAGTGATTTGCTGTGGTGTTTGGTCCTGTTTGTTCAACGGCCAGCTCATATTTGTTAGTTCAATGAACAGGAGAATTTGACATACTGCAAACAACTGAAGAAGTATTTCATTTTTCATTAAAGGCATTAAGCACCAATTTTGCAAAAAAAAACATTTAAGATTCACATATTGGTGATAAATGTATTTGTCTTTCACATCTATTAACTTTTTGATTGATGCATCCCTAATAGTGTCTGTGAAATCTATTTGAACACGACCCTATTGCATAGCCTACTTTTGAAAGCACATTTCTTTCTTGGCATCAGTTGTATGTGGAGTGTTATCATAGAGGCACTGAAAGGTAAAATGACGTCATAAAAGTATGGCAATATACTTATGACATCATGAAAGGTATTGTTGTCCTTTGAATAGTGCCAGAATTACGTCAAAAAGTGCTACCCTACTTTGAGCCTCTTTTGAGGTCAAACAAAGTTCACACTACCCGTGTTTACCCATCACTTGCAGCGTATGGCTTAGACAGACCTCTGCTGGGAGTGCAACTCTTATGTCTTATAGCAACTTATATCATTAAGTACTCTATTATAATTTCAATTTGTTATGATGTTCATAAGTGGCTAAACTTTCAATACACAAAATTGTAGAATTGATGCTTAATACCTTTAATTTAGAGATGTCCATGGATGGTTTGGTAGCCCAGTTGGGAAACTAGCCAAATATATACCTTAATAATAATCTTTTGATGTCTGTACGCACAATCTTTCAGATTCTAAAATCAGTTTCAGTCCATAAAGTTCATATATTAGAGGCTTTCATTTTTTAAACTTACCTTTCAGAGTGACACATGGGTGATAAAAGAGTGAGAGAGACCATGGAGTCTGAGAGATGGCAAACTATGTCCCTGTATCCTTGAAGCCCATATGAGGTAGGAATGTTATAATATATATATATATGGTTAGATAAAATATATCATAATGCTATAGTTGTATTTTTAATTTGTTTCCTGTAAATTAAGTTTGATTAAAATTATTTTCAATTTTAAATGAAAACTTGTTTATTACACTTAAGGAATTTGAGAGAATTGTGGCCTCCATTGATCTTTGGAGGAAAATGCACATGGTCATGAACAAAAAAATGTCATCATGGGACAAGTATAGAAGATTGCATCCAAATATTCATGTTTAATTTGTGAATGTTAGGATGACCACACTGCTTTATGCTATTATGGGCAAAAAAAGAATATATAGAATATGATGTCTTGGCATTAAAATTATGTCGAACTTGCTCTCTAAAAATGTAAATTACTGCAACTTGAGCTGAATGCAGTTGCAGCAAATGATCATATTTTATTTGGATTGCTAGATGCATTTTAAAGTTTGCTTATGTTTCCATGGTGACTAAAATAAAATCTTTTTAGATTTAAGTGTGAATAAGCCAATGATTGAAATATATTTGAGTGTCATGATGACATTCTAATTGGATTTACCCCATAACACTTAGCTGGGTGGGGTATTGTCATTTGTCGCTACAGATGACCTTAATGGATGGGAGTGCAACATGTGTATTTGACCTTTTGACCTTTAACCTTACTGCATTGCCCTTGTCTCTGAGAATTGGCTGTGGGGTTTATACAGCACTGCTGTGCATTTTTGTGGACATTTTGCAGTTGGAATGTTCTCTAATCATCAACACATATCTATATTGTTATAAAGGGTATTAAGAATGTGATTTATGTTTCAGCGTGACTGATAGAAGAGATGTATGTTCTTGGAGTGAAGCACTTTGGGGAGTTGAATCTGCGGCTCAGCTTCTTCGTCATCGCTGCATTCAGTATCATCACTATCGTCTCATACTTCCATGAACTGTCCAAGTAAGGCAATAAGTAGTCATATACACATGGCAATGAACTTTAAATATGCAGTCATACCCCATTAGACTAAACAGCTTGGTTGCATGAAATATTGTCAGACTATCAAGTTTGTCAGTTTAGTGGGGGATGTTGTTTCTTTTATGTTATGAACTTTGAACTGTGCATTATTAATAGTTTTAAACATAAAGGAGGAAGGTGTGAAGCCCATTTATTGCATTGAAATCTATCTATTTCTTTTGAATAGAGACTGTCGGAGTTGGAATATGAATTCATCAGTCCATTAAGGTCTATAATCCACAATGAAACACTGGGACAGACTTATGTTTTTTTGGCTTAAATGTGTTCAAAGTCATGTTATTTGTTAATTTAGAACAGAAAAAGTAAACTTAACCAGCTAGTCTTAAACTTTTATTATTTAAATTGAACCCGTTTTAACTACCGTTAAAACGGATTCGACTCAGTTATTGCAGCTGGACACCATGTGTGCTGTATGAGAAATACCCCCACTGACGTCATAGCCTCACTCTCATCCTGGAATCCCCCAGAGCATGCAGAGCCGAAGGCAGTTACGTAAATATACGAGACCACACGAAGTTCTCTCCCGATGCTTCAAACTGATTGTGGATTATAGACCTTAAGTGAAAGAAATTGGTTGCAGGAAAGCATTGGTCTGTCTCTGAAATGTCAGGCTATTGAAGTGTCAGATTGCAAAGAACAATAATGAGAAAAATTAATATTGTCATTGTTTGCAAGAGATATAAAAAGAATAGTTTCAGAATAATTGAAATATGATATATTTCACACTTTGGTATTTGTGTTTTAGGGCTGGATTGCTAGGTGGTAAACGTCGTCTGCACAAACAGCTTTACAGCAACAAACATCACCGGGAGAGTAGAGCAGCTCAGAATGACCGCCTTGACCGTCCTGATTCAGCCTTCATCCAGAATAATGGAGAATATCATCGGCTGGATCTCGACATCCAGCACATCCAGCGTGCAATAAGCGCAAATAAGAAACCATCTGATCAGCAAGAGGAGATTAATTTTTCAATCAAATTGAAAAGAAATGATTCCTATGAATCTGTAAATAATAGCATTGTGAAAGTTTATCAACATAAGAATGCCTTGCCAAATTTCTATTCAACACTGAATGAAACTTGGACAAATTTCACATTGCCTATTGAATTACATAAGAAATCTTTTAGAGAGCAATCCAAGTTATTGCATAACATTCATAATTTTACAAGTATGTATTCCAAAGCGAAGCATGTATTTATGTATCAGCATGAACCGGCTAGTTACTTTGTGAGAGATTGCCTGCGCATTCTAGCCAAAGAGAATGAACATCTCATTCCAAGTATGCCCCTAAATGCAGCCTACAGGAATGATTGGGATATGCTATCAAAACACAAAAAAGATGCTTTCAATATTATATATGGTGCTTTGTCATTCGGTGTTTGCGAAGGCTTTTCTAGTCCTTGTACATATTTTACTTTCATCGAGCATCCACTGGACAGAATACTAACGGTCTATGATATATGCCAGGAGCAACCAAGCAGTCCATATTGTAAATATAGTAATCTCAACATCTCTAATATAACATTGAAGGAATACATCAAGTCACAAGGCAGCAATCTATTCCACAAACTTCTATATTATTCCCGCCACTGCAAACTGGTGGGCGTGGATGAAATCTGCCTCCCCGGCACTAAAACATCCTTTGTGCTTACATCAAACGAAAAAAGAATGAATCTTCAAAATATTCTCAGCAATCTGGAAAACTGGTTTGGTGTTGTTGGTCTTGGCAGTCATATGAAGGAATCTTTTAATCTTTTTGAGTTGGTTCTTGGCCATGATTTTAACAGCTGTTTTAGAAAAACTACTGATGCCATGAAACAGTTTTTGCATTTCATTCTTCCATTTCAACATAAATTGCAGGGATATTCTACACAATCTCTCAGCCAATCACATACATCCTTAAAACATATGAGCTTTTCAAGTAGTGCCTTACAAACGAGAAAACAATTGTTGCTGAAAGACGCAGATATTGTCTCAATGCTGCAACCAGACTTGACAATCTATGAAAAACTAGAGGAGATATTCTATAGACAATTAAGACAGTATAATGTGATAAATAGAGTAGAGGAGTCTGTAAATCTGCAGAGCAGAAAACATTTACAGCAAGAGAAACATATGCACATAAATTCTAAGCATAGGAAACACAACCATCATCATTCAATTGGAAAATCAGAATCAAATGACCCAATTGATGTAAATAATAATGAAAAACCCTTAAAAAAAATAAAAATAAAGAATCAAAATGTGACAAAACACAAGAAACATTCAGTGCATTCAGAGAGTGTTGGTGTTCCCGTTCTTAGGAAGCATTATCGCCAGAGGCATATTACTCTGGCATTGCAAACAAAATCTCTTAGTGACATAGATTTTAAATTGACAACAGGGGAACTTAAATCATTGACTTCTGTGATGAGAAGCAGCACAACAAGTGAGGCAAGTCTCTCACAATATTGGCAGGGCACAGGATCCGAAAAAAAACCCAAAAAGGATTCCATGAAAAAGCAACCAACCCTGGAGAAAGGATTACCAAAACAAACTACTCCAAAACACCTTCATAGCAAGTCTAGCTTTAAAAAGATGGAAAAACAGTTGAAAAAGGATAATTGAATATGTTGATTATCAATTTTCTCTTTCTTATCACATTCACACTTACATTACGATAGGGCACAATACTGATTGGAATAGTTTACAATTATTTCAGGGTCATGTTCTGTATCTATTTATGTTTATTTAATTGTAGAAAAACAATCATGGCATCTGTGATGTCATCAAATGTTTGTAAATTAAACAAGGCAGTGCCTTGTCATCTTCAGTTCCAATACACATCATTATGAATCTGCCTTTCACAATCAAATGCTATTTTTTGGTGCCATAAGTCATAATTAGTCAAGAGATTGTAGACACTGCCCATATGTTTATTGGTGTGACTTTATCAGTAAAGAAAAGAAGCAATTACATTTTCCAAAGGTTTCATGAAATTACAAGCAATTTTACAGAGATTTGGGGTTTGTTTAAATGATATGTGGTCACAATACTGTGAACAATCTCTCCCTGAAATCAACCAAAATATACCTGCCAGGATTACTGTTTTGGTGAAAGTGGCCAGTACACTCATACTCATGTAACCATTGTTGTGTTCAATTAGGGTGTAAGACATGTACCAATAGATCAACAATAATAAACAAACTTGCTTCTCTAAGCCAATTCACACCAATGTACCAATCTGAAGATTTGACTGCCCTTTTTTTTCTCAAACTTGCAAGTAGAAATAGAGCCACTGCACATGACCCACATCCAAGCAGATTGTTTGATTGGTCAGTTATTTAAACACCTATCCCTTGCCACAGTCACATGAAATAGAGTACACACACACACTGCCCACTCAGTCGCACTGGTAAGATTGGTTTGTCAGAATTTAAAACCAATCAGAAGACATCTATCTGACTTAGAAACATTCAGACTAATCATAGCCATACACCCAATGGCCCATACTGGACCCTTATCATGATTTGTATTGGGTTTGAGACTATCTGAAGGTTTGCTATTGTCAGCAAACCTTTACTAAGGTGTTTGTACTAGATCACAGGTCAGCTAACCAAAGTTTATTGACAATGTGTTTAGTGGATGATTTTAATTTTAGCAGAAGACTCGTCTACTTTCAAAGGGCACAAATGTTGATGTTGGGGAAATATGATGGGTAATATTTATAGCATGATGGGTAATATTTATAACATTTTATCACAAATGCAGGGCATAAACATTTATATTGTATAAGGAAAAGGCATTTCAAAATCTGATTTCGTGAAAACTTAAAGGAAATTTTGCATAAATTCAGTTTTCATCATAATAGTAAAACCTGTAGTAAGGAATTGAAGATTTCCTTGCAAAATGCATGCACAAATATAACAAGCTAGTCACAGTATTTTAATGTTTTTAAAATGTCCACAATAATACACTTACAGATTATTTTAACAGCACTGGAACCATGAAACAGAAAGGAATTGAATAGTATACCTCATGAACTGATTGTGGAAATGAGTTTTTTTATTGCAATAAGATTGAAAAGCTGAGATGCACAAAATGTATTGAATAAATAAAATGGAAAAGCTTTGTGATAAGTGTGAGGAAAACAAGAAATTTTTACTTTTGCTATCAAAGGTGCCCCAAAGGCACTTTGTGTTCATTGGTTTGAAAAACAAGACATACCAACAAAGGAGGTCACAGGGAAAATTCCACTGCAGCCATCTACTTGCATTCACAGTATTACCCTTCAAAATCTGTGATTGACAAGTTTTCTATCATAATTTCTACAGCTTGGCTTTAAAGGGGTTTGTTTGCAGCCCTTTAGCCATGTCATCCAATTTGGCAGTTACTTTCTTAAAAGCAAAAAATACCAAACATTTTTTTTTAACATACAAAATACAAAATTAAATATAATTAATTTATTAAATTTTTTTGAATAAATGATAGTTCCAATGGCAGATGCTGTCATCACTGTCTCACAATCTGGCGTTTAACCAGCACCTTGATTAAAGAAGTCACACCAAACTGTAAGATTAGCCAGCTACAGGCAAGCATAGTCTCCTAATTATCCTATACTCTTTGTATATCCACATCCATTTTATCCATGGTTATAAGGGTATAGAAGATGATAAAGTATCTAAAAAAGTGTTCCTTTTCTTTCTATCTGATGTATTATTTTTATGAATAAAAGAGTTCACAAGAAGTGCCAATTTTTATTTTTTTCATTCTTGGTGACTATGTCAGGATAGCTTCTGCAGTGAAAATTTTCTGTCATTCTGACAATCAACTTTTATCTTATTAGAAACTGCTGATTGGAGTCCTAAGCAATTGTAGGAAATATGTGTATTCAGGGGACCAATTTTATCCATTTTCCATTAGGACCAGATTAGTTCCACTTCATTATGATTTTTCCCCTCAAAACTCTAATAGCTATATAATTGAGTTGTCAAGGAGGCTGCCATTTTTAACAACATAGATATTAGCCAATGAGAATTGAGTTAACAAGTTGGGGCCAAATTCAATATGTAACATGCATTTTGATTTGTCAAAATTATCATCTGATCAAGTCTGCTCTGGCCATTGCCCTACGTTTGTAAACACTTAAAATTATCATTTATAAAATGGCGTTTCAGGGAAGCATTTCAGGGAAATGTTGACTAACATTTTACAAAAGCAATGGTCAGCAAAGCTCCTCCATGGTCAGCACATCTCCTGGACCAAAGGTCTATTTATTTAATACCAGACCATCCATAGATGCCCCAGATGACCTTGTTGATTAATTTGAACTTTCTAACATTAGGATTAACATTAAATAATTATTAATTTTATCCATTATTTTCTCAGTTGTTTGATGATTTGTCTCATTTCTCCCAAGAAAGCTTTCTGTGCCATGTAGACGTGGTGAATGCCACTTCCTGCCATTGCTACTTTGAACAATTCTTGTTATCGTTTGTTGGCTGGTTGGTGTAAATAATTACCATTGTCTCTCACTATTATCTCGACTGCTGTGATTGCTCAGCAAATATGTGTACGGTGCTCATTGTACTATCATTAAGATAATACCCACTCTCCAAATGGACCATTTCAGTTGTTGGTAATGACAGAGACATTTAAAACATCTCTGGTAATGATATTTACATTTCAAAATTTTAAGTCAGATTGGGCAATGAAGGAAGAGGAAGATTGAAGTTGGTGGCCTCTTTTTAGAAGAATCTTTGTTCTGTGTGTTAAGGGTATTTATGGGTCTTGCATTTGAATGCCCCCTGGTGGCAGGTAAAAGAAACACAAATTATGAAGCTTTTCGAAAGTGGTACATTGACAAAGCTGAAAAAGGAAAGATATCATATTCCTGGTATACAGCACAGTATTGATGAATCAAATAATTATTTTTGTGCTCATGTGTTTTTTATGTATCTGTTGATGTCAACATAATTCTTTTGACGGGGTCTGATTTCAGAATGAGGAATTTTGAGAATGCTTTCTCAATTGTAGTCCATAGTAATGATAATAGTATGACATATCAGGTTCAAAGACCAGTCACAGCAGCCAAGACAATATATGCCAATCTTTTTTGACTAAACAGAGACCAGTGTCCATAGTATTGGAAGGCAGGATCTGCCTGGATTTCACTTCAGAAATAGTTGTAAATATTTGAATTAAGATTTTATTTTTGATTGAAGCACTACTAGCATTCATTCATTTGATCCATGTTTTATCAAAAGAATGCTGAAATTGTTTTTAGAATTTATCATTTTTGTGAAATAACCATTGTCTTTCCTTAGCAACAACTGCATATTAGTATAAACTTTAGCCATCATATTTTATTGTATTGTTACGTACATTTATATGCTAGAGTCGGTCAGGAATCTTGTCTGCTTGCTAAAGATATTTATAATCAGGATTTATTTGCTAATTGTCACAAAAACATCACAATTTCAGCTGTAAATTACTTGTATACGTCGCCCCATGGTGGTGTCACCTGTATGCAATGCACAAGCATGTGGCGCCACCTGGAATATATATGACAGAACTTTCGTGCGGATATTAATCTATTTGCGACAGCGCGGGAAAGAAAGAGATGGATAAAAATGCTTAACTTTGCAAATTCGATGTGATTTCATAATGTTTGGCAAAATACGTTATCTCTCAAGTTTGGCATACTAGTTTCATCTGACAGGCTTTCCAATCAATAAGGTTAGAGTCTCAGCATGGGTTTACACAAGGTCGGTCATGCTTGACAAATCTGCTTGCATTCCTAGATCATGTGACCAAGTATGTAGATCATGGGCCTGGTACGTTTTGCGCATACCGTACGCCCGATAATTCTGGTTCCGGAATCGGGAGAACTTTAGCGTTCGTTTTGTTTTAGGGCCATTGCGTGCGCATCCAAAATTCTCCCGCCGGGCCGCCCTATCGTCCCTGTGCCAAGCTGGGCGGGCGGATCGGGACCCCGATCACGTGACTTAGCTTTCCCGGTCATGTGACAGTATGCCCTGTCAGGTGACAGTACGCCCGGTAGTGTTCCCGTTTTGGTGCAAAACGAGCCAGGCCAAGGCTATCCTGTGGACATAATTTATTTGGACTTCAGCAAAGCCTTTGACAAGGTGCCCCACCAAAGACTACTGAAGAAGATGAGATCGCATGGGATTGGAGAGGGTATCACAGCCTGGGTAGCAGCCTGGCTAGCCGACCGGAAGCAGCGAGTGGTGGTCAACGGCGCTCAGTCAAGTTGGGCTGAAGTGCTGAGTGGCGTGCCACAGGGCTCAGTGCTAGGGCCGACGCTGTTCATCATCTACATCAACGACATTGAAGATGGCATTGCCAGCAAGGTGCTGAAGTTTGCGGATGACACGAAGATGTTGCGCAAGGTGGCCACAGTGGAGGAAGCCTTCACAATCCAGGAGGACCTCAGCAAACTGGTGGACTGGTCGGACGAATGGCAGATGCTATTCAATATCCCCAAATGTAAGTGTGTGCATGTCGGCCACAACAATCCCAGGTACGACTACTTCCTTGGAGATGAGAGGATTGAGTCGGTGGAAGAGGAAAAGGATCTGGGTGTGATAATCCACCAGTCGCTCAGTTCCAGCCGGCACTGTGCGGCTGCCGTGAAAAGGGCTAACCAAGTCTTGGGCCTCATCAACAGGACGGTGGTCTACAAGACCAAATACAACATGGTGACCCTATACAAATCCCTTGTTCGTCCTCACCTGGACTATTGTGTGCAGGCGTGGAGGCCGTACCTCCAGAGGGACATCGACCTGATTGAGAAGGTCCAGAGACGAGCGACGAGGATGATTGAGGGGATGTCAGGACTCTCATATGCGGAACGGCTTGAGGCCACTGGTCTCACGAGCCTAGAGTGCAGGAGGCTGAGAGGAGACCTGATTGAGACCTTCAAGATTCTCAAGGGATTTGAGGGCGTGGAAGCCAAGGATTTCTTCACATTGAACCAGTGCAGAACCACTCGCGGTCACTCTCTGAAACTGTTCAAACACCAGAGTCGACTGGACATACGGAAGTACTCATTCACTCAGAGAGTGGTCAACTACTGGAACGAACTACCAGAAGAAGCAGTTTCTGCACCCAGTATTAATGCCTTCAAAGGGCATGTAGACAGGTATCTGAGGCATGTGGGGGGGCTAAATATAAGCCTGTCAAGGCTGAATGCCCCAGAAACCAGGGCCACTGTCAACTCCTGAAGTCAGCGGTGGATTCCATGTAAGATTCCATGTAAGGTTTGTTACGAATTTCTTTGAAATGACTACGATAAAACTTGTAAAGTTGATATTATCGCTCACTGGCAGGTTGATGAAGTTGATCGCGACTGCAGTGAATGAATACCAGTGATCCATAAGGTAGCCATATTAGTTATTACAGGTTTCACGCGTCATTGTCATTTCATTGGCCACGGAGAATATCAACAACAATGTTGGAAGTTTACGTGTCTATTATTAAGGTTGAAAAGTAACAGATTCACCAGCGAAACCTGGAAATCCAGCTTTCACCAGATTCCCCACCAGATTCTAACTCTAAGTTTCAACTTTCAGCACAGCAGGTACGAGTTGTCCAGAAAGCATTGAAATGCACTCATTCCCTTTCAATACTTGTGCCCAATTAGTTTTCCTTGGCTACCAATTGCTGCTGATTACAGGGGTTAAGCCAGAAAGGACCCTTGTAGCTACTGCTGACAGTCCCCCTCTACTTCATCGGTGGAATCTGGTCGCTGACAAAAAAGAAAATGTTAATGATCCGGTGTTACATGATCTACTTAATATTTAATTAATATTTCTATCATTTTGCTGCATAGTACTACATGTGTCATACAAGTTTTCCATTGCTACCCTTCAAGCTCTGCCCCTTTAATACCTAACCCAAAACTACAATGCACCCAAGTGGGATGGTACCGACCACAAACCCAAATCTTGATAAAATATCTATAGCTGGTTCTCTTGGTAACAAGTGAAGTCGGGCCCCAATTAAACCTGGCCCCTGAAATGAATCCAGCTTTCGCTTGTCAGGTTTTTGTGCACTTCCAATTTTCTTAGTGCAGTGTTATGTGATGTGTTGTTTTCAATAGAGCAGTATGGCAACCTGCAGTCAGTAGTCACAGGAGAAGATAATATAAAACAGTTATAGTTAATCCTAATCAAAGCCTAGAACTTGATGAAGACAAAACCTCAACAGAACTCGCAAAAAATGTTTGATTCATTTGATGAAACTTTTCATCTTGTTTATTTTTTATAAGAATCAATCCCACTCAACTCTCCTTCCTGTGCCATTTTGAGCCTAGATTTTAAAGATGATATCACAGTGTTTTATCATTGTTAAAGTAACATATATGACAGCAAATGATAATTAATAAAGTTTAAAGAAGAAAAGTGTGGGTAAGCTAGAGTACGGTTGGTGGTGGGTACGGTTTGTATCTGGTGCAGTGGTGCGTAGGGTACGATAAGACTGGAAAGCATTCTCACTTTCTGTATGGGACTTGTTTACCTTGTTGAAGTAGACATTGACAGCAGAAACCCAACTGGCAATTGTGGTCAGTGCTTGCTCTCTATGAATTACCTGGGACCTTAGAGGTTCCCTATAAAAGCTTTAAATTGAATTATCAAGATTAATGAAATGACACAAGTTTTACATTAAGGTAAACTCTGCTTTGATGATAAATAATAACTTTTACTTTCTAGAAGAATGGATGCTATCATAGCATCCCAGCTTGCTGGAGGTATGGATGCGTCACAGCTAGCAGGTCTGGCTCCCAGCCATCCACTTTTCCAGCAGGTCCAGCAGCAATATCTTGCCTTAAACATGGCCAACCCAGTGTTACTCCAGCAGACCACAGGACAAGGCGAGATCAATGAAGACCTGGCACGTATGGCACAAGAAGATGTACAGGAAACGGTCAGGTATTACCTCTATTCACTTCTCAAAAAAACAACCATGACCAGACTTTGTTCAGCCATGGACTGTTGCACAGTTGGTTAGAGTACAAGCTTATTAACGCCAGTTCCTCTGTGATGATTCACAGGTAATGGGTTCGATCCCTGGCCATGGCAAGATTGAATTCATGTTACAATTTCTCATACGAGCTGAGGCTGGTGCCAAAAGGGTTAATCTGTTGTTCTTGATACTATGTGACCGGGTGGGTTATCATGTCACAACTAATAGCCATTTTAAAACACCAAAAGATCAAGCAAAGCCATATTCTCTATATCCCAAACGAGACCATAAACATGAATGGGATGAGACTATGGTTAAAGCCACTTTAGTTTTCCTATGATATCACCACTTAACCTATATTACCTCATATTTTACATAATTCTTGAAGAGTTTGGTTTATTATCTCTCATCAGTTTTATTAATAAATAACGTTTACTTGTATGTGTATACAACAGGAGCTTTACAAACATCAATATTAACAGTTTGATACAAGAGATGAGCTGTTGTATGTTGTTTGTGTTTTCTTTTACAGTGATGAAGTATTCTCCTCGCATGTTCATCATGAGATTTTGCCGGGGTGTAGGCCGCACCCTGGCGACATCGTTGAGGCAGGTTCTCTGGCTGTGAGTACAGATCATCAGTCATCCCCTTTTGAAATTGTTTACCAATTATAAATGCAGTCTTGCCATATCCACAACAATTGGCAGGAGATTGTGTATATATTCAATATGTTGGATAATATCAAAGAATCATATTTAATATTTGTAGGCATTGCCATTACCCCAGTCAAAGTATCCACTGGCTGACTCACTACCAGAAGAGGCTATATCTGAGGGTAAACTGAGCAGTCTGCAATTAGAGGGCATCCTTTATGCTGTGAGTTGTGCTGCTTACTTTTTACTTTTTATAATGATCTATTTGATTCGTTCATTTCATGTGCTGAGCATTTTGTGCAGAATATGTTGTTCATTTTGTTAGCTTATATCAATCATATCCCACTAGCTACTAACAGCAGGCAGTACATTTAAACTTTATTAACCCCAAAACATACTCAATTAAGGAATATAAATCTCTGTGCATAAGCATAATTAAGATTATGCACATGTGAGTTATATTTACTTATATCTAGTAATCTCTGAAAAGTGCCCAGAATTGTTATTGTTATAAAAGTTGTTTGGTTTCAGTGTCAGAGACACCAGATGATTCTTCCTAATGGCAACAGAGCGGGATTCTTCATTGGGGATGGTGCCGGCGTTGGCAAGGGACGTCAGATTGCGGGCGTCATCCTAGACAACTTTGCTAGAGGGCGCACCAAGCATATCTGGTTTACCATCTCTACTGATCTCGTGGTAGATTCCAGGAGGTCAGATATTATTTATTAAGTCACTAGAAGTTAATACCTTATTATCATTGATGAAATATAACATAGTGCAGATTGACAATTATGTTGGGTTGAACCATTTTTGTGTAGCCTTTGATGATAAATGATTTATCATGATTTCATAATCAAGGAAATAATAAACACCTCTGCTGGGATCATTTTCACCTGGGGGATCACAGGATACACATACTCATTTCAAAGACAATCATGAATAGAAAATCATGCAATATTTGGGTCATAAAAATTGTAGTATTTCCAATTACTTGTCTGATTGAAATTCGTCCTTGCATCGGATACCTTATTAATATATGACTTACTTTGGTCTTGATACTGCATTTGAACAGAGAAATTATATGTGGCATGACAGTTTGTTTTTGTTTCATATTTCAGAGATTTACATGATATTGGATGTCACATTAAAGTCATTGAAGGATGTCAACAATTAGACAAGGAAACCAAGTAAAGCTATGATTTATATTTTATCTTTAATTTAAAGTAATTAAATAATTATCAACAATTTTTGTGTTGAGTCCTTAGTTTCTAGTCATAGATATGTTGTTGTTACAGAGTTCTTGGGTTACCATCTGACTTCAAGGAAGGGGTTGTGTTCAGCACATATGCTACGCTGGTGTCCTCTGTAAGGTCTGGAGGTAGGTGTCAGTACATACCCGCATAATATGAGATAGAGAATTGAATAATAAACTAGTAAAATTAAATTGTTGGTACACAAGACATATGATTAGGCACATTAAACAGGAGCCAACAGAATCAAGCAGGAAATAAAATATACTGCAGGATTCATGTATATAACTGTATATACCATCAGAGATTTAGAATTGCAGACCAGTAACATATTCCTCATTGAACATGGTTTCTAGAATAATTTCTTGCAAAGGATGTGGTGTATATAATTTTGTGTTACCTTCACTCTGTTAGGAATGTTGAGTTCGTCCCGTACGAGTCGTTTACAGCAGCTGGCGGACTGGTGTGGCGGTTCCCAGTTTGAGGGATGTCTAATCTTTGATGAGTGCCACAAAGCAAAAAATTTTGTACCGGTAAGATAACAGTCAGTCAAATTTCACGTAAATAGCTGGATGTGTTTCTAAATTTGTATGCCAGTATATGGGAATAATTATACATAAATAAAATATATCATATATTTTTGCAGGGGAAGGAGACTGCCAGTACTAAAGTAGCAATGGCCGTGTGCCAGATACAAAGGTCAGTATTCTCTCAATATGTTAACAAAGTCAATCTCACGAAATAAAGAGCTGAGTGTTGATTATTCGAAGAATATTTTGTGTTCCTTAGAAATGATATAAGGGGATGAATACGAAATAACTCTTTTATAACAATGAAAGTAATAGGAATGATATGGAAATTCCAAGTTCAACTAAAAGATATTGATTTCTTGGTTTAGTTTTTTTTAATAGGCACACTAATAGTTCCCTAGTATTATTAATATGTCATTAATGGTGTTTGTCATTCTCATCTTTTCAGAATGTTACCCAAAGCTCGGGTACTATATTGCAGTGCTACTGGTGTAACTGATGTCAAAAACATGGTAATGTATCCATCATATTATATATCTGGTTTGATTTGATTTATAGAAAAAACATGAAATACTGAAGAAAAAAACATTTGATTTAAAGATTTAATTTTGATTAGAAATAAAGCATGATGTGTGAATGCTTCAGGCCTTCATGGAGAGACTAGGACTATGGGGAGAAGGAGCTCCATTCAAATCATTTGACCAGTTTATTGAGACAGTTCACAAGAAGGGATTAGGTTTGTATCTGTCCTCTCATCCCCTCTTTTCCTACAAAAAAATTAGATTTGATAAATGTGTTTTTCCTAACCAGCGAAATTTTACATGTTTATCTGCAGTTTAATATGATTAATTATTTATTTCGACGTATGGTATCATTGATTAGTCTCAAACTTTGAAACAATAATAATGATAATCATATAAATAGGCGTAATGCATATTATAATGTACAATAAGGTGTTGCTGAGATGTTAGCTATGGAGATGAAGACATCAGGCCTATATGTATCCAGGGGTCTCAGCTTCAAACAAGCAGAGGTAAGAGATATATCATCAGTCCAAAATATAGGATTCATCTTTATCTTTATTCAAATGAAGTTTAGAAATGTAACAGTTATTCAATAGAACTGTGTAGTTTTAAGGTTAACAAAGCCTTAATATGAGATTTAATAGCAACATTTCATCAAAAAATGATGTATACAAATTATATTGATTTATTGTGTATGTATTTAGTTTCTTTGTCTTGATGATTTCAGTTCATGTCAATGGAAGTGGAGCTCACAAAACAGCAGATTCAAATGTATGATGTGGCAGCTCATGTCTGGTAGGTTCATAGTCACACAGATACTAGAAAAGTCATTGGATTTTGCTAGGAATTCAGGTACTCGCATATTGACCAATATGATCATCTTCAGATATAATTTCATCCAAAGGCAAATGGTAAGATATTAGATGTGTTCACCATTTGCTGCTTAATGTTAAATTGACAAAACATTTTCTGAATAAAAGTTAAATGGACCAAAAAAAGTTAAAATGGACCAAAATATTTACTTCTTTGTGAAAAAAATTCTTTGAGACGATTGTCTTTTATGATAATAGTCACAAGAAATTGTATTCACACCTCAGTAAGGTTCATTTCACTTCATTTACAAACTCTGATAGTTTTGTATTCCCATTAAATCATTAGTTACAATAGCATTTATTCTGATATTATGTTCCATTGCAGGAATGAAATCAGGAAGTCACTTACAATAGCCCTAGAGAGGACTGGGAACAGTAACAACAGAGTGTGGTCCAGCTTCTGGGGAGCCCACCAGAGATTCTTCAAACAAATGTGGTATGCATATCAAACTATGTAAGATATTAAGATAAAGATGAACAGCTTAGAAAGGAAGTAAATATTTATTTATCAATAATCATGTATATAATATCAAAGTAAATTAAGTTATATACATGAAAATACATCTGGCTCCATTTGAGTTTCACATATCAGTTTTTAATTTATTATATTGCACCAGACAGAATCTCCTTTGAGGAGACATAAACAGAGAGAATATGGTTAACATAATGTTTTGTTTGCTGTAAAATTGTGGCACAAATAAAGTAATGACTCAACTTTTGCTATTTGTTTCCAGCCTTGGAATGAAAGTGCCAGCTATAGTAGCTGAGGCCAAGAAGTCACTGGAAGAAGGTCACTGTGTGGTGATTGGACTTCAGACTACAGGAGAGGTGAGGTCAATATGCACGCTGAGGCTGAAACAGATAGTCAGTTAAAAGGATAAGCTTAGGTTACAGACATTCTTTAGTTACAAGTTACTATCTGTGACCGTAACAGAGTAATTCAATGTATTTTATGAAATAGTAGGCATTACATGTTTTTTTCTTTCAAATCGTTTTATAATTGTATGCATGTCAATGTGGGGCATTCTTATCTTCAAATTCCTGTAAATATTCCTACATGTGATACACTTAGGGTGTTGGATAAGGTGACATTGGCAGGAGGAGTGGGAGTTCTAACAGTCACACACAGCACCTAAGTATATGTAATCAACATCCTATTTTACGTCATCAGCAGAACTGCCACATTTAATCACTTGTTTATATGTTATATAAGAAAGCATTTAATTTAATATCACAAAATTCCCTAACCACTTCAGCCCTGATACTCAGACTATATATATGCAGTTTACAAAGAGGTCCTCCAGGTCATTATCACATGACACCCCAGCAAGAAATTTTTTTTTTTTTACAAAGTATCTAGTATTAAAGAAGGATTTACCTCTGATATATCATTATAAAGTTGCATGTTATTGTTTGTATATTGCAGGCAAGCATGGAGAGTGAGGCCAACAAGGGAGTTCCTCTCACCAACTTTGTGTCCCTGTGTCGTGAGATCCTCTCACGATTTGTACAGACGCACTTTCCAACTGTGGTAGAAACACAGGTAAAAAAACCTAAAAAAAACACACTCATGGGGAGGTTTTAATAAATGATTAGAAATTATCTCACTTTTTGCATGCAAGAGGTTTTTTGATTAAGATGAATTGAGTTTTTTCCTAAAACCTTTCCGAATAATTTTTTAATTTATCACTCTATATTTTTGAATACATGAATTGAATGTGAGATTGATAAAGAATGATTTTTACAAATATAGTCGGCTGTAGCAGCTCAGGGGACAGTGGATGACTGGTCAGCCACAGCCAAACAGATGCTACTTGGCTTCACCCAGCAGATCAAGCTGCCGGACAGGTGACTCAATTTATAGTATTTTTGATCAGATGTCATTCGTCCAAAGGCAAAACCAACAAATCTATTACATCTTAGAGTGAAGGACATTTACATGGAATACTTGAAACTACATTCATATAAATGTATATAATGACTTTTCATTATTGTGACAAGGTTTATCAATTTATTTTATATGTTACTTGGCAGCACACTGGATGAGATTATAGACCAGTTAGGAGGAGCAGAGAATGTTGCTGAGATGACCGGGCGTAGGGCACGCATGGTAAGGAGCTCCCCATCAGACACGCCTCGCTATGACGTCAGGGGCTCGGAGGCGGCAGACGGACTGGACAGTCTCAATGTCAGAGAGGTCAGTTATCTCTGGTACAGACCAATATTCCCTCTGTACCTTTTCATTATGCTAACCCTTGCTGTCAATCACTTAGCGGAAATGAAAATGCTAACAATAATAAACAAAGGTCATAATAGTTGTTTACTTCTCTTGCAGAGGAATATGTTCATGGAAGGCAAGAAACTTGTAGCAATAATTTCTGATGCAGCAAGTACAGGTAAGTGCCTTCAAATGAGAACATCCTTTGAATAAGTATATATTTAATATTTAAGATTTGGCAAAGAAAATAGTTTGATAGTCACAAATTATAATATTGGTTTAATAATCTTATATAGATTGACAGGAAATTTATTCACACCTGCAATTAAATGTTAGTGAAGGTCAGATTTATTCCTCCAGGCATATCGTTACATGCTGACGTGCGGGCTGGCAACCAGCGTCGCCGGGTTCACATGACCATAGAGTTACCATGGAGTGCAGACAAGGCAGTACAGCAGTTAGGCAGGTCTCATAGGTCCAACCAAGCCTCAGGACCTCTCTACAAACTCATGACAACCAACCTCGGCGGGGAGAGGAGGTTTGCTTCAGCTGTTGCAAAGAGACTGCAATCATTAGGTATATCTTAATTTTTGAAGATGACGTTTCTCTAAAACCATACAATATGGATCAAGAGAAGAGATAAAGATAGAATTTCTATTAATATTAATGTTATGATTGTTTAGGTGCACTGACAAAGGGTGACCGGCGTGCAGCATCAGGTGCAGATTTGACAGAGTTTAACTTTGACACACCTTATGGTAGGGCTGCACTCCGGGCCTTGTATGCTGGTATCTGTCAGGTAAGACATGGAGATATTCTATCCCAGTTAGATGCATACGATATGCAGTACATCTGCTGATCCTTGATACCTAAGACCACTTTGCTTAATCTGGGTAAAAAAAGAACAAACATAAAAAACAAGAATGCATATAAACATCTTATGCAATCAAACACTAAACTAAGAGATTCTTTTATCATAACACAGGTTTTGTTTGTCATAGTCACCATAATTTTAAACTGGGAGTCCATGACATTTAGAATATTACCCATTTCTAGCCTTTTTAGTACAAAAATTCTTAAAGGACAAAACATTGATACACCAATGATATAAATGGTCTATTTGTTTCTTTTTAGAATGAGGTTCCACCTGGTGTGATATTTTCAGAAGTTAATCAAGGACAGTTTGAGGATGTGCAAGCCTTGAACACTGAACTACAGGTTCTCACTCTAATTATTCAGATTTTGCTACTCATCACCTATATTTATAATTCAATGCTCCCATGAAAATCCAGGACATGGGACAATTTCGTCTTCAGAATTTCTACCATAGATTTCTCTATTTTTATCTGTATAATTTAAAGTTAAATTTACATTCTCGGCACGTGTTTATACTTTCTTTATATTGTATTCGAATCTGTGATGATAATTTTGGTGTGTTGGATTTTCAGGCTTGCTTGGAATTGATGGATGTCTCTGAGTTTGATCCAATACGAGGAGGAGCCAAAGTCAAGGACAAAGAGGCTGGGGATGTGGGAAAATTCCTCAACCGAATCCTGGGACTCAGTGTCAAGAGACAACACCTGGTGGGTACATAGTGACAAGTGTTGTGCCTAATATGGTACATAAACATAAGACAATAGTGTTGTTCTGAAAGAGTTAAGTTATTTATAATCAAGGTTTGCTTGATATGGATCTTTTTGGCTAGGTCAGCTTTATTTATGAACACCAACTGGCCAAGGTTGTTCAAAATTGGTCAATTATCAAAACTAACCAATTTATAAGTCTGCAGAGGTACTGTGATCTATAATGCAGCCAGGTACTGTGATCTATAATGCAGCCAGGTGCTGTGATCTATAAAGCAGCCAGGCACTCTGATCTATAAAGCAGCCAGGCACTGTGATCTATAATGCAGCCAGGTGCTGTGATCTATAAAGCAGCCAGGTACTGTGATCTATAAAGCAGCCAGGCACTGTGATCTATAATGCAGCCAGGTACTGTGATCTATAATGCAGCCAGGTGCTGTGATCTATAAAGCAGCCAGGCACTGTGATCTATGAAGCAGCCAGGTACTGTGATCTATGAAGCAGCCAGGCACTGTGATCTATAAAGCAGCCAGGTACTGTGATCTATGAAGCAGCCAGGCACTGTAATCTATAAAGCAGCCAGGCACTGTGATCTATGAAGCAGCCAGGCACTGTAATCTATAAAGCAGCCAGGTACCGTGATCCGTGATCGCTATTTATCTCATTTTGAGGATACTTTTTTATACTAGTGATCTATAAAAGTATTTCCAAACAATCCAGATATAATTCTGGTTTCATTGTTTTACCCGTAGATATATTTTTTATTTGATTTAGATCTTCAATTACTTCTGCAAGTGCTTGGATGGGCAAATTCAGAATGCCAAGAAGGAAGGACGATTTAACGAAGGATTGGTAGACATCACAGCTTCCTCTGTGCAAACACTAGTTGCACCTCGCGAGGTCTTCAAGCAAGCAAATAAAGGAAATAACCCCACAAAGTCAGTATCAACCCACACTTGTTTACCATGAATATAATCAATGATAGGTAGATGAATATGTTGTCTTGTTTTTGACAATTGTGACAATAATAAGAATTTCTTCCAGTTTAACCAACATTGTTTAGCCTACTTAAGATATAAACTTTGTCAAAAATCATTAAATGAGTGATTCAATTTAGCTTCTGGAAAATACCAACTGTCATGAGCATAAGAGATTTATCTCTCATTACCTGGGTTGAGGATACCAATATTGCAATATCATAAATAACACTGCATTTTTTTTCATTTACTCTGAAAGTCACCCTCAAACAGTATCTAATTACACCTTAAAGTTCATATTTTCTGAAGCGTCCACCACAACTTCAGATCTCGACAACTTCAGATCTCGAGTGAAAACTTCAGTTATATCCAAGAAGGGCACATCAAATGGCATATTTGAAGCTGAATTATCACTTTATTGTAATTGAAACACCATGAGAATTTGCGCAAAACAAGAATGGAATTGGAAAACATCAGCGAACATTGGTAAATGCAAAACCCAGGCTGGTGAATTATTAGTGAACTACCTTAACCTTGTTTTTCCTGTCGGTCATCCATGTAGTCCTGCCACCTATTGTCAGAATCGATGATTTTCCAGATAAGTGCCATCTGGTGGTAATATAAGCTGCAAACTTCATCAGTGTATTCTTGCTCAGAAAATGTCATTATATATTTTTGGATTTTTTTCACCTTTATGTAACTTTGAAGTTGTTATATCATGGAATACATCAAGGAAAATACAAATAAAGAAGAATTGATGAGAAAATACTGATAAAGAAGCATTGATGAGAAAATACTGATAAAGAAGCATTGATGAGAAAATACAGATAAAGAAGCACTGATGAGAAAGTACAGATAAAGAAGCATTGATGAGAAAATACAGATAAAGAAGCACTGATGAGAAAATACAGATAAAGAAGCATTGATGAGAAAATACAGATAAAGAAGCATTGATAAGAAAATACAGATAAAGAAGCATTGATGAGAAAATACAGATAAAAAAGCATTGATGAGAAAATACAGATAAAGAAGCATTGATGAGAAAATACAGATAAAGAAACATTGATGAGAAAATACAGATAAAGAAACATTGATGAGAAAGCCTTTAGTTAAAAAAGGGCCACCAGGCAATGGGGCTCAACCAAAATATCTTAACCTTCACTTGACTTAGTGAAGGCACATACAAAGATACATACTCTTATTTTACCTTAGAATTATTAAAAAAGAAACCTGTTTTTTACTCCTCAGGCATGTGATCCTGAGTGTAGACCGCGGCATGAGCTGGGAACATGCGCTACAGAGACTGGAGAACAATCCTGGTACAGATAACAGCTTCTACAAGTCTAACAGGCAGATGTGGGGCAAAACACTCTACATTCTGGCCACTCTCAAACAAGGATCCAATCACCTCTTCAAAGTAGCCAGGTCAGTTAACATGCTTGTGGTGGTACTCAAATGAATTAAAACAAAATCTATAATGAGATATAAATGCAAATTGATCAAAACTTCAGAAATCTTCATGAATGAAGCAAAACATTTTGCAACCCACTTTTAATGATGTGTCCTAAAGTTCTTTTTACACATTTAAAACACTTTTACCATAATGAATTGTATATTCACCTTGCAGTTAATGTATTTTTAATATCCTATTACATCCTTGTGGTATCCCTAAGTACACAGTTTTAAACTGTGCTGTCTTGATCTTTCAGATTAATATGCTTATCAAAGATCTATCAATGCCAATATTGATATCAGCACACTTAACATTTATATATGGTAGTGACATTTTGAAGAGAGCAGATTTAACATCTTTATTTAGAGTTGGATGCTGTTCAGGCAATTTCAAAAACAAAGAAATGTGAAAGAGGTTAAAAATCTGTTCATCAGGCCCTTTTGGAAATAACGTTTAGTTTAGGTTAATAAAATATTTCATAAATTAATGTTTGCATTTACTCACATTTGGTATTTGATCCACACTTTTGATATTTTTGTCAGATTAGAGATTCTTTCTGTGCTGTAAGTGGGCTGTGATTTGTTTCAGTCATTAGCAAAGTGTGAAATGTAACATTATACATACTGTATGATGAGTATATTGTTGGGACTTCAGATAACAATAAGATTCTGTCAAGTAACTTCTGTATCAAATGCTAAGTAACAGATTTTTCAAAAGATTATATTGTCAAGTATCTAGTCAAGGCCCAGTTTCTCCTATATCAGGCAATTAATATAGCTCAAGTATCTCTTACGAAACTGCTCAGTCTAGGATAATATATGTTTTTGACCTTTCTATCAAATAATCATAGATCATTGAATTCTTCTGCCAAGTACCTCATACTGTTCAGCTCAACTATTTTTGTTTAGATTCTGGGACTGAAATAAATTTTCCTTGTTTAGTGGGCTCTGGTCAAATTTAGTTGCATCTTTACCTCGTCACCAGTTTAGAAGTCTTGCATCAAATTACCGTAATAATTAAATTAATTTATCTTTGAAGACCAAACACTGGCTTGTCGGCATTTGAGGAAGATAGAGATGACCTTGGGCAGAAGTACACCAGGATCAGTCAGCAGGATGCAGGTAAGACTTGTTTCCTCTACCTTCGCCCGCACTGAGACGAGGGCAGCCACAGGCATTATCTTGCCCCAATCACTCACATCTTTGCCAATTATTGAGTTTCTGGTGGTGATGTGGTGATCTACTGCTTGTTGGTTACTTAATGGTACATAGTATCACTGAATTGGGGAGGATCCTTGGAACTTTTGGTTATTTAGTAACTGAGAAATTAACTGAGCCTGTATTGCATGAACTGACTTGCATTTAAATCATGAGGGATCAAATTAGTCTCTGACTGAAACAACCTACTTTTGATTCCTTAATTCTAAATATAGCCTCAGACTTAACAAGTAGATCACCTGCTGCTGACTATGAAGGTGTTGTCCTGTTCTCAGCACAGGCCTTAGTAAAGCATGCAGACAATCAGATAAACATATTTGTTTCACAGCAAGCATTTTCCTTTCTTCTCAGTTTGAACTTAGCTTCATTTACGTTAGGGTTTCATGCAAGGGCACAAACAGCGTGTTAACTGATCTTGGTTGTTAGGATTCAGGGCAAGAGCAGAGTGTAAAGTGCAGTATAAGATAAATATACACCTTAAATATGTTGTTCCTCACACTTCCACACAAAGGCAGGGAGTATGCTGTAAATTATTGCCACAAGCACTCAGCTATTACCTTTTTTCCTTTAAAATAAATTCACACTAAACATGTTCTACACTTCATCATTAACCAAAGAAGGAAGTCAATAATATTTTTAAGTATAATTAATTTATTTTAGCAATGGCATATATACACAGAAAAACACAAAAAAATGTTTCAAGTTAACAAATAACAGGAGATAATACTTTGTACAACAGTCAACACAATTATACATAAGTTTATTGCACACATTTTATTTTACATCGCATCTGAAATAAAATCTTCTCTGTCATAGTTTACTGTTTATCATAAAACAGATTATTTTACCCAGTTCTGCAAAGTGTTTAAGTTAAGTATGATTGTGTTGATATTAAATACCCCATTGAAATAAATAATAAAACTCAAAATGTTGAGAACCTTTAAAAGAAGTCTTTTAATTGTTTCATCTATTGATGATTTTGTAAAGATTATGGATGAGAATGAAGCAAAAAAAGTCCCAAATTTCACATACAATGCTATCCAACAACACAAGATCGATTATTTGCATAAAAATAATGAGTTTGCAGAAGGTTGTTCATTTATTACTCCTACAAGATGTTCAGAATGTGGGGCAGTTGTAATTCTCTTTCACACTGTGGTCATATTTTGTCTACAGGGAGCTTTAACTGTAACATTGCTAAGTGCAAAAAGAACCACTACATTAATAAACCATATGTGTAATAAAGTTCATGTGTTGTCCATGAAAAGTTTAATCTTTTCTTCTATTCTTCTGAATATAATGAGATAACTTTAATGGAGGCCATGCCAGTTACCAGATCTGTCTAATTTGTCCATTAAGAAATACACACTGGTTTGGAGAATCATCTCCTCAGCTTTATGAAATAAAATGAAATAATGACAGGCAAAGAGAAATATGCGAGACTTGATGTCCAACTATCCGTTAAGGTGTAGAATTCTATTTTTTGTAGTGTAGCATTCTACCTTTTGTAGTGTAACATTCTGCTTTTTGTAGTATTCCATTTTACCTTTCTGGTGTTACATTCACCCTTTTGTAGTGTTACATTTTACCATATGTAGTTTAGCACTCTACCTTTTGTTGTGCAGCATTCTACCTTTTGTAGTGTAGCATTCTACCTTTTGCCATGTAGTATTCTACCTTTTGTAGAGTGGGTTTCTACTCTCAGTTTAATGCTGAATGCTCTTGCAAAGGTTGGTAGGATAAACAGATTGTTAATATGAGACATTGATATTATAGAAGAATAATTTTCCCTTTATGTTGTTTGCTATTCACTTTATTTGTCCTGAATAGCAGTTATTTTTGTTGATGTTTACAACTCAATCCAAAGATTCAGTATTAAACTGTTTTCTACTACTTTGTTATTACTCAAGTAGCATTTATTGTAAAGGCTCAAGCTAAGAACACAGAGACATTAGTCTAAGTCTGTATAAGAATTAGTTTGGGCCAGTTGTAAAAATAGTAATGATACAGATATATATATTTATATATATATGTATGTTTATTTATAATATTCATACTCCAAACTCATTTCTGACATTTATTACAAAATCTATCATATCCCTAACATTTTTGCCTAATATTCTACAATGATATAAGCATATATTATCATGACTTATTTGTAAATATCCTATCAGTGTATTTAATGAATAAGTACAATGAAAGTTCCACCATGATCTATGATGTGGGAGTATAAAATGTCTGCAATGGCATGGATTGTTTCATATGTGAGCAATATCTGTGCTCTGGAATCGCTCCAATCCAAATAAAGTTTTTCTCACATACTTTTAACCTTGCAGTGTACAGATCCTCTGCTTGTAAAAGTCACATTAGTTTGCATTCATTGATTGTCCTCTTGGTTGCTGCGTCTTGCCCGCGTTCTCCAGTGTGTGGGAGACACAAATGCAGAGGCGTCAGAATCGACACTTCAAAGCAGCATAGCCGTGTGGGTGCCAGACTAGATTTAGCCTGACCCACAGAGCAACACTTGTGCCGATGTCGGCATGTGTGACCAAGAGCACCACTCTGCTGAACTTACATGTAGAATAGGGCACATCTCTGTGAGAAAATCTTCACCAGAACCATACTGATACATATATAATACATTCATGTTCTCCACATATACAGCATTTAACACTCTACCTCTTGTTTAATATGTCCTTGTCATGTCTAATGTATATTGAAGACTTTATAAGGATTATACTACAGCCGTGTCTACCAGATTTATCTATACACAAATTGCAAAACCCTCGATTTTGATTTTAGCACTTTTCAGAATTTAGATATAATTTATTTTCCTCAATATTGTTGTTGGTTCTTCTCCAGACAAAATAGGAGGTTTTGCTCATATTAAATACAATGTAACTAAATGTACCTCATGAAGATATACTCTTCAGATAACATACTCAGACTAGTATACCATTAAGCAAAGATAAACAGAATTTATATCACAGTTTTAAATGTGTTGTGGTAATTGCTAACATTCATGACATTATTTCGATCTACAAGGTGTCCTGAAAAAAGAAGACAGACAGATTCTGCCATTTTTTTCAGGGGCTATTCATATGTTACTTTATATATCAGAGTAACACATACACTCAGCAAATACAGACAATTATCATTGCTCTGAACAAGCATAATAGACACAAATCCTCACACAATGGAAATAAAAGCTGAACCAAAGTAGCATACTGTATTATTTTCTTATAGTCTTAACCAATCTTTTTTTTCTTTGTAACAGGCATAACAATTTTGTCTTCCGCAAGTGTTGTTTATATGATAAAAGCATCATGTTGGTTGTAGTTATGATATCTGCCACTAGGGGTGCATTAGTCTGGTTGAGATGGAGGACACTATGACTTGGCTTTGAGACCCATCCATGTGAGATTTGTCAAGCCAAAATAATTGGAATGCGGGCCAGAAATAACATCAAGCTTTAAAACTTGCAATGAATTTTGATCATTAGAAATAATTAGTTTATTTTGGCATAACTTGTTTGGGATGAATAAAAAGACTTGCACACAATGCCCTCAATGACAGTCAGGGAATGTAATGAATGAGAAACTAATGTGACATCGCGTCAGTGGCTATTTAAACAAACTGAATAATTATTTGAGTTCTCACTCTGTGATGTGCAGAATATATATTTATAAATGGGTGAGCCAAAGTGGAGAAACCCAAAACTATCTTGTTTTTTCTTATGGGAAAAAAAAAGAAATAGAATGTGAACCTTAAGCACGTAGACATAATATTGCAGAAAGGTTATCAGAATATTTTCATGAATTCATAAAATGATCCAGATGATGAAAAAATAAATCCCTCTAAGGACATTGTGATTTGTAGTAGGTGAGAATGAAGTGAAAATTAGTTTAGGTATCTCATCAGTGAGTGTGATTTACCGTAATAAGGCGAGCATCTCGGGGAGTGTCAAGTACTCTATCCACCCATCCAATATTGGATGCAAATTTTACATTTTTTCCGCTACATCAACAATTTGTGACAATATTGGTGTTATGCAAATTATATTGGTGCATTTTTCCCAGGCTTCACCATTGCTGTTTTGGACTATAACAATCCTTGATTAGTTGCGCCCTTCACGCTAGATACTATATTAAGACTTCCAAACTGAGGCACTGACAAAAAGCCAACCAATCAGAAATTTAATTTTGTACATATAGATAAAACAATAAAATGAAAACCAACACTTCCCCAAAAACAATATCTATAATTTCATTTGATTTTTACTGTACTTCATTAAGAACTTATGATCTGATATTTTTGAAAGATGATATTTAACAGCAAATTATGACTATCAATCATACATCATCATTTTATTGTATGTCATTTGCTTCACTTTTGTTGCATGCAGATTAAATTTCACTCTCAAACTATTACTTTTTTGATTTATCAGAAAAATGTAAATGATCTGCCGTTAGATAGCCAAGATATTGAATCAGCTCTGTCATAATTACTTTGAGATCAAGTTCTCAAATTAAAATGATTTTAGTTAATGAATTCTCATTAGACAATAACATTAATTAATTGTTGGATTTCTGTAATTGAAACACTTTCACCTGTTCCATAAATCTGATTATTTCATTGACACATCTAAAGCTTTTGATTGATTGCCAAGTTTCATTTCAGAAAAATTAAAATCATGACATCATAGAATTACATTTGGTTTTCATTGGAGACCAAAGTTATAAAGCAATTTCCTGTTGTTTTGATGTGGATCTCAACTTTGCAAATTAAAGGTTCATTCATTATTATTTTGTCAATGTCCAAATACAGGCACTCATTTCAATACTTTGTCTCAGACAAATAACTGGATTTTTCTCTGTGCCGATTTGATGTAAAACATTATGAACATTATGCACAGATTATCCTTGCATGAGTCCAAATATTTTAATAAAGACACTCTTAAAACATGACAATATTTGCTCAGTATGAAATGGATGACTGTCTGTTAGTCAGTTGTCGTCTCCTTTGATAGATTATGGACGATTCTGTGATCAGGTTTGTTTTCATAGATGCTGTTTAAATGTCTAATATTGACTTCTACTGTCCACTTTGCATCAGCTACTGCCACCAAGTTGCACTGTTAAACATTTTCATAAAGATGGCGTAGAGCCATAATGGTCATTAATAGAAATCTATGAGTCAACATGAATTGGCGAGCTCTGGCTCTGCCTGGCTAATATTTGAGAGGGAAATGAGCACATGTTTTGTCGCTTAACACAAATATAAAAGATGCTATAATATTTTAAGGAGCCATTCCTGAACTGAAAAAGCACCTTGATAATACGAACAAAAAATGTCTTAATACAAGTTTTATCGCATCTCTGGAAAGCAGACACCTAAATGCAAAACTTTAAGATGTGTTAGATATCATGATTAAAACCTTGAAATATATGCCCATAAGATGTTTCTGAAGTAGTCTACAAAACACAATAAGACAGTAAAAACTTGTAGCACTCAAACTTCATTTGAGAGAGATTAATTGCAGAGGTGTGTACTGTGTGGAAAACACTTTTATTAAAAAATATATATATACCGTATATATATATATATATATATATATATATATATATATATATATATATATATATATATATATATATATATATATATATATATATATATATATATACGGTATATATATATATATATATATATATATATATATATATATATATATATATATATATACGGTATATATATATTTTTTAATAAAAGTGTTTTCCATATATATATATATATATATATATATATATATATATATATATATATATATATATATATATATATATATATATATATATATATATATATATATATATATATATATATACGGTATATATATATTTTTTAATAAAAGTGTTTTCCACACAGTACACACCTCTGCAATTAATCTCTCTCAAATGAAGTTTGAGTGCTACAAGTTTTTACTGTCTTATTGTGTTTTGTAGACTACTTCAGAAACATCTTATGGGCATATATTTCAAGGTTTTAATCATGATATCTAACACATCTTAAAGTTTTGCATTTAGGTGTCTGCTTTTCAGAGATGCGATAAAACTTGTATTAAGACATTTTTTGTTCGTATTATCAAGGTGCTTTTTCAGTTCAGGAATGGCTCCTTAAAATATTATAGCATCTTTTATATTTGTGTTAAGCGACAAAACATGTATATATATATATATATATATATATATATATATAAAACATGTATATATATATATATATATATATATATATATATATATATATATATATATATATATATATATATATATATATATATATATATATATATATATATATATATATATATATATATATATATATATATATATACATGTATATATGCCAGTGCAGGATTTGTCTATTACCTTTGTTTAGAACAATGTTTTTCAGAATTTTCCCATACAAAAATGGTACTGGAGACAAAAAGGACCAACCAATATGGGGTGCGAGAGAGCTTTTAATGGTGCCGGACTAAAACCTGAACTGATCCGTACACTTCTGGACACAATTCTGGACACTTCCAACAAAGCTGGGAAATAAACACATCTATTCTAGATGCTTACGCCTCAGCTGTACATGAAATCGCAGCTCATTCAAAGGAAATCTGAGCAGTCTTCTAAACTTTGAATAAGTTTTTTTTTCCCTTTAATCTATAGAAATCAACGAAATCCAAATTCTCAAGAAATATAGAAAAAAACACTTACATGATCATGAATTATATGATCAACTGGAACTGAATTGGACAAAATATTTACCCAATATTAACTCAGTAATGTGTCCAAGTTGAAGATTGCATCATGAGGAGTAATCCAGACTTGTGAACACAGAAGTTACCCGAAAAATGGTAGATTTACTATTAACTCAACACAAATATATTCCAGACACTATTATCCACTCAATCAAAATGGACTTTGTATAATTTGGTGATGATTTTGATGCGATTTGGTGCCTATTGTGAGGAGTCAAGAAGTTGCCATATTGCAGACTCACTCAGATTCATTCAGAATCAGTGTATGGATCAGTTCAGAACAATGGTACAAATACTTGTACAGCACCGTTTAAAGCTCTCCAGCCCCCGGAATAGCGGAACACCCTTACTGCTGACTGCTGCTTTGGTTTATACTTTTGATGATATGGGACCAATGCATCTTGATTTCAGCATCATTTAAAATCTTGAAAACTGCAACACTGTTCCAGGACTGGTCCTGTCCACATCTCATTCTCTGCTTCTACTTCTCCAGTTATAATAAGAACAATTAGGATCAAATGCTATTTGAGTTATAAATGTTTTTGTAAATAATTTTCTTGAAACTACCATATCTTTTTCAATCATTCATATGGCTAAAGAAAATAAACTATCACACACATTTCTACCATGATTAAATATGATTAACTTTATACAATTAATTCTGTATCAATACAAACATGTGCTTGGCAAGCATGCCACCAGTTTAATGACCTTGGAATGTCCTTGCCAACGTACAAACCTGCACTTCTAATAATGAATATAAAACATATACACATGACCTTTAAATACATTAAATAAAGGAGAACAAGGCTACAGACAAATAAGTTGAAGGTCATTTGATGACCTAGTATAAAAATCCCTAATTCTGATCTTTGGTCATGGCTAAGACATTTGACACGACTCCAGGTGGTGGGTGGTCTTGATTTAAGTATTATATATGACATGTTTGTGCTAAAGGGGAAAGTATCAACACATCATAATAAAAACCTAGTAATGATATGATACCCATTTACAGATTGACACGTTATCAGTTAGCCGTGTCAGCCATATTGTACACATATGTAAGGTTATAGAGCTAAGCCTTCCGGTAAACTATGGTTGACAGATTTGTTGAAATGTTTCATTTTATATTAAGCATGAACATCATTCTCCAGTCATACTTTGTGCCTCAAGATCTTGGATATGTGGATGCCACCATACATTCCTGTGGGAATGGAATTACAAATGACATTGCTACCAGAACCTTATGTCAACATGAAATCAATCACATGTAAATTGAATTAAATAATCAATTGATAAAAATAGTCTTGATTTGATCCAGAAGACCTTGAGCATAATGAGGCAATGGAAGAGTGACCTTGATCTTGATGACCTTGAGATGACCTGGGCTATATATTTGTTGTTTCAGAGGCGGGATGGCGCGAACAATATGAGAACAGCAAGGATCATTGTATTCACGGACCAAAGTGTCGCGCAGGTGGCACCTGCACAGGTAACGTTCAGTGGCGCTGGCTTGGAGGGTGTCCGAGGACCTGAAACACACACAACAGAAAAATACATTAATAAAAGATGCAATTTTTAACGTTTTCAAGTAAATAACTTGATAGGAAATTTACTTTATATTATGGATTTAATCAGTAATTTGTTTGCCACCTTGATGAACACAGGTTTCTTACTTGAAAGCCCTGATCTGCAATGGTATCTGTACATGCTCTTGATTAATACAAATTTTAACATTATCAGTCCAGTTTGTGAACTAAGGATATATAATATACATTTCGTCTTTGATCTGTTCTCATTATTAGCTTGGTTTCAATTTAATGTTTTCAATTTTATCTTTTTATTCATTTACATTACATATTTTAATGATACATTAGTGATAAAGATATTTTTTGTTTGTGTCAAAAAATTCTCTTATATTAAAACATAACCCACAAAAAAGGATGAAGGTTATGTTAAAAGGCCAAAACCAAGAAATTGTTATGAATTTTCTTCATGTCTACACAAGCATGTAATAACACAAAACAAAATTAGTTTTGAGATTAAGAGGGGGATATATGAAATTTCTACAAAGACTTGTGTTGTCTCTTATAACTTTGTGATGCTTTGTTGTTTGAATCTGCCTGATTACACCATTGGGGATGGCTAATTTGCTAAATAGAAAACACAGCACTTCTTTCTTCCATTTGAAAGCCCAAATTTGTCTGAGATTCACCTAGCTAATTATGAATAACAGTTGAGAGATGCATCATGGGTAGTATTATGGGATGCTTGATTAGCTGCATTTATTTTATAGATACAGATTTTGTTCTCTGGAAATTGCGTCCAAGTTTGTTTTTTTTTGGCAAGTGATTTGGGTAAATTAATTGGCTAATTGTTTAAACATTACCAATAATTGATCAATATTATGATTAAATTTGGGAAGAGAAGTGCTAGAAATGCTCACAAATACAAGAATCAGGTCATATGAAAACTAGGGGGAAAACCTTTTGTGAAAGAAATGAAGAAACATTTTTATAAGAGAATTAAAAAACACCTTTGTCAATATCTAAACATCTTTTATCTGAAATGAAACTAATTTCTTGATGGTTTGATAGATTTGTGCCATTTCATAGAGTGCCCCCCACGGATTCCACCTGCTAGATGGCACACGGCTTACTGTGTATCGCTCTGTGTTACAAATAAGACATTTTGTACTAATCAGCAGTGAATCAGATCGAGGCTTTTACGTTTGCAGATTTGGTGAGGGAAACCCATTAAGCATGAGAACATTGCATTACAAGGAGGAAGCCTAACAAGAAAATGGGGCCAGGCTTGCCGGGCTGCCACTCCACCCACAATAAATCTAACCTCACTAATATTTGTGCTTGTTTTGCCAATCCGAACCCATTTTGTGATCGTCCCTTGGTCAGATTGGCAGAATTTGGCACAATACCTTGTCACTACCGACACCAAATTGCCTGATTTATCGGAATTAATTTGAAAAGCTGGTGCTACAAGTGTGGCGTTCGGACAGGAATCACTAATTTGCTCCCACAAGAAGCAACTGCCACCCACTGACAAAGATTTTCAATTTGACATGAGTTGGGGAAAGGGGGTGGAGAAGAAAGATAGAGATAGTTGTGGAGGCTACATCTTGACAGTCTCGGTGCTGAGTGAGGTTAATATGACAAAACCCTGTCCTCTTATGCCTCACTGACTTGAACAGCAGCTGTGATAAACCTGCAGACGCAATCCACTGTGCATGTGATATAACTTCCTTGCTTCACAGACCTTTAGAGCTCCCAAAATATAACTTTGGTGTTTATGGCCAAACTTTATAAAGTTAGAGGATGAAATAGATAGCTGTCAAGTTGTTTGTGGTGCTTTATCCATGAAAATTAAAGGGCAAAACTGAAGAAGAGCCAAGAATTGATCATGACAAGTCATGACAACCCAATGTATGAATTAGTTCATAGATATTTTCAGTGAGACAGGAATGTTTATATTGAAATAAGCTGGGATTGATCAGTGACCATATTGTGTGCTTTGTTTGCAGTTGGCAGTCGATGCTACCGGATGCATCTCTTGTGTGGAGGAATCATAACCCTGATGTCCGTGCTCGAGACCACCATAGCCAGATATGGACCAAGGCTACAACTCAGGTACTCAAACACATCACCTCAAATATCCACATGAAATAAGATGCTTCCAGTCAGCCTTTTCTGCCTTATTCTTATTTACACTTGCTTTTGCATCCAGTCTTTTTTGTGTTTTGTTTTAAGATGTGGTGATTATATTGTTACCTTATATTGATTTCAACACATCTTCAGTTTGTGATATTCCTTCCACACAACTTCCTGTTTTGTTTCAAACTTTTTTTAATCAACTTAAGAACAAAGTGAATTGCATGTGTGTGAACTTAGACAAATGTTCTGTGGTATTTATCTACTTAACCTTTCCAGTTCTTTCACTGGTGGTTTTCAAGTTTTGTAGTCTCACTCTGTCAACAGCAATGTTCTGCTCTTCATTTGTTGTGCAAAGGTCTAACTCATAGAAGACCTCAAGGTTTACACCCATGGACTGACTTTAATGACAGGACCTGTGACTAGGATGTGAAATCTTCTACCACTTTACCAGGCTTAGTTGGTTGCAATGACCTTCTGCAAAATGGCTTACAACATCAAGGTGCCAGTACTATTGAGGTTTTTACACCTACTTAGACTTAAAAGTTTAACCCTGTGGCCTTGACATTAACCTTGTGACCTTGACATTGGCCGACATTGCCCCGGCCACCAGGAATTCCCGTGGTGATTTGTGCAGAAAGTTTAGCCATTGGATCATTAATGGATCAATGACTATAAAGCTCACAATATTGTGACCCTAATAAAGAGTTAATACGACAATCTGGTGGCTGTGTAATCTAATCAAACCAAAAGATCAAACATTTGTGCCATTTCTCTGGCAGGCCATTTTCTGCCTTGACTAGATTCTTGCAAAAGTGAACAGCTCACAAATCATGAGATGCCTATCTGCTAAAAGCTTATTGACAGAGTAGAGCCCAGCCTGGAGACCACAAAATACATAGGAGCATGTGTGCCTCATGTCCCACACAAAGTGATTACGGATGGTTTCAATCATTGCAGGCACGGCCTTGTAGTCTGGTCCCATACCCACATCGAGGCGGGGTCATTCCTCTAGACAGGTCCCTGCTGAGGACAAGCTAATGCAAAACCTGACGACAGCAATTAACGCCCAAATTAACAAGCGCATGGTGTCGCAGAGTCCCCCATCAGAACGCTTAACAGTGCCCCCTGGTGGGAGATTGTGACATGAAAGGCACACAAACCTAATAAAACTGGCATATGGAAAGATGTGCTAGGTGTCTGTAGGCAGATATGTTGTGGTAGGGCACCAGTTGACAAATGACCTTGAACTCTAGTTACTGACCTTGATTTAGACCTCTACTCAGAAAGTTCTCTACGTCAGAATGTGCATTGCCGGAATGCCTGTATTGTATACACGCCTAATGATCGATGGTTTTACAGCTGCATTGCCCCATGTCACTTACTGGGGGAAGCTTTCTGAGAAGTAGACAATTATTAAGTATATTTTCTTTTCTGCAAATGAACTTGCATGAGTCTCCCAAGTTTTAAAACGTTTGAAGGAATGTAAAAAGTCGGGCTGTTTCTCATTTATATAGCCTCATTTGAGAGTGCAAATTTAATCATTAAGATAATGAGCATTGATCTTTATTCCACCATAAAAATCTTGGCTTTGTAAGAGTAGACTTCTCGGCATGATCATTGAGGATAATGATACCAAGTACAAAGCATTATTTCAGCTAGCTTTTCAAGCCTGTTACCCACTTTGGTCTCATTAAATAAACAGTGCAAAGTAATAAGATCATCATTGGATGTCTTAACTAACATTTTAATGAGAAGAGACAAAAAATCCATATCAGAAATTCCATCAAACAGCAAATGAAATTTAGATTTCAAGGCTAGAAGTGGAAACTCTTCACAGAGTAGGCGCTAATGCAATTCAAGGGAGCTCGCATTTGAATGACAGGATTTAATTTTCTTAATACCCATGAATGGGTTGCTAAATTAAACTTTGTCATCTCATTCAGCATTTGCTTACGACATTATTCATTGATGCCAAACACCTCTTCCCAGTACATATATATGAGCAATAGCTGTCAGAAATTAAATTTCTTAAGTATTCTATGATGCAAATCATCAACCCTCTCTGGGGATTTACACTGAATTTTGATGAGTGCCACTTTGTTATGATGAGACTGAGCTGCATCAAATTAACAAACAAATCAACTCAAGTATGATGCGAATATTAAAGTTTTCATTTCCACTTATCATAGCATAAGCCTTTCATAAGATTCATCAGAGCTATATAATTAAAAATAAGCTTGAATCAAAATGTGTAAGAATTGAAGTAGACTATTTGTCATTGCACTGATGTAAATGTTGTCAATTCTATTCTCCTTGCAGCCAAGCCCCAAACTATTCCAAACATGTTCTATACCTCTTAGTTTAAAGTTTGAACAATCATTTATGAAAGAACAAACAGACAAGAGAAATATTTTTTTTATCTGAGATTAAAGTAGAATATCTTCATCATAGAGTTTTTTCAAAGAGTTATTTCTGGGCATTGATCTTGCTATAGCGGTCCTGCATTGCAGCATCAAGCCCACATCCCACTGGCTTCAAGCCCACATCCCACTGGCTTCAAGCCCGCATCCCACTGGCTTCAAGCCCACATCCCACTGGCTTCAAGCCCACATCCCACTGGCTTCAAGCCCACATCCTACTGGCTTCCATCATTTTGGTTTTCATTATAGGTTTTATAAAATCATTTTTTCCATCACATTTTTTCTTTTTCTCCATTATCTTCATCTCAATCTAATATCATTCAATAAACTTGTCTTGTTAAATTTGTCCTCAGTTTGTCACTTTGTGATAATGAAACAATAAAGAAAACAATTGACTACCTGAAGTGTGAAAGTGGTTGAGCAAATGTGAGTGGGATTCATGACATTTTGATGAGATGATTTTGAGACAATCTCTGTAGCAGTGACAGATAATGAATTGGGGCAGTTATGAAATGGGCCCATGATGATAACAGGACAGTTGTCATGTGTGTCCATGATGTCATCGCAGCTTAGTCTGATGATGTCAGCGACTTTGATGATTCTGGGCCGCTGACTTTGGTGATGTCAGTGGAGGACAAAAGATGATGTCTTGGCTGATGTCTTTGATGATATCAACAATGTAAATTTACTGCTGAGAATTGACACAGCTATACTTATTTTTCACTATGTAAACAATATTGCCAACCAAACTATTCTTGTACAACATGATGTGTGCTGTATAAAAACATAGCATTACAATGCCCCCTGGTGGCCAAATTGTGTATGGTGCTGCTCCCTGGTGCCTCCTCAGTGCTAATGTGTTTAGTCAGGGAAGACCAACAAATAATGATATTTGGTGAGAAAACATTGATGTCTACATATGATTCCTCTGGTTCAGTTTATGGCAGAGCCATGCACTAGATTTAAAGGAAAAAATCCTCCCTTTTATAAAGGTAATGAGCCGGTTCTTGGCAACAAAAAATGGATTGTTTTCAAGATTTAAAATTAAGGATCACAAGGACATAAAACAAACACCGCCTTTCTTTTGAAGATAATTTGCTGATCACTTTGGAGAATAATTTGATCATCTCTTAATAAATTTCAAGGATAATTTGACATGCTGGAATTGGTTTTGTGTTGAAACTCCTCCAGAATGAAAGGACCCGTGGTAGTTTCATTTCAGGCCAATTCATAAGTCATGTCAAAAGATGCATGTCTACTTATGCCGCAATGTCATATTATGTCATTAATTGCTACAAAATATCTACTTTACGAGGTACAAATGGATTGCTGACATTTTATGCACTAGTTGTGAGCAGACAAACGATGAGTTCTAGTGAATAATCACTCCCACTGCTTCATTTTTCATGCAGAAAAAACTCATCTTTTATGATTTACCTCTTTTGAAAAGAAATAAATTTTCAAGTGTAGAAATGGCAAAATTTACCAAGACGTTTAACTGCCATGGAGAGTATTTGAACTTTCATAATTTAGAACTGAAAATGTGGTTAGAAAATTATCACTTCAAATGTTGTAACTGAAAATATAATTTACATTTTAGTAGAAAATGTTGTGTATAAGATAGACATCGTTATTGTATATAAGATAGGCATTGTTGTATATAAGATAGACATCACTGTTGTATATAAGATAGACATCGTAGTTGTATATAAGATAGACATTGTTGTTGTATATAATATAGGCATCACTATTGTATATAAGATAGACATTGTTATTGTATATAAGATAGACATCACTATTGTATATATGATAGACATCGTTATTGTATATATGATAGACATCGTTATTGTATATAAGATAGACATCACTGTTGTATATAAGATAGACATCCTTGTTTATTAGAATAGTATTGATGAACATTTAGGAGTGATCAGGTGGTTTTATGTATGTCGGGGACATTGCCCGCCAGGGGTTGTCATATGATGAAGCACCGTATCCGCTCGCTGTGATGGGATGCTGTATCTCAGGTGTCTGGCTAGTACAGGCCGGCATTTCATAGCCACAGGCTTATGTGTCTCAACCACTAGCTCATGGTGTCTGTGGTAACGCCTGGCTCAGCTGCAGTTTGGTGACCACGCAATCCTCTGCAGCGTAATGCCATAGTCGCGCCAATCTTGCAGATCAGTGGATGATCCTCACCGGCAAGACTGGCATGGTCTGGATTGGCCAGTAGATTTATTGTGCTGCCTTTAATGGCGCAGCAAAGTCCGAGCAGTGATTATGAGGCTTTGCCTCAGCATGAAGAATGTCGGGAGACTCACGCTTGCAGTGATGAGGAGATGTAAAAAGCATCACATAAATGTATAGGCGTGAACCAATGTCAGGCTGTACACACACATATTAGCCTCTCAACTTATCCAACACTTCTATGCTTTGCAAATACCAGATGTGAAAAAATAAAGATTTTTTCAGATGTAATTATTTTTGGGTAGACCATGGCTTGACTTATGGCGATAACGGTTAAGACCAGACAAATACATATTGTATATACTGGTATGTAGATGCAAAAGCCAGTCATAGATATATATTCTAAACTTCAATATCTATAATTCTAGTTTTAACAAAAAAAGATGGATAGATAGGATGGGGCAAAGAAGATGGATAAGTAGGATGGGGATATTTACCTTCTGAACTCTGAGTGGTGTTTTAACAATTAACAGTAATTTGTGGCTATGTCTGGTTCTATCATATGTGATAGAGTTTATCATCCACTGAGCTGATGGATGGGGCAGACCATATGGAATGCCTCTGGTCCTGCTGTCAAACATCGGAATTAATAGTAGGATTTTATTCAGAAAGTTTGATCATAAAAGTAGTGTGTTGATTGGTAGCAGTTGTGGGCAGTGTCCAGCTGTAGATTTATGCCACTGGGGTCAAGTGAAGGTGAGTTAAGGTCAGCGGTCTCAGCCTGTCTGCAGGTTGTCTGGGGGCTGCTTGCTTCTAGGCACCTCACATACCCCACACTTCCCCCCCATCTCTTCCTCAGGAGCAACACCAGTGCTTCCCGTCTGATTGAATGGCAAGATATAACCAACATGTCTAAAACCATAGTTGCTCCAATAATGAGCCCATTCATGCTGGTGCCTGGTTAGGAGTGTATGATCATAGGGCCCTAGCTTGTGGGTGGGTGGGTATAACAGTGGGGTGTGCAGGGTGCACTAAATGGGAGGGTGCTGTAGCAGGGCAGAGGTTGCATCAATGTCGTAAAGTTGCTAGCCTGTCACAGCAGGAGCCTTCCCCTCTACTTCTGGCCCTGCCAGTCCCACCCCTCTCTGTTATATACAACTTTTCTAACACTGAACTGGCTGAAATCAGCATCACTCTATCCACTACACTGAACTTGGGCTTTGGTTTTTACGATCATACAAATGTAGCCTTATTTCCCAAGGTAGTTATAATCCACAATCGTAGTGTTCTTAATGTGCTGTGCCAAGATTCACACTCCAAGTTCTTGTATTGCTTGAAATTTTAATGAGGCATTTTTTTGTCGTCTTAATGAAGAGTTGGACAATTGCCATTAATTTTTTTAACACATTATTATTTTAATTGCCCATGTTTGAGCTGCAGGTCCATTTAAAAATTATAATGTGCCATTCTCTCTCTGAACGCAGACAAAGGAATGCGGGTAAATAAAGGATTCAGTGATGAAGATGATGTTGATATGCGTAGCTTGGCACAGGGCACGGGAGGTGAGGCTTGGCGTGTGGCTTCACATGTGGGCTTGGCAGGTGAGGCAACTCACTCCGGTCTCTCCTACATTGGGGAATTGCCCCACATGATTAACATTCATTTACTTGATAATCATCTCTTCTACCAACCTCATCTGTGCAATCAACATGTAGGTCATCAACATCATTTGTGTAGAATGCAAGGCCACCAATCTCATCTATGTATGCAAGAAGGTCACTAGATTCATCAACCTCATCTATGTATACAACAAAGTCACCAACCTCCTCAAGGAGGTAACCAATTTTGCTTATACATAGAGCAAGGAGGTAACCAATCCCACCTATACAAAGAGCAAGGAGGTAACCAATCCCACCTATACAAAGAGCAAGGAGGTAACCAATCTCACCTATACAAAGAGCAAGGAGGTAACCAATCCCACCTATACAAAGAGCAAGGAGGTAACCAATCCCACCTATACAAAGAGCAAGGAGGTAACCAATCTCACCTATACAAAGAGCAAGGAGGTAACCAATCCCACCTATACAAAGAGCAAGGAGGTAACCAATCTCTCCTATACATAGAGCAAGGAGGTAACCAATCTCTCCTATAGCAAGGAGGTAACCAATCTCTCCTATACATAGAGCAAGGAGGTAACCAATCTCTCCTATACAAAGAGCAAGGAGGTAACCAATCTCACCTATACAAAGAGCAAGGAGGTAACCAATCTCTCCTATAGCAAGAAGGTAACCAATCCCACCTATACATAGAGCAAGGAGGTAACCATTCCCACCTATACATAGAGCAAGGAGGTAACCAATCTCTCCTATACATAGAGCAAGAAGGTAACCAATCTCACCTATACAAAGAGCAAGGAGGTAACCAATTTCTCCTATAGCAAGGAGGTAACCAATCTCTCCTATTCATAGAGCAAGGAGGTAACCAATCTCTCCTATACATAGAGCAAGAAGGTAACCAATCTCACCTATAGCAAGAAGGTAACCAATCCCACCTATACATAGAGCAAGGAGGTAACCAATCCCACCTATACATAGAGCAAGGAGGTAACCAATCCCACCTATACATAGAGCAAGGAGGTAACCAATCTCTCCTATACATAGAGCAAGGAGGTAACCGATCTCATCTCTGCATACAGCAAGGTCACCAACCTCTATTTTTATATACCACAAGGTCACCAACCTCTATTTTTATATACCACAAGGTCACCAATCTCATCTTTGCATACAGCAAGATCACTTACCTCATCTGTGCATAAGGCAAGGGCGCTAACCTCATCTATGGAGACAACAAGGTCACTAACATCATCTAGCATCACTTGCCTAAGCAACCTTATCTGTGCATACATCTATATATGCATACCTCATCTACAAGGTCACCAACCTCATATATATCATCAAACCAACAACCTTTTTCATGCTATTAACATTGCCAACTTTATCTATGCATACAGCAAGCAGGTCATTAAATTCATCCATATGAATATTGAGGCCACTGACCTCATTAATACAAGGAGGTCACCAGACTAATCTATGCATTCAGCAATGTCATCCACCTCCTCAATTCACAACAAGTGGAAGTCAACAACCTTACCAATCATGGCTTTGGATGTAACAGGCTATCACCGTCGCCCCATATGCTTAATCTACTTCCCCAATAAGCATGACAGATCTACCTTCCCAATTAGCATGTCTTCCCATGGAGAATGCTGGATCTACCTCCCCATGGAGAATGCTGGATCTACCTCCCCACTTAGCATGCTGGATCTACCTCCCCATGTAGCATGCTGGATCTACCTCCCCATGTAGCATGCTGGATCTACCTCCCCATGTAGCATGCTGGATCTACCTCCCCATGTAGCATGCTGAATCTACCTCCCCACGTAGCATGCTGGATCTACCTCCCCACGTAGCATGCTGGATCTACCTCCCCATTTAGCATGCTGGATCTACCTCCCCATGTAGCATGTTGGATCTACCTCCCCATTTAGCATGCTGGATCTACCTCCCCACGTTGCATACTGGATCTACCTCCCCATGTAGCATGCTGGATCTACCTCCCCACGTAGCATGCTGGATCTACCAAGTAGCATGCTGGATCTACCTCCACACGTAGCATACTGGATCTACCTCCCCATTTAGCATGCTGGATCTACCTCCCCATGTAGCATGCTGGATCTACCTCCCCATGTAGCATGCTGGATCTACCTCCCCATTTAGCATGCTGGATCTACCTCCCCACGTAGCATGCTGGAAATACCTCCCCACTTGACATGCTGGATCTACCTCCCCAAGTAGCATGCCAGTGAAGCATTCTTGAGGCCCCCATGAGGTGTGATATACCCCAGACCTAGCTTGACTGTCTGCCTGCACACCACCGGCATCACTCATTCTCCAACAATCTCTAATCAAATTTGACCAAGAAGTCACCTATTTATATATTTTGCAGTAGTCGTCCATGACACCAAGCTCTTGAATTATGACATTGAGAGGTTTCTTACATGTGGCATTCAAATGAATAGAATAAATTTATTAGAATTACAAGAGAAAAGTGTATATTACAAATCTTTACATGTCTTGTTCTTGAATTACTTAAAAAGATGTGATGATGAATGGAGGCCATTCAACATTTCACCATCACATCATGTCTCACAAATACTTCATACTAATAACAGTAGACCATTTGGATATTTTTTAGACAGCATTCCAACTCATATTAGGTTTAGTTCAAGCAAACGAATCCCCACAAGGGATTTGTCCTTCACAATATCATTGAGAATAATAAGTATGGATTGCTAAGGAGAATAGTCATGTGCTACAGGGGTGATATGAAGATATCTAAAGGATTCCTCAGTGCTTTGAAGAATATCTGTAATGTATAAACAGTGATATTGATCAGAGATGTTTATTTCTGCTTCATTACTAAACTCTTCTCCAGAGTGGAGCACTTGAGTCTGCCATGTGGAAGATATGCAGATCTCCGTGTCCACTCGCAGGAAGGGATCAGTCCGTAATACAAGTGCATGCTGATTGACCCTAGCCAATGTAAAGTGACAGTTCCATGCAACTACTGCCCCCTAATGCATGAAAATGGGATTACAGCAAGAAGATCTTGTCAAGGTGGTGGATTGGCGCAAAGATTGTACCCGATCTTGTTAACAGATTTTTCCAGCAGTTTGTTCACGTCGGCAGTTCTCGGCAGCCATTCACAACTTGTGAAATGTAGTCGAACGAATTTATCTCCATGCCCCTAAACCTGTTGATGTTATTTTACTTGGCTAACAGTTTACCCTGCCAGATGAGATTCCTACGTGGCATATGGTAGAATTTACCTTCCATCAGTAATGAGATCAAATGGAAATTTGAGACACTTATCTGTGATTTACATTGACATTGATAGATGTTGTAGGTGGTAGTTACGACAAAAGTCTGTAATAGAGTTTGATACAGTAACATTGATAGATGTAACCCACAGGAACAAGAGTAAAAATCTACACCCTTCATACTGTCCTCCTCACAAATTGAATTCTTCAAAACATATTTTGGAGAATTTCATCGATGATTTTTCAGACTTGTTCTGTGGCCAAGTTACAATATTCATGACCTTGACCTTGACAGATGGTAACAAGCTTGTGATCCCAGATTCTGTTAAACTTTTGAAAAGTAATCTACATAATATAATATATTTGATGCAGATGTCATCTATTAATTCATGCGATATGTGAAAGCATTTGTTATAGATAATTTGAAGCTTTCAGTTTTGATAAAGATATAAAACATATATATCCATCATATGGTAATAACTATAATCAGATCTTCAGATCATTTGTCATATTCGAAGCTACAAGTTACACTGGATATGGGGATAAAACATTTATATTTGCCATATGGTAATAGCTATAATCAGATCTTCAGATCAGTTGTCATAGATGATTTGAAGGTACAAGTTACACTAAGGATATAGGGATAAAATATATATATATATATATTTGCCATATGGTAATAGCTATAATCAGATCATCAGATCACAGGCAAACAGATTGACCAGAATTGATGACATTCTTGCTTCATCTGATGCTTGATTCTAGTTTTGTTCCCTCTAAGTGTATGAAATCTTATTTAAGATCTAGAAAGGCACAGATATGTTAAAGATATACAGCATGATACTTGTCTCTGGAAACATTTGGATGTCCATAAGAAAATTAGCAATTTGTATGTTACCACAAGGATATAGATAAAAAAAATACACTGACATATACAGGTTATATCTTCTTTTATTTCTGTTCATTTCTTGTATTGCACCACATATCTTCTTCCAAGTGATAGCATACATATACAAACAAAATCCACAAGCCTTTGAGAGTGCATATATGTGGATCCCGGTGGGCCACTCTGACATTTGCAGGCCCAGCACAGGCACTGCTGTTCCTCCTTGCCAGACATCATTTCTGCCCTGTGAACTAATATGAATTATCTCTTTCCCCTATGTAATCATCCCTTATTTACACTTATTTTTGTTGGCGTCAGAGGTAATTTTGAGGCAAATGTAAAAGTATGAATCCTTTATAATACTTTAATTGAATAGCAAAAGTGATATTACTTCCTGTTTTTAAATCGTTTAAAGTGTGGAGAATTATGCAACTCTCACAAGAATGGATATGTTTCATATATATATATTCATCAATATTTCTTGAAACTTTATAAACTTTTACAGGAGTTTCAACTGGTGTTATTTCAGACATATGAAGAAAAATGTGAAGAAGCAACATTAATGGCATTGCATTATGTAAAACATTTTTTTTTTTTGACAAATAAAATGACAGATCCAAATGTAAAATATAGCCGGATATGATATATATTTTTATATAATTGCTATCCTGATGACTTTGCAAGTATGTCAGTTGTGTGGGCTTGTTTAATACTGGGTGTTATCTATACTGGGTGTTATCTATACTGGGTGTTATCTATACTGGGTGTTATCTATACTGGGTGTTATCTATACTGGGTGTTATCTATTCACAGTAAAGCAGAGAGCCACCTGCGATCTGTGCGAGTCAAGCTGGACTCTGGAGAGCGCATCGTGGGCATACGCTTCCCAGAAATGCTCATCCCACTGGTGGAGAAGACCCTGGAGGAACAAAAGATTATCGAAAATGTCCGTCTACAACAAGCCGTGAGTATAATTCAGCCTGAAATTTTCATATACTCTTTTTGTTTTTGAGAACCTCCATGAAATATACTATCATGGTACCATGGTACTATTGATAAAAAAAATGTCAATTCTATTTCAATTTGTTTTTATTCAGATAATTACCAAAAATGTTGCTAAAGTTGAATTGTACTTTGTTAATGATACTCTCTGTTAATAAATATATACTCTTCCCAGACTGAATGTCTTTCTAAGTATTTCCAAAATAGTTTAAAATGTTATTGGCCTGATTAAGTCAAGAACAATATTGAGGGGCATATGGTATTATTAATGTTTTCTAAATTTGTGTCAAATGGGATAGATGACAATTTGCCTCTAAGATCAATTTCAGGACTGAATTTGACATCTCCTGAAAGACAACATGCAGTCTAAGGGGCTTTTTAAGGGGTGTATGTTGAAGTAAAATTATAAAAAAATTAAATGTCTGTTTGAAGTTAACATTTTGGAAATCACATTTTGGTTTTTTTTTTATTATTGGTATGATTTTGGTCACCTTGGGTTTTCGTGAGGACAAATATTTAATCAAATATGTTCTATATATTGCCATAGATATTAATTTCCATTGCAAAATAGCATGACTAAGTCACATGCAGTGTTGAGTTCACACCTACAAGTTTAATGTAATAATAGATGTGTCTTATGGCACAAATTGTGCTTAGTTGAAAAGAAACCAGATTTAAAAAAAATACTCATTGTTTTCAGACAAATTACTCTTAAAATTGCTTTATTCACATTTAATCATTAATCTACATGTTCGTGGACAAAAACTTCTAACTCATATGGTATTTCATTTCTTTATATTGAAAAAATATATATCTGATAATCTGAATTTTTCCCCAAAAATTGTTTTGTTGCAGAAAGTTATTTATCAGAAAAAAGTTTTAAACTTGATGAAGTCAAAAGTGCAGATTCCTGCAACTTATGTGCTAGACATCAAATATCACGCAAAGTGATAAATTAAGTTTGAAGTATTGCACACTTAGCAGAATCTTCCCAAAGACAGAAATCTTGCTCAGAGCCATTGATATATTGAAGCTAACATCTGTGGCTTGGTCCGGATGGAAGATAAGATCTTATGTAAGAGGAGACAGGGCAGAAAGTAGCAATGAAGATGCATCACATAAGAATGTCATTCAGGTTAACATGGCAAGATTGATCATCCCTCAGACAGATAGGTGATCTCCGCTCAGTCAGGTGATCTTAATGATAACAGGATGACACAAATAAGGATGAGCTGTGTGCGAGCAGGCTGAAGCTTTTATTGGCATATAGCGGATATGGAATGCAGGGAATGAAGTGACATGCTGTTATTGTGGAAGAGTTGGACACATTCATCATAGGGCTGTCAGGCTCTGCTTCCTACCATGGTGACAGGGGAAAACGCACAATTCACCCCACCTAAAGTAGAAATTGTATGAAGTGTCACTGCATTGATCAGTCTGTAATGGGGACTTGTCAGTCACAGACGTAGTAGTATCACAAATGGCAGTGACCACAGCAAGATCACAGCAAGAAATAGTTGCTTCAGAATATACAATTTGTAAAGTTTTGTGTATGATCACTTGATATATTTATATTTAACGGGTAAAATGATTTTTTGGGGGGTCCTACTTTAGTACTTAACTTAATATATCCTTGTCCAATAAGTGTTGCATATTGTAACTTAAGATTGCACAATGACCATAAAATATGTACATTTTTAAAGGCATTTATATTTTTCAATGTCTTCCCTGCAATTCAGACTGTGAGTTAAATATTTATGCTCCGCTAAATGAATATATGATCAAAATATGTCTGACCCAGCAGATTTCTCTTTTAGGCCCCAAGTGACAAAAAAACCATATGAGGTGTCTGTGTAAGTTTTATTGTTGCTGCTGATTACGGTGTTTTGTCACCCCCAGATGGACGGCAGGGAATAAGACAAGTCAACAGAGACGGCCCAAAGCTGGCACAAAGTCGGATGCCGCGATTCAATTTGTGGAGATTAGCACACCAAAGAAGTGGATTAAGAGTAATAGCGTAGGACATTAGTGTTTAGATGCAGTTGTTTTCACAAGTTGTCTTTGTGGGTAGGACTCATCAGTGAGGCTTGTTCTGGAGGACGGGCCATCACCCGAGTGGGGCTACCATGTTGATCTGAGGTGCTTCCACAGACACCTCTGGCAAACAAAGTAGCCCACAAGACAAAAACTACACCAGCTTTGTAGCTTGTTGAGGATTAAGACAGAATATGCTGATGCCTGTGATATTGTGCTGTAGGTGTTTTATCATGACTTGCTTTCAAATGAGAAATATTCACATCAGGAAAATTTGATATGTTGGTTGTAGCACAGAAAAATATTGTGTTTTTTGCCAACAAACTTTGAAACAAAATGACACGATTCTAAGACAGAAATAAAGGATTTTGCAAAGATATGTGATGAAGAAAGATAAGTCCTCAATAGTGCTGAGATATGAGGAAATGAGGAGTGATTATTCATGAGCTATGCTTATCATACATATATATTGCTATTATTTGATGAGGACTGCGGCCTCTCTGAGAGGTCTGTGTTCCACTTTACAACACTCACTATGATGCCGTACAGTATAAATGAAATAAATGTTTCCTATTAATTTCAATAGCTTCATCAAACATCATGGCAGTGAAATCTTAATTTTACGTCTCACTTCTCTTTTTTATGGTATCAAAGTCAGCAGATTTATTAAGTGTGTCATCATAAAAAGGAACGTCATGTGTTGTGGAAAAATGAGTGTGTTGAGGAGAAGAGTAGGGTCCCCGTGCGAGGTTTGTGGACGATGTGCCGGTATGTACAGAGGCACGCGCCTGAGAATACCAACAGATTGACAGCGTTAGTGTCTCATGCTCGATTACACTTAGCTCTTGATCTTGAGCTGGAGTGGGGCATCGTAGGCGAGAGATACAACCATGCACATCCCATCCACCGATATGGACAGCGCCAGCTGCCAGGCAAGCCTGAATACATGACACAGGCGCCGTCATCTCACACGTCTAAATATGGCCCCAAATATAACGCCTGTCTCTTGCATTGTGCTTTAACTGCAGGCAGAGAACAGAGGAAGTTTGTGGATGCAGATCATACACACATTGTCAAGTTGCTTTTTCCTGCATCATCACCATATCGTTGCTCCTAAGTCCCTCGTTTGGGCCCATTCCCTCAAGATACACTTCTGTTTTATATCCATAAATCTACCTTGTATTTGTCTTTCTACACATGCCAAAGTCAGCAATACACTTGGACATGCAATTTTGTGGCTGTCTTTATCTCATCAGTGTACAGGCTTTCCCTTTAAGTGAGAACACGGTAAAAAGCGGCTTAGATAAATTTGTGAATTGGCTGCCACCACTTGAGCTGTCTTTGCTAATATACATGTGGGGTACACAAGAAACTCGGGACTGTGTGTCTGACAGGCAGCATCTTCACTGGGCCACTCTATGGCCCCAGCCCCGCCATCTTCAATGAGCCTTCCATATTTGTTGCTTGTATTGATGTCAAGTTTCTCTTGCTTATTTCTACTATTGATGTGTACTGGATGCCAAATGCTGTTGCATTGTATTTGACTTTGAAGAAGCCTTGTTGTTTGCTGCGACAAATTATTTTCTACTTTAACACAGGCAAAAATGATGCTCGACATATTGCAGCGGTACAAAACGGTATAAGTTTGTCTTTCAAGATAGATTGATTTTTCGTGGGTCATGAGGGAATTTATGATTTGGAACCATTGCAATTTTAACTTTTCAAATAGAGATGTGGTGAGAAGTTACTTTGAGGACGTATAGGAGTAGAGACTTTCCTTAGCAAATAAAGCATTGTTTATTTCTTGCTCCATCTTGTTTCCTCTTGTGTCTACTCCATTTTCAAAAGCATGCCAGACTTAGTATTCCCCCGCACAAAGTTTACACCATCGACAGGCGGGTCAGGTGACTTAACAATTCTGGTCACGTGACCTGGGACAGGTGGGATACACGTTGTAACAGTTTTGGAATTTTGTGGGCATAATTAGACATTTGTCAATGCTGTCACAGGTGGGAAAAATGGTAGCAAGAAAAGTGATGTGTCACATGAGAAAATAGTTTCCGCCAGAAAAAGAGCTAGCTGTGATTGCACACAAGATGGAAAGAAGTCGATGGGGATAAGGTAAATCTAGTAGGGCAGAAACCGTCTTGGGATTGAAGGGGTCGGGATATAGTTACCAAGCTAATAGTAGACTTCAGGTTAGTCCATGTGGCCGGAAAGGATAAGTACCACAAAAGTCAATAAAAGATTTACAGTAGACCTGATGCAAATATGGGTGAAAATCGTAAAAGTAAGTCTTTAATGGAGCTGTCCCATAGTAATTTGTGACTGATTTGAAGATTAGGAAGACTCTTTAAATTACTCTGCTAAACACACACCCAAAGCTGAGAGATGTGGTAAAATCTGAGGTGCTTTACTGCAAACTATTGTAAATATCCCGTGGGAAAAATCAAGATTACCACGGAGCAGGACGCTGGTACAAGATGTGTAAAATTTAAGTGGTCGTCTCTTTCATTTTGAAATTGACAGCATGCAATAAACTGATCAATGCAAATGGAATCTTGACTGTCAATTCTCTGAGAAAATTATCTTTCGAATTTGAAGAATGCATAATAAAAGAGCCTCTGGAAAATAACTCTTGCTAATTTCACCAAAATGTTTGAAATCAATGAGAGCAGTGAGATAAATGCAGCTTAATTTAAGGGTCAGGGTGGGGGGACATGACTCGAGTGATCAGGGTATTAATGTCAATTAGTCCACGAATTTGTTGATTTATTTCCATCGTACACCACGAGGAAGTGTCCATAAATGGTCAGCAAGCTGGACAGTAATGACTGATGCACATAGAAATATGTAACCTCCCTGCTCATCCCCTATCAATATCCTCCGCCTCCATGCTGCTTCATGTCCTTTTAAAAGCCTGTCCCGGGTACTGATTGATTACGTGAGCAGCCATCTGTTGTACAGTAGGAATAAATAAGGAAATCCTGAACTCGGCTGAATGAGGAATGTCAGAGATATGAATATTCACTTTGATACTTATTTATTGATTAGGACACATTGAGTAGGGTGTTGGTTTTGTTGTGAACATTATCAGGGAGGATATTCACTCATAGTATAGCATTATTTCAGTCATCATTTTTGTTTTGCTGGTGTATATATTTGGTTTGTTCCATGAAAAGTATCGAAGTTTGAGATATCAGGAATCTAGATTTTGAGTGAAATTATTCATCTTTGATTAAAATTTGAAATGTAAAATGCCAATTTTGAGAAGTGATTTAGACAGCATAGGGTTTCAGATGTTTTGATGAGATGGGATTTGCTACATCAGCCAACTTGTACACTGAATAAAATATCTGGACTTAAATAGGGATGTGGCAATAAATAATGGTAGACGACTATGGTTGTATGCATAGTGGTGGGGTAAAAGCTACCCTTGTGAGCTTAGATAGTGCTCTTGATTTGTAGCATTGTGCCCAATATGGTAATGAGAAAGTTGCGATGACAATGTTGCCGTGTGCGTCCTGGCTTCACCTTGTACTGACGTAACCCCACACATTCTTCTCATGGACAACAACTTATTGTTCATCATTATACATCATGGAGAAGGCCAAATGTTCCCAATAATGGTGCCCGCATAATATAACCATAAATTTTATGGCCCTGCTTAATAGTGTGGGAAAGCATTCTTGCAATGTCACATTCGCCAATATTTCTCTTCTTTCTCTATGTCTGCTGGTGAAGGGCTGATACTTTGAAATTAGCACATCAGGTTGACATCGTATCTATTTTTAGAACAAGTCATCTATTTTACTTATCAGACTCATTGTCACACTTGTGCACTATCATCTTATAAACCACAGCCTCATCACATCCTTGAAAAAGTGAAAATTATATTTAAACCATATCAGCTAAAATGACCTTTTTCAGGCAGCTCCTTTAAAAAAAAGATGAAGCTCCATCATTGAATGTGAGAGTGACACCTCAGTCTGGCCTTGGCTGGATAGTGATTGTAAAGTAAGCTGTAAATTATATGCTAGCCTCTCATTTATGTCTCATTGCGGCCATTAGTGTGACCACATTAGTCAAATGCCAGTTTGTTTTTGTAAGCACCGGCTCGTCATCATGAACATTCTCCATTTTGCCACTCATACGTTCCACGCTCAAACACGTTAGTGTAATCAAAAGTTGTGGCTGCAAGCAGCTACCTTGTGGTTGGTCGACAAAAAGCCTGAGCCACGCAAGGTTTGATCATCAAATGCACTCATAATATGAGTCAATAATCACATAGACCAATAAATCCTGCACTCAGAGCTCGCAGACCAAGCCCACCAAACAGGCACAAGTTGCACAGGACAGCTCCCCAAGATTATTTTATCTGACTTTAAATGATATTACTAACTATAAATATCTACACATTGTGATGAATAGGGATTTATCTCAAGTCTTTGGAGATTAATGTAGTTTCATAGCATAAAACAGTTTGATTTGAAATAGACATAAATAACACATTCTGAGCATTTGATTGGCAATTTCCGCGGTTTTCAATCATGGCAATTCCAATATTTCATCCCGAGGGTAGTAGATGTCTATAATGATAGACTGTGAGGTGCAAAATAAAATGTGCTTATTCATCTCTTAAAATTGAAATTATTTCACATTAATGAAATTTCTTACACTTTTAATTTCCTCGTAAACATGCACATTATGTGGTATTGTATAGATTGTACTCTTGAAGAACTACGCAATAATGCCCAGCTTTGCAGTATGACTTCATACTATTTATTCCCATGATTCCATTTTGAGTGGCAAATTATAATTCAATTTATTTGTGATTTGCATGCAGGGATCTCTGATCTTTTTTATCCCCCTGGAAGAAAAGAAATCATAAAATTTGCATCACCCATTTAGCTTATTTGGCAAATGCTATTCATCATGTAGCGAAATTGTCCAAATTGCAATTCAGATTAGAGAACTGGCTGGGTTCAGTCTCAACAAATGGGAAAGACTGCAGGGGATATGCATGATTGTAAGATCCGCAAGGGAGAGAGAGAAAAAATCAACTCTGGGTTGATATTGGCTAGTTACATTGACAGTACTGTAATCATATCAAGATAATGCTAAAGAGAAATTTCATTTGCAAACAGCATTTGAATCATCTTTATCCTATTTCATATATTTTTGAAACACATTTACAAGAATATCATCTCAAGTTATATATTTGCTACTAGTTGGAAATATAAAACTGCACTACCATTTTGAAAAAATTAATAAGGATAGATGTTGGAGATATTGATATAATATTTCTATTCATCATAATATTTTTTAGTGAACAGTATTGACCGTGGATAATAGATATATCTTAAATTAAATCTGATATAGTATTGTAGACATTTTCATTTAAAACCAATATTGTACAATTTTAAGATTAAAATATTAATAAAGAATGTGTCAAGTATACTCGTATGGGTAATATGTGCAAAAAATTACCATTGAATCAAATGATTAATTTTGGAATAGGTTTATGGTTTCATAAGATAAGTGCAGCTCTTGAGAGCTCCCGCTTCATCCATTTGTGAAAAGTATGGACAAGCTTATTGATTTTAACTGAAAATGTGAAGAAATTTACAATTCTTTATTTTTGCCTGACACATTTTATGTGTGTTTAAACAGTTGTATTCTATTTACAGCAGTTTAATGTTGATTGCCAAACCCCAGTGTAACTTCTCTAATGATTATGAATTGCTGTTGTATTCTCAATGAAATTACCCCAGGATGGAAATGAACACTATAAATGATGTAAATTCCAAGGCACTCTGACACATACTGAAATGTATTCTGAGACAGCAAATGAATTACAATTTGAGAAAAGTTAATCATTTTAGGGACTAACCAGAAATTGGATGAAAAGAAAAAAAATGATTTAAGAGCTTTTTAGACCACACATTCTTTTTAATGGTTCTAATTCATATTGAATTGAATATAATTGTGATATAAGGTAAGGTGAGAAAGTGTAATACAAGATAGAAGGTGGTTTTCACCTGCCAGCAATCACCCTCTCTGTTTTCCACCAAGTTATTACTGCTATGTAGCACTCTATTAGTGTATAATATATGATTTGACAAAACACTGCTGTGCTTCAGACAGAGACGCTTTGACAAGATGTCTGCCTGGCCATTCACAAAACTCCACAATAAGAAGAATATGTTATCAGTTCTAGCAAGGCAAAAGCTTGACTGTTGTAAGATGATATGAATGTGATAGCAAAGATTGAGTACTTTCACATTCCATTTATAATCTCATGGCAATGTAGTTTTTGTGTATATAGAAGAAGAAGATTGGGGACATCCTTTGTCTTGCTATAAAACTGTCATATTGGTTTAAGCCTATCTCTATTTTATGGCTTTGTGGCGTCCTTTTTGTGAAGATCCTGCTTCTTTTCTTGGTAGCAAAAAATCTCTGCTTAGTATAAGCAGAAATATATTTTGGCTTTTCTGGCCATTTTATTTCAAAATACACAAGCCCCAAAAAATAGGTTTCAAAATTTGGTTTTGTGAGCCCATAAATTGTGAACTTGAACAGAGAGAATTAATTTAGAGAAAGTGTACCAAGGTAAAAATACAGCAAAATCAGTTAATTTAGGGTGGAACATGTTTGATAAAAACAACCATTTGATAAAACTTGCAAATTGTTGAAGTGCAATATTTCAGTTGTGTCTTATAGTGATTCATGAGCAACAAGGTCATATTTCTCATTTGTTAATGAGTTTTATTTAAAACCTCTGAACATAGACAACCAATCATCTTATTATTTTGAAAATAAATAATGTTGTGGGGGACCTTGTCACACATTACATTGTGGTGGGGAACTCCGACACACATTGCATTGTGGTGGGGAACTCTGACACACACATTACATTGTGTTTGAGAACTTTGACACAAATTGCATTGTGGTGGGGAAATCTGACACACATTACATTGTGGTGGGGAAATCCAACACACACACATTACATTGTGGTGGGGAAATCTGACACACACATTACATTGTGGTGGGGAACTCTGAAACACATTACATTGTGGTGGGGAAATCCAACACACACACATTACATTGTGGTGGGGAAATCCAACACACACACATTACATTGTGGTGGGGAACTCTGACACACGAGGAGTATGTCTCAGGCACTGCAATTTGGTGAGATATATGTATGAGGCAGTCATGTATCTTGGAGAGAAAGATGTCAGAACTATTGCATAGTGGTGGGATGCAGTGGAAGTAATAACATTGTGTGAATGACAATGGCAATCTGTGAGAATCTTTGCATCTTGATGAGGCAATTATGTGTGAATGACGCTGCCCTGACAGGCCCGATCATGCCCAGTAATGATGAAACCTGATGCGCCCTCTTTCAGTGAAGACGCGTTGCCACTCTGACATGACACAATCACTCCAATTTTGAATTGGCACATTATGAAATGAATTGTGAAAAAAAAGGGAACTTTATTTTGTTTGAAGTTATTTCGTTCCTCTTTAAAAGCATGTAAAGCAATGTGGCTTATGATTTCAGGGTGTGGTGAGCGGGGCAGCTGTTGGTGAGGCTGTGGAAGGAAGCAGCTCTAAGGTCAATACTCTCTCGGAGCAGGACGTTGCTGTCGTGGTGCCGCGCTGTCTCAAAAAAGCCCTCACACCACCTGTCACCATCAAAAACTTTTTCAAAGCTACAGAGAAGAAAGTGGAGAGAGAAATGGGCAGTACTTGTGTAGATATTGCCAGAGATAATAAACCATGCAAAGAGGTACAAGATGCGCAAGAAAATGATGGAGAAGTTGTCATTGTGAACAAGACAAAAGACTCATCAAAGCAGCCGCAAAAAGGACTGAAGAGGACGTTACAAGATGCTTTCAAAAGAACTCCAACCGCCAAAAAGGCCAAACAAGGCAATATCATGGCATCATTTGCCAAGCAAAAATCTGATCAAGAAAAGGACAAGAAGGGAGCTGTTTGTCCTATATGTGGCAAACAATTTGAAATAGGCATGAAGAATGCTGAAATAAACAACCATATAGACAATTGTTTGATAGAATAAAGAAAACATTTCTCAATAGTGAACCTACTTGAGTTAAAGCATTTTTCTGAGAAAAGTGTTCATAAATGAAAGTATTAGATACAGACGCTATTGATTATCAAATGAGGGCTGATCATATTTTTCTGTTATAAACCTGCAGAAACATGGGAAATAAAAACTCTACATAAGTTATGTATAGATATTAGCCACAGATGAGCAATACGTGGAAGATGGATGTGCTCAGACACATGTGATATTGACATTAACTGTGCCAATAAAGTGACAGTCATCTTTTCCTTGTTTACAAGACACAGTCATTGACTGCAGGAGTCTTTTAAATATGTACGCGCACGATAGTTTAATTAGCATTGTCGTTTAAATACTATGCATGTGTTATGGTCACACTGTCTCAGGAATCAAGTCAACACTCATCTCTATGTACTGAGTCTCAATACAAACACATGATAACATATAGCGTTGTTTGCTGAGTGGCAATGGATGAAACGTGAGACAATGTTTTTATTCTTCACAACACACATCTGAGAAGAATCAGTTTATTGATGAAGTAGTTTGTTTGTCTGAAGTAAATCTGATGCATGACATAGTATAGTTGATGCATGACAGAGTGTAGGTTGATGAGTGATTGTGAGGGCCCATGACAGGCTGCCACATCTCTGTATACATACTGTAAATAATTCATGCACAGTAGGTTTTAATTGCAAAACAGTAAATATGGTCGTGATGGAACTGTTGGTGCCTTTAATGGCTTGAATGTGCTGCAGCCGTGCAGGAGAATGTCTTATGTATTTTAATTGGTCCAATTCTTCCTGTCTTAACACTTTCCATAGGAATATCACAAACCTCATCTTTTCTTTTACATCACAAATAAAAAGTGATCATATTAATGCTGGTATTAATTAAGAATATGTTCTAAAATGAACATCAACGTTTCAAGTGTTATTAAGAGCGGTTTGCTATTTCCTGGCCAGGTGGAAGCCTGGGAGAACAAGCGATATAAATATCATGTAATTATATGTGGTAATTGCAACTCGCAACAGTCAATTCCCCATTATGGTTACTCTCAAGCATTCAAAATAAAAATGTGAGCACATTTATTTAAAGCAGAAAGGTCTGAAGAATGACTAAGCCCCATTAGTTAGCACATTTTACAAGACATTCATTCTAATTAACACTTTCTTACCTGTTGTTGTGATCTAGAATTATCTCATGGGGGTTCCATAAAATTGTTGTGATTATGAGAATGAACCTTGTTGTTGGTGCACCATTATAATAAACTTTCCAAACATGATTAAGTACTGAGTTGTATACAGAGATGTTATATCGATCAATGAGGTTTTCTAATAGGATGAAATCTTCAACACACAAAACAGCACCAAAATTAAGAACAAGAAATATAAACCCAAATGAAGTACAAGACATTTAACAATTTCATTGATGAGATATGTGATGTAACATGTTACAGATATCACAAAGTTTTAAAGCGAGTTTTGCTCATCTCCTGTTGGACACGCCCAGCCCTGCACTCATTACCAGAGGAGTGAAACCTGTGTTTGCAATTGTGACTCCTTAATGGGTCTAATTAACTTAAATGAGAGCTATTAATTTGTCAGTGTCTGTGGATTAGGCAGTGTTAATCCAAGCATTAAGATGGATGCCAAGTCGCTGTACAAGCTGCCAGTTACACCAGCCATGATAATGAGGTAGCACTATATATGGCCACAACTTGTCTCACCCACACCCATTAACATGTCTCAAACACAATGGCCAATGTTGCATATGATTAAGTGTGGAATTTTCAGATAATTCAGATTTTAAACATAGAACATGTATACTTTGTTCTATGATTGTAAGTTATTACGAAACTCAAATGTAAATATGTGTTTTGACTATGAATAATAAATTATATTTTAGCATGTATTTATTATAAAATATTATTGATTGATGTGATGGCTCCTTTTGACCAAATATTTTATGGTATGGAATATTCAGTTGATTAATGTATCGATAAAATGTAATGAATAAATCTAAAAATATTTTGTAAAAAACTTGATTTGGGGACATTGATTTATGAAAATTTGTAAAGTAGAATTAGTAGTGAACATTGAATAAAGTAAACTGTGTCCTTCTTTATGAAGCATCAAACTTGCATAAAGTAATTGCCTTCCATTCATTATTACGGAAATGTAAAATTTGAGATGCACCACATCTCCAAGATAATGACCGGTTTGAACACATCTTGTTCTTTCCGACTTCATGGCAAGATGAAAATCAGATTTCTTTCACATTCAAAAATGGCACATGCAATTTTCCATAACACTGTATGGTGGTCGTGACATTCCCGGTGGTATTTGCCAAGCAATCAGGCCACAAAAGACCAGCACATAAATTTATTACAGCACACTTTTCCAGTTTTATTCATTTATGACCTGCTTCTCTCACTGACAACATATGTCCACATAATTTACAAAATGACGCATGGGGTCCGCCAATACCATCTCCTTGTCCTGTGTTAGAAACCACTTCCGGGCAAATAATGTCTCAAATGTGGACGGAATTTTGTCTGCCACCCCAATACCCTGTGGGATGTCTGTTGAGCTTCTGTGTTGAAATTTTGTTCTAACCTTATTTCCCCCAATCTCTACTCACAAAGGCTTGCTCAGAACGGTTTTACGAACAAGGAACAAAATGCTACTAAAGTGATGGCTGGCTCGGCCCCAATATTCATACCGGCTGAAAGCTCCTCACCAAAATAAGACACTTTTTCTCCCAAAATTTCATGCATTCCATGTTCGAGGAAATAGCATTTAAGACCACTAAATCTAGCAACAGTATGAATTCGAGTAATATATTACGCTAAATTTTATCTGACTTTTCTGAAATTTGATGGATTCAAGATGAGCTTTGAAAATGACAAGAAATGTGATTAATGATGACATCAAATAATATGAGATATTAAATTACCAATCAACAATATCTTTTGTGCATTTGACAAAATGGAAGCACCTACATTTATTCAGTCTCATCCCAGCTGAAATGAAATCTTAATTCAAAATTATATTATTGTTTGAGATGGCCCATATCAGTATTATACTATAAAGCCAAAGCCTGTGCTTGTTACAGAAAATATGTTCTGACAATGATTGAAGAGTTATGGAGAAAAGAGGAAGAAATGATAATGTGCTCAGATAGAGTTTGTATGAAGCTGTGATTAGATGCATAATGTAAGCCTTCTTTTCCCAGTGTCGAAATTATACATCCGTCCTAATTGAATTTCTTAGAATTTCATTTGTGATTAAAAACTTATAATTTTGGATCTTTGAGCTTGAGGCAAAAAAGATAATTTTTATACAGAATCTGCTCTTTCTTTCATGTGGCCAATCCAACATCTAAAATAGATTAATAGTTTTTTGTAAACAATAGTATCTTGTTATATGTGGATCTGGGAATCCCCTTGTACATCATTATCATGTTTGCAGCTCTGTTTATTAAAAGCTTCCTTTATTTGTTATATATTATGTTGAAGGGCTTGCCTCAAGGAAAATCTATGAGGTCCAGGGTATATCACTGAACAGACACAATATAAAAATTGCAGTATCATTTCAAAGACAAAAGAATTACCAGTTAAAACATTCAATCCCTTTCCAGCCTATGGGGGTAGAACATTAAAAGATAATCATTATAAATTGTGTACGATATATAAGTATCCATAATGTTTTATGCTACGTGTATTATTAAAGTATATAGAATATGATGCATCTTAAGATGGCATCCATTTCCATTCAGAATCAATTACAATTCGCCTTTTTTTATTCTATACACAATTCGATTAGAGCTTAAATTACATGACATAAACAATTGTTACATAATTTTGTGACATGTGACAAGAAATGCTTCCCCAAGATTTACCTTAATGTTTTATGGCATCTATGAAATACTAGTTATGTAACACCCACTTTATGAAAAGAAGATATGGGATTCTTAGAGAATTGAACAAAAGCAAGGGAACAAAATAACTCAGTTGTATAAGCCTGCTGGAGACACCCACACAATTACACCAAGAAATCAAATTTGACACTGTGTTATTAAAACACACATAAGCTTCATATTATGTATTTGTTGAATTACCAGAGGAGGTGGTTAATAGGAATTTTGTTAGAGCAGAGGTTAGGCTGAATTTTGTTTGAATGTATTAGTCCCATAGAGTGTTTGATGCAATATTCAACCAACTTGAAGCCACTTTCACAGCTTTGCTACAGCTATCACAACAGGTGCGAATGCATTCGCTGCGCTCCCCTACACAACTTTTTAATACTCCATCAATGCTCCTTATAACTCCATTGCTTCACCTTCAAAGTAAGGTATATTCACTTCTGCAAAAAACATGCCATGATTATCTTTTTTTCCCGAAAACAATACTGCATGAAACGACAGTAACAAGAATACTGAAACAAATAAAGTCACTGTGCTGGTTGAGGGGATTAGATGACTTTACAGAGCAGAGCCCGAGGCAAATTGTGTGGGAGTGATTGTAAAAAGCTTGTACTGAAAAAAACATGTATCCCCAAAGAATAATTCCCTCTTAACATAATTGACAAAGTGTAACAAAAGAATCACATCACACGACATAATATGATATTCTGGCAAGAAAATGTCATAATAAGCCGAGTTAACCACATACAGCTATATTATATGCTTCATTATCTGCCACTCTATTTCTTATTATTACTTTTAGGACTATATTAAGAGACATCTGCACACTGCACCCTCAAGGTCACCACATTTTATCACAAGGCATGACTCCAGGTTATCTTATTGTGTCACAAGGCATGACTCCAGGTTATCTTATTGTGTCACAAGGCATGACTCCAGGTTATCTTATTGTGTCACAAGGCATGACTCCAGGTTATCTTATTGTGTCACAAGGCATGACTCCAGGTTATCTTATTGTGTCACAAGGCATGACTCCAGGTTACCTTATTGTGTCACAAGGTATGATTCAAGATTACCTTACTGTGTCACATGGCATGACTCCAGGTTACATTATTGTGTCATAATGTATGATTTAAGATTACCTTATTGCGTCATAAGGCATGATTCAAGGTTACCTTATTGTGTCAAAAGGAATGATTCAAGGTTACCTTATTGTGTCATAAGGAATGACTCAAGGTTACCATGTTGTATCACAATTCAGTACTCAAGGTTCCCATATAATTTCAATAAATTCCAATCAATTATTTTATATATAGAAATGATCATATCTTGGTCAAGCTCATAATAAACCTCATAATTTGTATTATTGGTGAACTATATATTGAGCTGGATGTTTTAAATTCTCACTCGCCTAGCCTTGCCAATGACAGGGGCATAACCCAGTGTATGACAGGTGCGCTTTGCCATACCCAGATACTCATTTTTCGTAATGATCTTAATATCAAATTGTTTTTCACTGAAATAATTCCCATGTTCTTCATGTGACTAATTCAGGTCATATCATTTGCTTTGCGTACTCCACCAGTTAACCACGTCAAAACCACATTTGAAATTCACGTCAAAACCGTGTCATTTTGACCAATTTTGTCCGCTGGGTATATGTGTTACATTGCTTTATTTATCATACCCAAAGTTGACTCAAGGCAATTTTTAATTGTGTTTTAATATCACAAAAAAACAATTACGTTATATGACATGTGCACATCATTCGTCATAATTCAAGGGTAAGAAAACATTGTTTGGATCAATTAATTAGTTTTACAATTTTTCATCATTTAGAACATTGGCAAAAAGAGTATATATATACAGGAAATTAAAAGACATTAATTCACATATTTCTTGAGAAAAATGTAATGGTTTGAATAGTTAGTATATTGAAATAAGATATTCAGCATGACTCTAGGTAATCTTGGATTGAAATGTATTCCAACAGTACAAAAAAGAAAGAAAAGAAATCCCTAAAATATATTAGAAAGTAAGAGAGTTGGAATATCATGTAACCTAAACCTGTTTCTAAATAACAATACATATTTCTGAGATTTAAGATTGCAGTGTTGCAGCGGTTTGTTATCATGGTGTCATAACCCTCACCAATTGGACAGGAAAATAGTTCAATAATTTGTTCCCAAAGTCTACAATAATACAATATCATTTTGTGGCAAGTCATGATTCAAGGATGCTACCTGAGGTCATATAATAATAGAAATAGTGCTCATCAGAGGGGCTCAAACTGTAGACTGATATATTGATGTATGAGGTGGAATGTTGTGCATATCCCAACACAATCCACTGTTGATTTTCACATCTATCTTATCACTAAGCCTGCATAAATCACACTGAAAAATTGCTACTTGTCTCCAAGCCAATTTGTATTCAGTTAATCATGAACACAGTACATTACGCATGACAGAATGCATTTAATCTGTTTTCTCTTCGGCACTGTATTGCAGAACAGTGGTAGACGAATATGGTTAGGGAACCGATCATTTAAATAACATGTTTAACTATGACATGATGTATGTGTCAATCAAAGGATCTGGGAGTGGATTTTCTATGCTGTGTATATAGCATGAAAGGGAATATACTATATTTCTGACATAGGTAGGTACATATCGTGTATGTAGGGTATATATCATGAATGCGATATAAAGGGCATATTTCATGAATGAGGCATGGAGGGTATATACCATGTATGTGGCATGGAGGGTATATACCATGAATGTGGCATGGAGGGTATATACCATGGAGGGTATATACCATGATTGTGGCATGGAGGGTATATACCATGTATGTGGCATGGAGGGTATATACCATGTACATATATGTGACATAAGGGTATGTGCCATATATGTGGCATAAGGGTATGTACCATATATGTGGCATAAGGGTATGTACCATATATGTGGCATGGAGGGTATATACCATGAATGTGGCATGAGAAGGGTATGTACTGTACATATGGCATTGGTTGGGCATATTCACAGGGCTTGAAATAGCTAATCAGGAGAAAATGGAAATCTGTCTTGTCAATCCTGAACCATGTGTTGACAAGAGCAAGCAGGCCGAGAAACCGAGCTGCTTGACAATATTTCCTGCCTGTCCCAGGGCAAGATTCACTTTCCTGCCATTCCCATCCTTATTTTGCTAGCGATCATCATTAGTCTAATCTGGGCTTATGGGTGTCCCTTATTACCACTCAGTATTGACTGTTGCTTATCGCCTGTACCTTGTAATACCCTCAAGGCAATCACACTAGGCCTGCCTGCATCATCTGTCTCCACTCAGCTCATCATCTCAAATCTGCCCCATTCAACACAAGAACTACCATGCTACTTTATGTAATATCAATCTTTGTTATAAGTAGTCCTCAATAATTATCATTGCACATCATGCAGGTATTCCTTATTGCATAACATCTAAGTACTCCTTACTGCACATCATTAATGTGGCCCTTGTGCCGGTCCAAGTGGTGGGGCGATACAGGGGACTAAGATAGTCGCACTATTTCAGTAGACCATTTATTTATTAATGACAAGGTGTGATATACAGGACAAAATGGCCACATTAGAAGCGTATATCATGGCAGGCTGAGTTACATACACAAGATGGTTGCACTTGTTCCTGAATCAAGCCAGGGGCTTGTGGTTGGAGACTAAGACACTGCACATCAAGCCATAGTGAGAATTAGGAGTGACGTGGCCCCAGCCTCTGTGTGTAATTAGCGGTGTGGGTGAGGATGACACTTGACTGTCAGTGTCTGCCATCAGCAGGTGTCATCCCTCCACTCCCTCGAGTATTCTTCTGCCCATATACCTCCCACTCTCACACCCATCTACAAACTCTCCCTCTACAAAAGTAATTTACATTTAGAGACCAATCTTGATGCGTTTGTATTTTATGACTTTCATCTTGTATACATCTTTCTAAAACATCTGGGGTAAGCGGCTTAAAGCTTTTGTGAAATCACAGAGGTCACAGCCAATTTTACGGAGATTTGAGTATGTGGTTTGTGGCCATGGAACTGTGATATAAACAAACTATCTCATTGAAATCAACCAAAATACACCTATCACGCTCATTGTATTTGCTGAAAATGCCAAGTACTTGGTGTACAAGCATGTGACCTCTATTGTGGTTTGTAAGGGTGTCATGCCTCTACCAATAGATAAACGTTAATGGACAAACAGGCCTCTCTGAGCCAAATCACACCAATGTCCCAAATTAAAGGGGCCCCATTGTTAGGGATACTTTACTTAGCAAGTATTTGCACAAGGTCACTGTTCACAACGTTTGTTGACAAAGTGTCCAAAGGACGATTTACTTGTTAGCAGAGGACTCATCTACTTTCAAATGGCACAGATATTTAAGTAGGGGAAATATGATAGATAATAACATTTAATCGAAAGGTTTATGGTTTAAATATTTAGAGTATGCAAGGAAAAAATGCTTAAAAATATCATTTCATGGATGCTTTAATGTAATTAAAAATGATTACACAATATTATTCTGAATGCAGGACAAACGTCATAGTTACTGTTGCCTATTTCCCATATTGTCTTTACTGGGACAGCCATTAAAATGAAATCTCAATTTTACATTGACCTTCTTAAGAATGTCTTATAACATATTGCACTTATCCGACATCATTATTCTACATTGCCCTGATTGTTACATTCTCATTCTATATCACCCTTATTTTATATCCTAATAAAATATATTTCCCTTATTACTAGAGTCTCATTCTATCATGCCCTCATTATGAGACCCTTATTCTATATTTCCCTTATTACTAGAGCCTCACTCTATGATGTCCTCATTATGAGACCCTTATTCTATATATCCCTTATTACTAGAGCCTCACTCTATGATATCATCATTATGAGACCCTTATTCTATATATCCCTTATTACTAGAGCCTCACTCTATGATATCCTCATTATGAGACCCTTATTCTATATATCCCTTATTACTAGAATCTCATTCTATCATGCCCTCATGAGATCCTTATTCTATATTCCCACGTAATATTACAGCTTCAATCTATATAGTCCTTGTAATATTATTACTTGAGCCCTTTTCTGTAGTGTCCTTATTACGACAATCGCATTCTATATTTTAAAAGAACCTCATTCAAAATATATTTATTGGTGGCATTTCCTCTTCTGAGACAAACCTTTTCCTTTCTGTAGCAGTCTAATTCTACATTTTATGGCACTCTTACATCAGTGTTACATCATATATGATGGTTTGGTGTTAGCTGTAATTGATTGATATATACCTTACAAACACTCAGGCTCTTGGAAACAGCCATGGTATTGAATTATATCAAAATCTTTTTTGGACAATTCATGCTAGCTCTTACTTTGTGCAGTTGGCATTGACTCAATACTGTTATTTCCAGAGAAACATTTCCTTGAATTTGATTATGTTTGTTGTTATTTCCAAAGCGGTGGAAAAATAGGGAGTGCAACAAGTTGGTTGATGTAAGGTTTGAGGTTACAATTTGCGCGGTTTGACTAGATTTGGCACTGCAGATTGCATCAACTCAGCAGCTACCTTCAAAATGCTGTCACAGTTTGATGACGAATAAATTCACGCCTTTATTAGCTTTAACAAAACACAAAATTAATTATTCCCATAGTTTATCATCAAATTATTAGTGGGATTAATGCAGAAGTTGCAAATCAAGAGGCTTATGAGTTTTCCTACTGTCCTTAGAAGATCCACGATTTCGCCATGCAGAGTAGTGCTTTTCATACCTTTCTCACAAAAAATAGGGTATTTTCGATGGACTCCCTACGTTAACTATTCATTTTGTTTAATTGCCCAGTTTGGTAGATCAAACTGGAGTTAAAGGTTGAACAAGCAGCTTATTTACCCCTGTTCAGAGAGGTCTATTATTAGAAGTACATGGGACACTCCTGGCTATATAAGCAGGTGTTCAGCACAGTTTCTCTGCTGCTCAATTTTGGTTCCACCGTCCCGCCCTTCATGCAAATTATCTTGCCATTTAGGCGTAGTTACCTAACTGAATTAACAGTATACAGGTCATCCATAATGTATATTGCAGGCTATAAATGCCATCACATCACAAATTATCATTTTGTGCATCCTTTTTAGGTTAAGGGTTTATATGATTATTTATCTGTTATTATTTGTAAACATTTATTCGGTGGTTATTTGTTAAATAAAGCATAAATGGCATATTATTTCAGTCTGCATTGTTCTCTTTAACAGAGTTTACCAGTTGTTAAGGAGCAAAGTAAGGCTCTCATACCTCTCAGTCATATTTATGTTATCTCTAAAGTTACAGCACAGTATTTGCCTCATTTAGTGTTTGCCCCTGTTTCGTATGGCACAGTGAGAAAACGTGTTTGTTATTTAAATATTTGATGAAAATGCTTTGTCGTTCACTATTATAGGAATTATCACAGAGATAATTCCATTTTTACAAGTGCAGGGCAGGAAAGCTGGCACTCAGATAACCCTCTGGAGGGGGGATAAGATAGGCGGCAGCACCAGTCCTCCTTGGTGACCTACATTCATGCACCCTGATCATAACAAAGACTGCTGCATGCTTTTGCTGCTTGTTACATCAAATTTCTGCATGTAAGTAAAGTTTTAAAATATACAGTATATACATTGTCTATTTACTTGTCCATGCCAAAGAACAAAGATATGTGAATTATTAAATTGTTTAGTAACATACATATTAGTCAATGAAACCTGTTCCTTATAGTATTTCTAGGTAGGATAGCATTATATTACTGTTAACTCATATAAGATGTATTTTTACATGTCTTTCAACATTTCATGGATATTTGTTATAACCTCATCATATAAGGTTCACTCAGTTAATAAATATTTATTTTACCCAAAATAGTCTGCCTTTGTTTTTCCTGCACTGCATTTGTAAAAAATTAATTGGAAACACAAAGATGTATGAATTTTCATCAGGTGGGAAGTGGAATTAGATCCCTACTGTTGCAATGAATTATATACTGAGAGGTTTTCTAGAATTCTTTGCAGTTTTATGTCAGAAAACCAAACATATGAATAACAATATGACTATTCATTACACAATATAATATTGTAAAATGGCATTATACAACTGTTATAAATATCAGAGGTTAATTCATATTATGTCATGTGCCAGGTCTATCGATATTAGATTGTGCAAATATTTGCAAAATCAGGTATTATCTGAAGTAAAAATACGACTTAAAAAACTTTTCTTGGAAAACAAAACTTGTTTAGTCCAAACACACCTTGGCATGATTGAAAGAAGGCCTAGTTTTATTGGTGGTTTCAGTTTGGTTGTATCTATTGGCGCTGACATGTATCTGGACGAGACAATCCAGACCAGGTTAGTGTTGTGAGCAGATCACGTTGCCACATCACCACAGATCTCATATTAACCACTCACATGTGCTGCTTCTAAATATCCAGCTTTCTTGATGTCTAAATATTACTAATCTAGCACTGATGAAATGAAATAGGTGTAAGTATTATAATCATTTATATCTTGTTTCCACGGTTATTCTACAGACACACATAGAAGTGAAAATGGTTGTAATTTTTCACAATGGTTTAAAAAATGAGCATATCTTTTTTCTATAGCACTCAAGGCAAGACAAAGCCACACGACTGAGACAAGAGACACTCAGTATTCCAGAGTTGTGAGCGACTCAGTGGATGAAACCCAGCCTCGTTGTGAAAGAATGCTGATCGATACAACTCATTTACTTCGTCATGTTGATGCATTTCACAAAGTTAACCAAAATCAGGTACTCAGGCAAACTGCCCTGACCTGCTCACAAGGTCTCTGATTCGTCTGTAGCAAAAAGTTTGAAATACTGAAAGAGGTCACTTTGATTGGTGGCTTTTGAATAAAGTGAACACACAAAACAGATTGGACAGATTGAGAGCTTCTCTTCTGTTCACCATTTTCTACTTCTGTAAATATATCTCGTTACAATTTGAAGGTTTTTTTGTTTTGGATTTAATCACATTTGTGATATCACATATTATGTACATTCATATTATACATACACTATATATATATATATATATATATATATATATATATATATATATATATATATATATATATATATATATATATATATATATATATATATATATATATATATATATATATATATATATATATATGATCTACAAATATAATTACTGTTCCAGACAGATAACAGAGGGATTGTTAATGTCTACATAAATATGTTGTTCTGTCGCCCAAAAGGTCACAGGAGGTAAATGGTGCTTTGACGACCAGACGACCAGAGGGAGACTGATGCCAATGATTTGTTTGAAGGCGACAGGGGATGGTCGTTCTGGGAGACAACTCCTATAAAACAATCATCAAGATATGCCTGCTGCTTCAACACCCATGTCTCATATGATACATACATGTTTAATAAACGCTTCAAATCTATATAGATGTGGTTTGTAAATACTTGTTTATCCAACAGTCTTTCTTTTTGAGCCTTTTTTTGTCAGAAAACAACTGATATATTCAGTGGGCCGATTCATTTTTATCGCTCTATATTCAAATTAGTTTACTTCACTTCGACATATGTATTCACCTTTATCGATCTTTTATGGTTCACCTTCTCCAAAATGTGGCTCAGATTTATTTAGCACTTGACGTGCAATATATACGGTCAAAATGCATAGTAAAGTGCCTTGACGTGTCCGATGATAACTAAAATTGTTTTTATAAAATTGTTTTTATAAAATTGTTTTTATAAAATTGTTTTTATAAAATTGTTTTTATAAAATTGTTTTTATAAAATTGTTTTTATAAAATTGTTTTATAAAAAGTAGTAGAATAATAAACTGGTTTTGAGCGATATTGGCAGTAATTATCAGTCTGGGGGTGTCAGATTGGTCTATCCCCTCTTTTCCCTGCTCAATGGTCTGAATCCATGCAATACTCCGCCTATTCTGGGATTAACAAGAACAATGAACAGGACAGGCCAACAGATAACCAATGGTGGCCGGGCTGAGGCATGCAAAACGCCGCTTATTCTGAATGCAGCCACAGGACACTTAATGTGTAAAGCTTAGCAAGTCCCGCCTTTTTCCCGAAATAAGCAAGAACTGCTGTCTGAAAATTCTGCATAGTCCAGAATGATGGAACACATCTGCTGTCTGAAGCTGAGCAAACGTCTCTCTAGGCTAGAATAATCAAGAACTGTTTGCCTCGTTCAGAAAAAAACCCCAAGAACACCGCTGTCTGAAGCTGAGCAAACGTCTCTCCAGCCTAGAACAATCAAGAACTGATTGCCTCGTTCAGAAAAAACCCAAGAACCTCCGCTGTCTGAAGCTGAGCAAAACTCCGATGATTACAATATAAGCAAGAATTGCTGTCTGAGAATAAGCAGCAATCTACATGTTGTAGAATGAGCAAGGTTTCTGTCTCTCATTCCCGGCAAGGTCGAGGACTTAGACTAGGCTCGACTGAGAAAGGAGGGTATTTATTTAGGATATGTTACTAATTGCTCATTAGCATGCCATCAACAATCTATTTCTTGTGTTTCGTGTGCACCTAATAGGGGAGGAGTAATTTCAATTGGACGTATTTTGACCTAAATGCTAGAAAGGTCATTAGTATATAATTACAAAGTCACTTATCTCTCATTTAAATCTTTCTGGTTTCTCATTGTGATTTTTTTAGCATTATCATTTTCGTTATCTGGCAACATAGAGACTTGACCTTATTCCGTGATAACTAGCTCGTACCTTTTGGGGCGGCACATTCTCCACGTTATCAATATTAGCCTGAGAAGTAGTTAATACCGGTATAAGAGGAGGCTTTCTACCATAGATTAGGAATTACAGGAATCAAATTCATATAACCATATTTATACTCCACACTAATGCCAATTTGTGTGAAAAATTCTAAATATTCTAAATCATTACACATATTCATTAAAAATATTTATGATTAATATATTTTATGCCCATCAATCAAATCAAGTCCAATTCACAGAGCAAAATGCCATTATGATTCTTACCCACCATACCTGTCTTTTCCCATAATGTACTCCTTGTTATATTGTGAAGCAGATGCATGGTGTAGGAGTATATAAACCCCTTAATGTGCCACTTACACATACCATCAACGACAATGAATACAACAACCATCAAGAATTATCCAACAGATTAAATCAGCCATAGCGTTTATTCCAAGATATATTGCACCACCAATTTGCTCAAATTTAGATTACAAGCTCTGGACGCTCTGACATCACAGCATGTTGGTCCATTCGGGCCGCATAATGTGCCCAGTTTGAGCATTCCTCAAACTGTTACCACCCAACCATAATGGAGGACATAAAATCTGCCTTTGTTCGACCACACGCTTTGGTCATATTAGTAACACGTTCTTAAATAGCGGATTATTGCCGAGCAAGCACTTGGTTTCCCAAATGTTGAACTATCAGCTTAACCATGTCTTAACTCTCCGTCTCCCTTGATAATTAAAATGAATAGCAATGTTGAATGATTATTGAGTGCCTATGAGGCCCTTTGACCCGTGAACATGAGCTACTTTGACCCCCGGTCAGCAAGATGCCGCCATCTTGCTTGCCCCCATGCTTGTCTCAACCTACCAGAGGGATCATCTACTCAGGAATCTGTCTTCATTATGATCCACCCATAGCGGTTTGAAACCTACAGTAATGAGATTAGACATTCAGATTAACTGATTAACCATTGTATGTGGCACCATTCCGAGCGAATGGATAGGCACAGTATAAAACGCAACTCCCTGGGCTAGGCAAGTTTTATCTCTGTAAATGATATGAGGTTGGTCTTGGGTGAGGTCAGGGGTGGGGTTGAAGGTGAAGTAGGCCGATGAGTGAGGATCCTACCTGTCTAATATATTAGAGGTAAGGAAGGGAAAGGCTCGTCCCATAGACTCAGCCAAGCCGTATCCATGACCAATGCTATATGCTATACAGAAGTACATATGTCTGGCCTGGTATTGTTAAGTGTAAAATATATCAATGCAGGTGTCTCTCATTCTTGAAGTCAGCAATCTATGACACATGGGGTGATTGATGAGGTACTAAACTCCTCCACTGATAGAGACATCTAAATATAAGTCTGAGTACTTCCATTTACTGCACGCCTGTGACGTTACCACATTTTTGCTTGAGCATTTGAGTAGTTAATTTGTCACTTTCCGATAGTTTGCTGGAGGGTATTTTTCATCCAGATATGCCAAAAAACAGCCTTGTTTTCAAAGATATATTGTCTGTATATAACTGTTTTTTTTCTGGTTTCTGCTTCAATAAATCACCTAAACGTTCAAACTGTAATTGTGGGTATTTGTAGTAGGAACATAGACATTCTCATGTGACATCTATGTTTTGTACTGGGTAGACCACCATGTTGAGTCTGGCATTCTTGAAGCTTATCTCTAAGATACGTCTTATATATGACAGACCACAAAGTTAAACCTCGCATAGCTGCCGGATTCCCCACACCTCCCAGGTCAAACCATCCCCAGTTTTCACTCCGAATTGCACGTCTAATGAGCATCAAGTCTCGCGATAAGCTCACACCTTTGGTGAGCATCTACGAGAATTTCACCCCGACCCAGCAGGGGAATTTGATGAGGTGGAACACACAGTAATCAGTCGATTTAGCGTGCTGCAGCTCTGACACAGCCAATGAATGACAGGTCTCATTTCAAAATGGCCCAAAATAGCTCTCAGATCCAATGTCATAAATAACCGACATTAGTTATCGCTAAGCTTTCTTTTTTGACAAACATGACCAGGAATTGTTTAATTTCCACAAAACTATAACCTTCCACATTGCTCTTATGATAAGATATCTGTGACGGACTCGTAACTTAAGCGAGCTCTTGTGAACAAAAATTATGTTCATTCAATTGTCTACACTTTGAATTGCTTTGATTTGTCCCTTACTTATATCTTCATATCTATGGCAATAGTGTCATACATCATGTAATATCCTCAGAGATATTTATATATATATATGGCAATAGTATCATACATCTTGTTATATCCTCAGATATATTTATATATATGACAATAGTGTCATACATCTTGTTATATTCTCAGATATATTTATATATATGGCAATAGTATCATACATCTTGTTATATCCTCAGATATATTTATATATATGACAATAGTATCATACATCTTGTTATATTCTCAGATATATTTATATATATGACAATAGTATCATACATCTTGTTATATCCTCAGATATATTTATATATATGACAATAGTATCATACATCTTGTTATATCCTCAGAGATATTTATATATATGGCAATAGTGTCATACATCGTGTTATATCCTCAGATATATTTATATATATGGCAATAGTGTCATACATCTTGTTATATCCTCAGAGATATTTATATATATGGCAATAGTATCGTACATCTTGTTATATCCTCAGATATATTTATATATATGACAATAGTATCATACATCTTGTTATATCCTCAGAAATATTTATATATATGGCAATAGTGTCATACATCGTGTTATATCCTCAGATATATTTATATATATGGCAATAGTGTCATACATCTTGTTATATCCTCAGAGATATTTATATATATGGCAATAGTATCGTACATCTTGTTATATCCTCAGATATATTTATATATATGACAATAGTATCATACATCTTGTTATATCCTCAGAAATATTTATATATATGGCAATAGTGTCATACATCGTGTTATATCCTCAGATATATTTATATATATGGCAATAGTGTCATACATATTGCTATATCCTCAGAGATATTTATATATATGGCAATAGTGTCATAAATCTTGTTATATCCTCAGAGATATTTATATATATGGCAATAGTATCATACATCTTGTTATATCCTCAGAGATATCTGAGTCATACGATGGATTAGCTTTCATTGCATACTACCAATCACATTTATCCTGTGAAAGCTGATGATTTATTTGCACATATATGCACACTATAATGCAAGATGCTTACATCAAGCACAAATAAAAATCAAACCCCATCAAACACACTGCTGTATTGGCAACATTCTGTGAAATACAAAATGCAATTTACGACATTACTGTGGTGGACGTATGAATCTTCCTATGGTAATAATGCACTGTTCATATGAATGAACAAAACAATTTGTACGTCAAATTTGTTCTGAAATGAAAATGTGTTTTCTGCCATTTTTAATACTTATTTTGATTACAAATCGCCTGCAAAATAATCACAGCCAATGAATGACAGGTCTCATTTCAAAATGGCCCAAAATAAATCTCAGATACATTGTCATAAATAACCAACATTAGTTATGCTAAGCTTTCTTTTATGACAAACATGACCAGGAATTGTTTGATTTCCACAAAAACTATAACCTTCCACATTGCTCTTATGATAATATATCTGTGACGGACTTGTAACTTAAGCGAGCTTTTATGAACAAAACTATGTTCATTCAATTGTCTATACTTTGAATTGCTTTTATTTGTCCCTTACTTATATCTTCATAAATATGGCAATAGTGTCATACATCTAGTTATATCCTCAGAGATATTTATATATATGGCAATAGTGTCATACATCTTGTTATATCCTCAGAGATATTTATATATATGACAATAGTGTCATACATCTTGTTATATCCTCAGAGATATCTGAGTCATACGATGGATTAGCTTTCATTGCTTATTATCAGTCACATTTATCCTGTGAAAGCTGGAGATTTATTTGCACATATATGCACACTATAATGCAAGATGCTCACATCAAGCATAAATAAAAATCAAACCCCATCAAAAACACTGCTGTATTGGCACCATTCTGTGAAATACAAAATGCAATAAAACGAAAACACTGATATCTATTTACGACATAGCTGTGGTGAACGTATGAATCTTCCTATGGTAATAATGCACTGTTCATATGGATGAACAAAACAATTTGTACGTCAAATTTGTCCTGAAATGAAAATGTGTTTTCTGCCATCTTTCATACTTATTTTGATTACAAATCGGCTGTAAAATAATCTATCTTTTGGATTCCCCAGTCTGGGTGTCCTGTATGTTATTCTTATTTGCACATACATGTACACTTGAGGTGTCCTGTATGTTATTCCTATAACATATGCTGTGACATTAAATTCAACCGATTGGTAAGTGCACAAAATATTCATTCAAAATGTGATATTTTTATGGTCTTTGATAACTAATAACATGATGGTAACATTTGACCTGTTTCTTGAATGACAACATAACACTTGATATCAGGGTTAGGTTTATTTGTTGTTCCGATCTTGCTCTTTCCAGCACTTTCAGTGTGGGAGTCACGGGGTTAGAACTCGCTTTTGTATGGTATCTGAGTACCATCAGGAGACATGTCGAGGTCATGCCGGCTTCTCTAGTGATGTCATGCTTTCCCATAGACCTTGCCCAACCTCACACCGCCGGTTACATTGACTTTTACTTTATGAGACTTAAATTTAACAATGATATATAAATATATACAATCTCATTAATCATTAATCATTCTATTTTGCACATGAGCAGATTTCTCTGCTTGAGTAATGACGGGCATGATTATAGCCGCCCGGCTCTCAATCATATAATTTGTCAACATGGCAGCAAATGGTGGCCATATCTTCTGGGCTATTTGTCGCATTTCTTACTTCATTTGCCCCGCGTATGGCGATGTCGGGGAGAAAGCTCTAAGTGCGGGGTGTGTCCAAGGACATTGTGAAACCACCGTCTTCCACGTTCCATAACGAGGCTTCCAATATGGCGATCTAAATCCCGCTGGAATTCTCGCATGCTTGGGATTTTGTGAGATTTGTAGTTTGGGATCAACAGATTGACTGCTGCCAGCACATACTGCATTAAATATATTTTATGGCTTCTGCGAAATGGAAGAGCACATAACGCAAGCCATGAACGAAAACTTTGTTCATTGAGGAATCTTGGCAAAACAAATGACTTGGGGGCGATTGCAAATTACGACAGGCAAGTTGCACAAAGTTGGCAATAACGTACCAAAATATCCGTGAACTGAATGCGATTTATCTGCTAAGGAAATTGTTGTAGACAACAGGCTCTGGGAGAAAGACAATGCTCAATTAGGGAAAGATAATCCAAAAGGGATATGTACTTGACCAATGGGCCTATGCAAGATTTGTTACAAAACGTTTAAGACCTACCACTGCCAATAAAATAACAGTTCACTTGTTTGTAAAGGTATAACACATTTATTTATCATCCCAGTAGGGTAATTAGGGCCAAATATCCTTCTTATTGTGCGGAGGATATGGCCATAATATATTTTATTTCGACAGCCAATTTGTTTGGCATCACATGATGCAGATGGTGGAGTAGATGCAGTATTCCATTTCCGATAAACATTTTGAAGAAAATGCTTAAATATATAAAAAAAAAATTCAAAATAAAGTTACTAAACTTACTGACAAGATATGAAGTTTTAAAGTTGCCTATGATCACTTAAATCTAAAGCCAAAGATCATAAAAAATATATCATCAATTTTTTTTACAACATCCCACTATTTACAGCATGTAACAACTAACCTGAAACCAGCCAAGTTGTAGGTCAACATCTTATGTTCTATGAACGAGTAAAAAAATCCTACCTTTTTTTGCTCACTACGTTTCTTAGGGCATGATGTCAGAATTCTTGGAGTGGATAACATATCATCAAAACGCAAGCGACGTATGAGGGTTGCGAGTTGTATAGGTTCAGCGAGTGGGCAGGTGGCTGGATCGTTCACCTGTCTCACAGACCGCTTCCCCCGGCGGGAATCCCTCAGATTGTTTATCAACAGCTTGTGATTGTTATCAAAATACCATAGAGCAGTTTTGCAAAATTGGTATCAAATTAAGGAGTGAGTGTAGACCACCATGTGTTGCATTATTTTCCGCATGTTTTCAGTTGTTTCACAACAGTTTATTGTGAAGAAGATTAAGTCCATTCTGTAAAGAATAGGATGTGGGAACATGCCACCTGCGTAGATGACAACACGCACCAGGTGGCGCAAAACTCACAGACAAAACTTGTCATCGGACGTCTGTTTATGACACACAGCAAGCTCCGCATGACGTCACACATTGCCCATTACGTAGATCAACATTAAATGTTAAGGAAATAAATAAAACTAAATAATGCTGTGTGTACGTTGTAGTCTGACGTTCAAAGAGTGGTAAAATGGTACCAGACCTCAAACGTATACGTCATGACTGCAGAATAGATCACGTCCAAACGTAACGTACATATGTAAACGTGGGGTTAGAAAGGCTAACGTGTTGAGAGGGCAGAATGTAGGCGCCCTATTTTCCCAGGGCTCGTCTGCACTGTGTGCGTCAGGCGTTTCCCAAACTAGCATCACTACTCTAAATATACCCCTCCCGTGCTTAATATAGCCACCTCACTCAGCAGGGTGATGCCCTAGACTATATTATGTATACATGCTACATTTTGTATGATTTACACGCGGCCACGTCATGCTCAAACACACTGTCTTACGTAAAATGCACACATCTATATGGACGCCATGTCTTGCGTCTGTAGTGGCGCCCCCTGGAAATCGTGGTAAATGGGGCAAAAGACATGGATGACTTTGCAAATTCTGCCTGGCTTTGTCAGAAAATGAACCTTGCGTTGCTTTACCACTTAGGTTAGGCAGAGGTCTTTCAGCTCAAGGTTACGTAAGAGATTTATTAACTTCAACCTGCACACTCAAACAACCTTTATGTGTACTTACACTATAATCCTGAAATTATGCAAATATCATAGCATCATAACTATTGATATGTAATGCAACCGCAGTCCCATGAAAGTATGTCGAGTTTTTTCCCCCATAAATACAACAATTACACGATAAAAACACTACTTCTTTTTCCATATTAAAAGTTTATTAATTTTTAAGTACATGATTGAAATATAATAGGCCGCTATTTTCATTATATTTAGACACTCTCTGAGGTTGCAATGATGGCAATTCGATTAAATTTATTTCTGTCAATATTTCAATAACTAGCGTAACATATTTTTGTTCAAGATATAAAACAAATGATGGCACAACTCGCTTTTTTAATTTCAAAAATATCATTTTCCTGTGATACATTTTCTTCGGAAAAAGTATTAATCCAGTTTATTACCTATACTTAAGAATGATCACTACATCATTTATAACCCAAAAATACAAATATCTAATACCTGAACTATATCTATGTATATATATATATATATAAATATGCATCGCATCATTGGTAGAAATTGCCGCGCCGCTATCTTACACGTCATGTGATTAAGAATGAAAAAATCATCTACAAGTAAATCCATTTACATAATTCATCATATGTACTCCTCATTGACGCATACATATCTTATATACAACTAATAATTTTATAATCATAACTTTGCTGTGTTAACATTCAACATTCATTTTGGGATATATACAGATCATAACAATTAAACAAGGTCGTTTAAACAATAAATATAATATAACACTGTGCACATTATTCTCAATATTACTATCAGTACCTGAAATAACTATCATCATACCCAATTAAACTGTTTCTTTATATAACAGTCTTTGTCAAATGTGTAATTGTTTTTGTTTTCTCAATGTAGTAAAAAAAACATCCAAAAGATTAAATAAAGTGAAAAGAATGTCGATTATTCTAAAACAAGGTATGTTTTGGCCTATTTAAATTAAAAGACATATGTTCTTCATTGATGTGTTTTACGGCTGGTCACACGGCGCGTGGTACCTTCGCGTGGTCAGGGGTACACCAGGTGGCAGATCAGTGTGTTTTATGTATAAAGAGACGCATCATCGGCTTTTCAGTGATTTAAGATGGTATATACTTTGCCTCTTTGATCCTCCTTGCCAGCCTGTCAGCTAACCTACCCTGGATCTCAGGACCCCTTGCAGTCACGTGACCTTACCATGGTTCCTAGGGTTTCTACGTCACACTTGAACTTTTCATGCGAACTCAATGTCTGAGCAACACAGCTGTACACATCCCTAGATATTTCCTGCCAAATCTTCTCTCCATTGGCTATCCCAAGCTTAGAGACAATTTACAAAATATTTAACGTTAAATACAGAAGTATTGTTCATCAAACATAATAATATAATAGACTTTGGTTGGCAATTATTACGCCTGTATTCAAGTCACCAATTTGCTGGTAGTAAATATGATGTGAAAGGTCCAGATGCTTCTTCTACGCGCAATCATACCGGCTTCCATATTGGTTATCCTGATATTCTCCAATTTGTAAGATATCCCAGCATCCTTAGTTGACCATTTTACCCTTTTTAATCTGTTAATATAACAAGATGGAGGCTAAGAGCTGGACGCTGTGTGCTAGATATTCCACATATCTCTTGCGTTAATCACATGAAATGGCCTTCGTATATGAACCATTGTTCTCTTGACCAACCTAGTTCCATTACCTTTCTAGCAAATCCTGTTAAAACCCGACTGGCAACCTCTGTAAATTTGTGTTATTCCTACAGATCTTGGCCAACCCCGGCAGGTCACCATTGTGAGTATATATTGGTCAATCCCGGTTGGTCACCATTGCTTTAGATACTAGTCAAATACTAGCAGGCCACCATTACTGTAGACCTATTGCCTCCATTGCTGCAGATCTTGGCCAACCCTGGCAGGTCACCATTGTGAGTATATATTGGTCAATCCCGGTTGGTCACCATTGCTTTAGATACTAGTCAAATCCCAGCTGGTCACCTTTACTGTGGATCTCAGCAAACCCTGGCAGATCACCTTTATGGGTATATATTGTTCAACCCCAGTTGGTAACCATTGCTTTAGATACAGTCAATAAGAGCAGGTTACTGTTTTCCTGGTCTTGGCCATTTCTGGCAGGACAGCATTGCTCTAGATCTTGGCCAACCCCAGCGGACGCCATTGCTGTAAATATTGGTATACCCTGTGGTGACCATTGTAATATTCTTAAGATCTGTAACCAGACCCTATTTCTTTTAGTTGTATCTCACACAGGTGAAATGGGAGCGACTTTGTTCACCTACCTTGTCCGCCCCGGAGAGCACAAGCATTCAGTGTATATGTCCTGGCTGAGCCAACGCTTTCAAGTACCAAATGTAGACATAGAGTCAATCAATATCACTACCGTATTGTGTCGCACCCACATGACGTTATTGTCTTTTATAAGGAACATATGGATGTGACATCCATCATACATACAAGCTATGTAAATATATGGAGTCTTGAGACTCATTTTCATGTTAATTATTGTTGATATATTGTGCAAGATTTACATGGGAAGAATACACAACACGGTTGTCTTCTTCCCATACATGAGGTAGCTGCATTTATCAGAATAACAAATATTGTTTTAATTCGGTTAACTTTGTCTCAATGAATATGTAGATGATTGAGTTGAGTTCAAATAAATCTTTGTCAAACCCCAATTTGCTACAAAGTATTGTGAGATTGACAGACATTCAGGTTATCAATAAACAACACAGACATCACTCAAAATGAAAGAATTGGGTCAGTTCATGAGTCGTACATAGTACCTGTAAGTGTCCGTTTTTGATATGTTTCATGAACTGAAAAAAATAATGACCGGTCAATCAATTTTGTCTTCATGCAGCAATGAAAACTGGCACCGAATGACCGGAAGTGCGCTTCTCATGTGCGCGACAACACCACAGCCATAGCAACCAAAATGGTGGCAGCTGTGGATGAGGTGTTACCAAATTTGAGACCGCTAGATTTGAAATGAATTGTTGAGGATAACCCTGGTATTCCCTGCTATGTCTCACGTTTCCCCACACTGTTGTCTCTGGGTTCTGAGGAAGTTATCATACTGCTGTTTCCAGTCCACAATATATTTTGTACTCCATTCATGGAACTGTAATTTCCACTCTTTCTCTGCTTCTGTCATATCCACTGAAAATAAATAAAAACAGTAAATGTTAAACAGACACCAAGACAAGATAGGTTACCAAAGTGCAAAGGTATGGTTTACATTTTTAAAAATGTGCATTTACTCTATTTGTGCCATAGACGTCATAAAATATTATGAGCCATATATAATGTGAACTCCATTTGTTTCACATTTTATACAAGTTATATATAATACATAGATGGCATATTGCAGTGCCCCAGACAAAGCTAGCGACTGTCAAACATCAATAGAGTTTGCATGCCAAATCTGAGTGAAACAATGTAGCAGCAACACCCTCAGGACAAATACTTCTCTGCGAATTCCATCACCGTATAAAGACAATATGTCTTCTTTAGGAAAGAAAATTATGGTTTGAGATATCGCGTGATTGTTTCATTTGTACCCTTTGCTACTATAAAAAATGAAATTATTTTGGTGACATGTGTCGTTTTGAAGAATTATCGATGCCAAATCAAGAACACTGACAGCTTTCTTTTTTATATGTGTATTCTATCAGACTCTTTTGTTGCAAAAGATATGTCACATGTGTAGTGTATTTGCGGATGGTAATAGTCTCTCTGATGTTTGTAACCAAACAAATTAGAGATTTAATGGTCAGTAGATCCAGAATCAGTAAAGGCTTTCTTGACAAATTCTCAGACACAAATGTGATACTAGCGTTTATATTCCAATATAACTGACATATCTTTTCATTGTTGTTCTGTCTAAAATAAAACAGAAATATTGTCTTGGTATTGCTTGCATTTCAAGTTTTAATTTTCAATTTTGTTTGTTTGTGGATAAGGACGTCCCAAAAATGCTCAATTACAATAAAGGTCTTTCGAAAACTTTAAGGTTCGCTACTAGTTGCTATTGCTCATAAACTATCTAACTTCAAGAGATACCTTTAGGAAAGATGGTTTGGTTTTGATGATAAATCACTGCCAATATGTTCTGAGTGGTAATTAAACTTTGTCATTTTGAGAAAGACCCATCTTCTTCAGGTCAACCAGGGATACTTAAAATATCAGCAAACTATCCAAGGTGATCTCTATGCCATATCCTATTCCGAGTAAGATCAATGTTCACTTCATAGTGGGACTCATCAGTCAATTCCTCATTAGTAAAATAGCCAAGAACAGAGCCCTTCGTAGCCTAGAGGAGAACCCCATAGCTCTATGGTAGACTAAAGAAAGCCCCCGTATCCCAGAGCCGACTATAGTGGGATGGCTTGGTGAGAATCGTGGTACCTATATAATGACACACAGGATTGAGGCGCTAAATATTCGATTTATCAACACTTCTTGATGACTTGGAAGTGCTGCAAGGGATTGGGGGAAGATCTGAGGCTCGTTACTTCATCTATAGCCAGGGATTTGTTCTCTTACAGCTAGAGACACGATGCTCATTAGGTAGATATACAGACAGACTGGCTGTAATCGCCTCCAAAGCAGCACGGATCAAGCACACTTGCATTGGTCATTTTGTGTGATTTTCGACATTTATAAAGATAGGGAAATTGAATCATTTTTGTCAATTCGAACCGGAACTAATAGGTTATTTACATTAATTATCAACCACATGTGCAACATCATACATAAATGATACATTAAATGCAAGGAATACAGTTGCACATTTATCATTCTGAATAAAAGTGTCACAATAATCAGAGAGATAATAATTAAATCATATCGTTAAATCATAATTACTTTCACTCTTGATATCATAAGCATCTATTTAATATAAATATTCAATTTACCTTTTTGTATTGTGTTAGTATCCTTATGAGTAGACAGAGAGGCAGAGATGAGAGTCAGGTCAGTTGAATGCTGGGTCCATGCAGGGTGATAGGGAAGCCAGAACTTAGTCCAAACCGCAACCATTAGTAGTGTCACCCACACCAAAGCAACTATACAGGCATTACCCACACCGTTAGTGCACAAAGGGGATACAGCTTTACACCAGAGTTAGAATCCTTCTCAGGAAATAAAGTTGTATAGATTTTTCTATATCTTATAAAGGTTAATACTCTTAGCAAATATCTTAATTCTAACAAATAACACATTTTTGAAATAGTTAATACACAACATCTATCTTAAAATGAAATAATCATTTATCTCCCAGTATTATGGATATTGCTAATACATTACACCCCTCATCTTAATAAAAACAATCATACATATCCAGCCATCTTAAAGTGATTTCTTTCTCAAATAAATTGTTTTATCCACTTTATTACCAATTACATGAGAACAAAGTGCATTTTTTTAGGTTGCTTATAAATATGTAAACACCGTTTATGTATAACTGATTCAGGATGAATGGTGTAGGTTCAAGGGAGAGAAGGCTGATAAATAAATGTTTCAAATCTTCCACATGTCCTGAATGCTACCAGCAATGAAATATATCGATGATCATAAGTTTGAATAAATCACAAACAATATCCCATATCCGGCGGAGCTCGATGTAGGCTGATGCAGAAGAGGGAGAGACATATGGTGTTTACCCAGGACAGGAGGTCATGGCTGCCACCCGGCCAGGTCAGCTCTTCCTTATGATACATTGCTTATTGCATTACACATCAATGCCATCATTTCTCTATCCGCGACACACAGTAAAGCTGCAATGCTTTATATCCCCACAAAATCACCCCGCAAAATCCCCAGTGATATCAGTTATTTTGACAAAATCTTTGGAAAAATAAAGGAATCAAATTGAATTTTCACATTGTGACCTTGAACATTTTGAGTGAGACTTAACCAAGGCGACTCAGCACTTTTGTGGAAATTGTGGACCTGGAAATCACATGGGAATATGGGAATATGGTCCCCGACACTTATTACTAAATCTTTGATGTATTTCAACATCGACATAAAATATCGGTATGATTTAGATTACCATGAGTGACCATTTCTGGGGAACTTCTTTCCCACCCATCACCTCTATGACCCTCCGCTGACCCACTTTTTCAGAACCACATGACCATCATACCAATGCGCATTGACTGAGTTATTGTTCACAGTGGACCAAAATGAAAAATGTCTGATTCCGCCCCCTGTGAAGATTATAATTTCCACATGAATAAATTATAGCGGACAAAGGTTAAATCTTGAGAGATCAATGGCTTTGGGTTTGTGGAGAGAGAGAGCCAATCTCTGACCTATGTATATTGAACTTGTATCTTGTCCAAATGCACATTGATTCATGTTGGGCCAGACAGTCCAGTGTAAAGCTACATAGCTCCCCGTGGTCATAATAAGCACATATTTGTATTTGAACACTGACATCCTCCAAACCATTGCCATTATAAAGCATCGTCCTCTGGCTTGCCACGAGATGATAGCCATTGTACTTGACAACTGATGCATAGCATCATTAGAGATAACCATCTTTCATTTACAGCAATTGCCAGTGATAAAGATAATAACAGCTATGTGTTGTATATAATTCATGTACCACGTGATTGGAGCTCATTATTGTCTTATAATGTGATCTGTCCCACCATACACCTTTTGTGAATAGCTTTAACTTATTCTATTGAAAGAGGTATGTTATGAACGGTCTGGGATATCTTATACATTGGATAATTGCTTGCACAAGGATGATATTGTCTTCACTAGCCTGTCAGCTCAAGTCATAGATCAAATGAGAACTGTCTGGCCTTCTCCATCCTATCTCCTCATTGTCTGACCTCCCTCTCTTCTGTCGTAACTGTCGATATCCTATACTCATATTATTAAGTGCATGAACAGCCCATGGATTCTACGAGAAAGAGATAGATTGCTACATTCAAGGAGAAAACACATCCAATAAAAAGATGGAAAGTTGTACTATAGCCGTCTTCATACATTTCAGCGTCAAATGCATATGAAAATTCTTTTGATAGTCTTTTTTCTTAAAGTTTAAATATATTTTAAAGTGGAAATTCATCTATCGATAATGGAGACTTTATATATCGTCTCATCTAAAGAACTATTTAACAGCCAAAGTAAAAAAAAATATTAGCAGCACACAACATTCACATTTGATATTATCGATATGCAATTACCATTGAAAATTCGTACACATTCACACTGTCTGCAGGATACACAGGAAATGACATTGAAAACTCATCGATATGCTGAAGCTTGGGAACAGTGAGTCCTATGTGCAAAGGTATAGACCTGGGCTTCTGGCAGGGAAACTAAATGTGGCCCTGTCACAGTGGGAGTGAGACATGGAAACATGGCCATGGGATTACCGCCCCAGGGGGCGCGCTGGCAGGATCACCGGGTCACCACAGTACAAAAAGTCCCCATAATTTCTCAGATGACCCAGAATAAAACCATTTAGATTTGCCATTATGAATATCAATTTTTACCAGTGGCAAAACAGACATTTAATCACATTTCTCTCTGTTGGGGTAGTAACCCTTTTGCTAAAGGCCATTATTATATCTATATCTATGTTTTTCTCACGTGAATATTTTGTGATTAAAAAATCTATTTGCACGGAATTCAAGTTTAATGAAATCAATATATAGTTGTTCATTGACCCATTGGCAAACATAGGAGCTCTTCTGAATTCAAACTATGTTTTAACTCAGAAATATAACAAAATAATTAATATGAACTAAATATCATGAGGTCTCATGAGGACGAGATTTGGTAGCAGGTGGCGCCCTCTATAGGTCAAAGATTAGTGGCCCCCAGAGGACAAGTCCCAGCAGTCATCCCTATAGGTCAGATTGTCCAATATAGCTACGAAGGATAGAATGTATAGCATGACAGAATGTTAGATACAGGGAACGATGGGGGTAGAAATGAACTTGGGATGGAAAGAGTTACTGATGAGAAGAGAAGGCTGACAGAACAAACAAGATACTAGGATGGTTTATTTTGTCTGTGCAAAGGAGTCGACAGTGTCGCTATCATGCCGAAACACACTCAAACAAAAATAGATAGCAAATTGCCTTAGTTTGTGTATGTAAACACGGCATATAAACAAGAAGGCTCTACCCAGTTAGCAACTCAAGTCGGAATACAAGACAACGAAGTATCAATAAATATTCCTCATTGCTACAATGTGTAAATAGACGAATAAAGACAAAAGAAATATCAAAGGTTGTGCCATGTTCCTTTCCAAAGCACATGATCTATCCTTGATATCTGAGCTGCAGAGCTCTAAGTGTGAATATGATTCATGGTTTAACTACTTTAGATTGGAAGAGACGTGGTTAAATGCTTTACACAATGAAAAATTCATTATATTGATTCTATACTAATGCCCATGTTTTACTCTTAACCTTGGGAGCGACGCCTATATGAAAAGGGTATGCGTTCAATACAGCAATGAAATGAATATCTCACAATGAATTTCTGAAAGGAGACTTTGGTTGCATTTATGGTGATTTTATTTTGCACCTTTACTGGACAGTGGGAATGGGTCTTCACCTGTTGAAGCACGGTATGGAAATGACTATGGGCGGATCGATACTGGCTGGCACAGATTTACGATCTGAAAAAATCACTGTGTCCCGCAAAAGCTCACCACAGAGACATCCATCAGTCCGCAGGGAGAGGACCTCAAGGACCTTACCCATACACACCATGACCAATGAAATAGACTCAGTCACCCTACCCATAATTATCACTCACAAAGTATGCCCTATGGGGCCAAGCCTGGATGGTTGAGAGTCAATTCACTCCAGCCCCTAAGAACCAAGCGGAATTTATTCTTTAGGCCAGTTTATCTTGAGTCCAGGAGGAAAAGAGGACACGGTGAAGGAGTGTGGGTAACCCAAGGTGGGTACTAATCATACCCCGTCAGTCACTGATAACCCCACCCCTGCCCTGTCATGGCCACCATCAATATCCCAGCATGCTCTAAACCAAGCCATAACGAGGCCAACAGTCACGTGATTTATCTCAGTAATAAAGTCTTCTGTAGATCAAAGGCAGACTTTTCTGTTGCCAACCAATCATATGTCCGTGAGGTCTTCAGTGTGCTACTGCCATGTAATAGTGCTGTCATGGAATCTTTCATGTGCACTGCTCACTTTGCGACATTACCCACACAACACTCTAAATTATCAACCAAATTGAAAAGCAACATTTCCTGAATTGGTCCACAATGAGTGATTTTCTGTACAACTTCCTACGGAGTGAAGATGGCTGCTATCCATGATCCTGTGGACGGGTATCCTACCCAGGAACAGATCATAATGACAACAGAGAAGAGCGTGCAAATTACATGTAACTCTATTACACCCCTTTGTCAAGGCTCCGTGTCGCTTTCCTTGCCAACATTTTGCACATAAAGTGTCATGCAAATTGTGTGCCACGAGAAGGAGATGAAACCGATAAATGAGTAAGGGCTATACAAAGATACTCCCGGGGATTGACACTCCCTGACACGGAAGAAAAAACATCGCAGTTTAAGAAGCAAAGCATTCAAACAGCGTGTGACGTTTAATCTTTGATTTCTTTGTATTTGTATTAGATTCTACCGAGATTGATAGCTCTTATAGTACATAACATATTATGACAAGGATTTTACTTGACATTAGATATATCCATTTTTTCCTTATTCTCACCTCTCTAAGCACAGAATAAAACATAACTAGTTTAGAAATTAGCATAGCTTATTATATATAATAACTATTGACTACAAGTGAGTCACTGTAAAGCTCAGAGATTATGTCAACATATTAGTTCTCGAGTAATGAGGATAGGTTCTATCAAACACAGTGTATTAGGTATGACTCTCTTGGTTATGAAATATTCTCTTCATTAATGTGTCTAGTATACGAGTCTGCAACACATACTTTTCTCAAACAAACTTCAAAGAGATGTATGGTTTCATAGGTAAACTTCTGCAAACTCTTCTGCAGATATGGTAGTAAAGATCAAAACAGAAAAGGCATGTCTATACCTGATCGGACAGGTTTGGTCAAACTCTTTAGCTCACTCAACTTTACTTAGCTTTACTTCACAACAACCAATGAATCCGTGAGGTATATGCACATATCTACAGAAGAGAATGTTTCAATGTATCTGAGGGATGACATAATATTAAAATTAGTAAAAGATTATTCATCATGTGTGAATGCATTTCACCCATGCATTTCACCCCATGCAGTAGACATAACACCTAGAAAGTTGGATTAAAGGTAGAAAAAGTCAACGCTGAACGACAACAGGCTTGTTGTCACACCTACACACTAAAACAGTTACCATAGATCTAAAGAAATGCAATTTAAACATAAACTTATAATGTGAACTTACTGGTGGCGGCGACCAGACGAGGTAGGTATTCCTTCCAGAAGGCACATTCTTTGGCTCGGGGTCCTCGGCCGACTGCCCGGGACTTGTCCGGCTGATGTAGGTACTTGGAGTTGAGTTCTAGGTACTCCTTGCCCTTTGGCGTATGGAGTGGCCACTCGTTGAGACTCGGCCTACCGGGTGCCCTGTTCGGATCACTGAAATAACACAATACTATCTTTAAACATGCTTTTTAATTAATCAAACACGTTCTCACATTTTGCCAAAGAACGCCTAAAAGATTATCCATCATTATTTCACATTTTAAGACAAAGACACAAATGGTTTTACATATTAAGCTTGGACAAACTTGGATTAGATTTCTTTTGGGGTGATTGGTCATGACACCAGGTAACAGCTCTTAGCATTATGGGGAACTGTAGTAGCATTAATTATAAACACATCTTTATGTCTTGAAATCGTTCACAAAGTCATGGAGGTCACAGGCCATCTTACAGAGATTATGATTATGTTTAAATAATATGGGGTCATGAAACTGTGCTACAAACAAGCTATCTCCCTGAAATCAACCAAAATACACCTGTAAAAAACTGTGTTTTGTTGAAAGTGCCTAGTGCTATGCCCACACTCATGTAACCACGTAAGGCAATAAGGCCTGTATCAATACACAAACACCAATGGACAAACTGGTCTTTGTAAGTCAAATCACTCTAGTATACCAATCTGAAGGGCCTCACTGTTCGCAACCCTTCAGTAAGTAGGAGTTTGCATTTGATCACTTTTCAGCAAAGAAAATTTTATAGACAGTGTTCAACGGATGAGTTAGATTTGAGCAGATCACTCATCTACTTCTAAATGGCACAGACATTCGTGTAGGTGATTTGACGGTATATAACATTGATCATAAATTGTAGGGTAAAAACAATTCTATTTTGTTGAGAAAATATGCTTGAAAATCTGATTCCTTGACTGCTTTTAATTCCACAAGGACTGAAGATGAAGATGAACAAACAGTTGACACATGGGATTTGCCACTTGAGTGAACATATTTTAAGAATGGGACGTTTCAAAATCTCAAATGCATCATATAACTGTATGCTAAATTAGGCACTCCTTTGTCTTTATTAATGATCTGTACAAATGATGCATTTCGACATTAAAATTCTCAAACATCTCAAATATCATGTTTTCATTTACATATATCCACAAAAAATAAACCTTATCACCTATATCAAGTGAGAAAGTCCCTTATGCATTCCAAGGCCAAGCATGTGAGTTACTAATAATAACCTTTCCATATATTTCCATTAACCTTGAAATACACAAAAATGTCATATTTGAAATTGACAAATTGCCGACATGGAAAAGTTGTCAAATATCATATTGAACTGAAATATTCATCAGCTTCACAAAACAACTTTGACTGAGATATCAAAAATATGATAGGAGTACATAATCTGAGATAAATTAAAATAAAATTTTTGACAAATTTATCGAGAAAAATCTTTTTATTTACTTGTTTCAAATTTACTCAGTTCTCATTAAATAGTTTTTCAGATTTGAAAGATTTTTTGTGATTTTCTGCTCTAAGAGATATAATAAATATCATGTGAACAAGATAAAAATGATTGCGGATATCTCCATCTACTGCCAGCCTTCAAAAAGCAGAGACTAGAAATTAAAAATTAAAAAAGATAAGACTATAAATTAACTATTTTTGCATCAGAATCTAGAGAAAGAGATGTATAATTCTAATGTGAGAATTTTTGCAATTTGTCTTGTATTGTTTGACAATATGTGAGTGACAGATGATAGATATACGTGTAAAGGACATATATTCAATGTTATACCAAAAGTAAACCCGCCCTAAGAAAGAGAGGTGAGGTGATTTGAAATATCTATATGATTTCTTACTCGAATATTTGCGGTGTAATCTCCTGAATTGTCTGAAGATAACTAAAACCGCATGGTATTATCATTTTGTCTGACATTTTCAAATATGATATTTTTCCATGCGCATTTGTGGGAACCTTTAGCAACAATAGCAATGACTCTATCTGAATAAAAAGCAACAATCTACTGGCAAAGGGTAAACAGCGTGATGTAACAAAGCTAAACTGTAATCTGAGACAAGAAAACCAGCTTTCAATTTGAGGTAAGCTCAAAAATGGGATCTATTCAATACATTTGAATAAATATGAATGACATTCACTAAAGATGATTATAATCTCATGATGACCCCAAGATAATCACATGTTTTCATTTCAACTACTGCTAAAGCATGCAATCATCATTGAATATCTACATACCTTTTATATATATATATATATATATATATATATATATATATATATATATATATATATATATATATATATATATATATATATATATATATATATATATATATACGCTTTACAACCTTAAGTTGTTAGGAAACTGATTACATGATAATCTTATTTTTTCACTTATACCATGTATTATGCGTTTGTAAAAGAATCATGTATATAAGCTACCACATAATTGATGTGTTTCATAAGACATACAGAGCAATACCAGGACAGTGACCCTGTTTTGTGTTAACATGGCAGGCTCAGGTGACACAGGGCCTAGATATCCAAAGAGAAGGCAATAATTATTTCACACTGCCAGACAGGATAAAACATTGCCCCGCAAACTAACTGCTATGTATCTTCCTCATAGGCCATAGTCCAACAAGACAAAAAACACCATCACACAAAACAACAAAAATAACACACAGGTATGTACCTCGTAAAATAACTAAGGTGGTGAACGCCTTGGGCTAGAAGTACTGTTTATTTTTGTCAGCCATTGTCGCTTCTGGCTGCAATTTAGCTTTTCCCTCAGATGCAAGTTGAGAGAGTCATATTCTACCAGAGAAGTCACACATAGACCGTTTCCTTCTCCCAATAGATTATTATACATATAGGAAATCAGATAACTCATTTTAACATCATCAACCCTTACTAAGCAGTCGAAGAAACTAAAGAAAAACAAGATAAACGAAAACAACGCAATTCTGGGAATTTTGTTGTGGAGATTGGGGTTTGATTTGCGTGGAAAAGGTCAATTGGGAAGGCAATGAGAGTGTCACTGTTTCACTCTCCCCATTTATCGTAACACTGGGCCTAAACACAATGTAGATGATGCCTTTTATCGCTAATTGGTTCTCAAGTTGACAACAGTGTTACAACTCTGTATTAGATGCAAATGAAACAATAAAAACAGCCATCCATGGCAATATTACATATATTTTCTGTTTAGTGTAGGCATACTCAGTTTTGTGTTCCCTCACATATTTTCTCAAACCATTCTTCAAATATAAGGCAAATTGTCCATACCATCATTCTACATTTGTACGGCAAATTGTCCATTTAGGACTATCTTGACAAGGGATAAACTGTCATTAAAAAACCCAATATATCTGAGATTATCGATTGTTCTCATCGGTGTTGATAACCGAACAAGCATATTTGGTTCAGATGGATTTATAATGGATAGTATGAAAGTTACTAAATCAAAACCCAATTGATGTAACATACTATTCTAATCATAATTGTAAACACAGCAAATTTATTTGTGTTTATTACATTGCTGGCTTCTTACGAGATTTTGAGGCATATCGTGCACATGTCCAATTTACGGCCGCTATGTTTTTAGTGTTTTCACAACTTGACTACCAGTATCAAAAATGAAAATAATACGCGCGAATGCACTTTTTAATCTCCATACCAAACACTTTTCTTTCAAAGTTTTTTCTCTTCACGTCTTGTGTTCAGGAACTAAACAAACCTTATGTTACTAATCTACTCTTCCCTTTAATTAGGTTTTGCATCTCGAAATAGTGCAGGTTGCCATTCATGCAGAAACAACATCCACAAGAAATAAGACTTAGTAGATACTAAATACAACCCAAGGGTAAATTTCATTTGAATTTACCATTAACAATTATAATCATAATTCAAATAGAAACTACTTTGCATGTATGCAGATTTTGAAAATCTCTGTAAAATCTCATAGTTTAGAGACATAAATTATAGATGAATTTATAATACATTCAATAGTATCAACCCACCAGTGATCAGGCACTTTACGCATTTCATTAACAAGATAGAAAGCTTTGCACCACAAAACTGGCAGGTACACATATGATATATAAACCAACTTGATATTGCTGAGATTAGAATCATCTGGAAAAAAACAATACCAATTACATTGTTGAATGTTATCCAAGTCGGCCGTGCAATTCACCATTTATTACGAGATCAGCTTTGACAACCAGATAGGAATTACATGTGTATTCATGTAATAACAGACGCCAATACACAGAGGTGCCATGCATGGAAGAAACAGCTTGAACCCTCTCCCACCTTATGTCCCACTAGGATATTTATATTATGCCTCAATCTATTCTCATTACAAGAAGTGGCTCATTCAAGGTGTCAGAACCAACAGGGTGTACACTCTTATCAATGGTGATAGCGCTGAATGGATAGAGGGCTTGGGATTGTGTTACTCGGAGACTGGCGTCAAGTGACATTGGGAATATGTGTCAGTTATTGTGAGATTATGGTTAGAATCCTGGGGGTTCCAGACAGTTAACTCCAAAGAATCCTGGTGGAGCTAGATAATAAACCCCGAAGAATCGTTGTGGATATAAATAAAAAACACCCTCAAAGAATATCCGGGGAACGAAACTCCAACCCACTATGTAACAATATAATTTGTCACTGAATCAGTGAAGCCGGTGACAATTAATTTCATTTATATCTTGCCAAGGCAAAGAAGGAGAATCTATATTAGCATGAGTATGGCATATCATAATGATTAACATTATAAACCCACTTTGCATATAAAACCTGTTTTTTAAGAAAATACTATATGATAATTAGTTATTTTAAAAATATTATTTGATAAGCACTGACAGGCAGCACATTCGATACTGATTGACTTTGGCGTTTATGTGCAGACCGACAATACCTCTTCCACCTCCATATTGTAATAAAACCTTGTTAATCGAGCAAAATCTAATTAAATTCGCATTTGGATTTTTTTTAATGTGACAAATGTATGTTGGGTAGACGATGATTAAATTCCAAAGTCAGAAAATCACATGGTTAAAATTCTTCCTTCTATCATATCTGGCACTACAACTATGATAAAGAGGAGGTAATCTCAAAGTCAGGACGCCGCCAAAAAGACGTGTAATAATTGAAGTTAAATCATACACGTCAGGTAAAAAAAAAGACCTCAGAAGGAAATTTGCACTATCATCAGTTGTTCAGATATATAATATCCAGTTTAACGATTTGCACTTGCAACGCACTTGGATCACACATGGCAGAACAAACAAGTCAAGATGCCATCAACATTTGCCGTTTAACCCAAGCGAGAGTCAGACGAGACCGGAATTATCCACTAATCTCCGAAGCAGCATTGATTATCTTTATCGATCAATGGCAGTTTTGTCCATTCCATGTCAGATGCTTGAGTGGAGGTTAACACAGTTGTGTTTTATGGCGGGCATTACCTGGCTGTGTTATTTATGTTACATCATCAAACAATGCAGCAGCAGTAAGCGTGCCCGGTCACATGCAGTGCATCATCTACCACGCATCTGCTATTTGTTCCATACTGCTATCTATTACCGACTACTTCATAATTGATGACATGGAACTCCACATAGTTTTTTAGCTGCTTAGAAGATGTGGATAATGCGACATTTGAAAGTATATATCTTGTTTTCACTGCCGCCATTAAGATCTGTTTAAAAACCTAAAGTATTCTGCTCAATTTTTCAGAAATTAACATTGAAGTGAAAACTAATATTGACAAACTTGAACCTTTGATGATAAAAGAAAACTTCATAAGGGGAGAGTAAACGCAGATTAATATGTAATAAGTAAGGTTTAGAACTGCAGGTTAACCAGTGCAGCAGACGACCACATTTCAATGCGTCCATCTCCAGCCCGGCACCTCCGTTTTTCCCGCCAAAAGGTCAGAGAGGAGAAGACACCATCTTGTAAGGTTATCTCAGCATCTTAACCTGTAACTAGGAGATTGGGGCGCCCCCTGCTGAAGAAATTCGTCTAGGGCCATTACCACTCTTAGGTGTAGCATCTTATTACGTGTGGAGGTTGCTTAATGGGGAGTAACCGACTTTCCACATTTTCAACTAGCAAGCCATAAACTCTACATCTTGAAATGAGATACCCAAATGATATAACAGCACTATAGGTTGTCTGCAGCCCCTCAAGCAAACGGATGTTCCTTTTAGAAATTTTTGTTTTACCTATTCGACATCATATTACAATACCAAGTTATGTTACTTTGGATTCTGCTCTGCTAAGAGTTAACCTTTATTTTTTAGTGACTCCACTTTGGTTCATTATATTTATCCATTTGTGCCATAACCGATAAATTAAATAATATATCGGTAATAGTCAACTAGCTATTACTACAAATACTATTTTACCTAAAAGCTGGCTGCTAAAGATTTGAAAACATATACAAGGTTACAAAATTGTAAAACGTGTTTCATCTATTTTCCCAAGTTCTCCGTAACCCCTCATCTCAAATTGAGTATCTCGCCAATGCAAACTATTTGACTATGAGTTTCTAAATATTAAACAAAGCATCTTATTGATCAATACTTTGTATCATAACTTTCGTGTCAAGATTTTCAAAGATAATCCAACCTCTAATACAAATAGCTTCATTTATTTATCATTACCCTGTGCATGGTATCTGTCAACTGGTATTTGTCAAATATGTCGTCAAAATATGATTAACCAACTGACAAATTTAATGGCGACAAATAGATGGCTGACATTTGTTCTTGGTGCATGGAAACAGATGATGATAATGAATATCAGATTATTACCGATAGATGTATTACACATTAAAAGTTCACATAATTCAGACAATCAAATCCCATAAATACAGAATGAAGCTTGAATTGATGATGGGTCTCTGTCTATGGTTCCTGTTAAGACTAAATACACAAACAAATCCATTTAATACGATAATGACAATAGAAAACTTCCAATCAGCAAAGAAATATACAGACGGACACAACGATGTGGATATAATGATTGTAGTTTGTTTCAACCACAACCAGCCTGTGACATCCTTAGGTCAGAGGTGAAGGTTACCAAATTGAGGTCAGTTTTGTGTTGGCGAGGAAGGTCGTGGGTGTTGTCTGAAAGGTGTCTGATCTGACAACAGATCCATCACCATGCAATGCTGCCGAAAAGCACAGCAACCATCAAATGTCCAAAGCAGGCTTTTATGACATCAAAGCTCTCAAGACATATTAGACTTGGTTATCTAATTGCTTTCTCTTCAAATGAATGTATTGTTAATTTTTATCAATGAACAATCTGATATATTTCGATGTCACATTGAACGTTTCGTTATTTGAGGTCAATGATGATAAATATTTGAGACTACATAAACTACGGGATACTAAGGAATAATGTACCGATACACACACACACACACACACACACACACACATATATATATATATATATATATATATAACATATAACATCTAAAACATCCATCTTCCTGATTTATATTTTCATACATTCACCCAACCACTACAAAATTCAGAACACATTCTATTGTTTTAGGGATTTGTTTACAGTACACTTTGCCTAATGAAACCAATGGTGGTTGATGGTCCCACAAGGTGTCACATGACAGAGTTTACAAGCTGTGTCCTCACCTAGGTCTAGGCCATCATGTCTGCTGAATGAACACAGCCTTTGTAAACAGCCCACTGGAGAACCCTAGAGTATAGGAGGTCTAAAAGCTGCTCAAACCTACACTACCCCTGAGATGTATCTAATAGAGACAAATAGTCACCCCCACCTCTCTATCTTTTGTAGGAAAATCTCCCATCCAAATCTACCTATTATCACTCACCAAAGGGCCTCTTATGTCTTCAATAAATATAACATATCTGAATAAAAATCTTGCCCAGTGCTTATCAAATTCATAAGTGTCTGGCTTGATAGCCTTTCAGGACAAATTGTTGCATCACTCGAGAGTTGCATCAAAGTAGCCCAGTGCCACACAGAAATAGGCTTGTTTGGGAGAAGGGTGATGGCCCAGTGCGTCTGTATCACGCAATTTGATTGGTTGATGAAAACCGACATGCAGTGCTACCCGACTGCCAACCACAGATAAGTAAATCAAATATAAAACGATCCACATATCTAAAAGTACTGGTTTGGTGGCCAAACATGAGAGCAGATGAAGACACAATCAGAAGAAGATAAAGAGTACAGACAGGATATGGCTGAGGGTAGCCCTTGATAAAATTGCTCAGATTGTTTGAGAAAAAATGGTCTTGAAGGTAAACTTGAGTAACAAGTTCATTTTGTATCTTCCAAGACCAGGGTTGAAGACCTTTGCAAGTTTGGTTGTGCGATTGGTAAAGAGAGTTAAATAAAAGTGCAGTTCATATTAAGATAAATACCAGGTCCTGCAATATATCATATAATATAGTCAAATGTTTTCCACACCCTACTCTCGATAAAAACAGTTTTTGCAACACATCTACTTATACAGTTAAGTAATTCATAATACACTGACATGCAGTCTTTATGATACATCCTACATCTTGATACTGGATACTGCAATACATCATATTTTTCAGTCAAGTGTTCTATACAGTTACGTGTTTATGACAAATCATACCCCTGTGCTACGTCACACGCAGTTAAGTGTATATGCCACATCCTTCTCAAAGTAAAAAACAGGCCCTGAGAAACAAAAGAAAGATACCAATTCACTCTTCGAAAAGAGTAGGGCATTGAGTCTCGGTGACAGGCTTTTATGACCTGTGCTGAAAACGTCAAACATCTACATCTATAAGTTTACTCGGCAAAACCTATTGGCATCCCGCCGATATATTTGTCCTGTGATACATTACATGTCCTGTGATACATCACATTATAGTGTAAGTTAACGCTACATCGTAATCAAAATAAACAAACAACAGGTGATACATCACATAAAAGAGTGAATATTTCAATCAAACATCATTAAAACCTGATACTTTAATCATTGTTTTCCACAGGATACATACATTATACTGCATAAAGCTAATATATACTTCAATTAAATGGCAATGAATGTACATATCAGTTACAGTCACTTGCCTAGTAAATGTTAAATATGTTTTAAGATTAAACAAAGGAATGAATTGTTCAGATTTCTCTTTTTGTACACTTCCTGGTCACGATTATATTTAGAACTATATCTCTATCTCATATTGCTTGATATATCAAGAGGACATCTTATTAATTGAGCTCAGATTGTTCTACTCTATGTGGCAGTTTTGACAGTATGGCAGTGCACCCTCATTGTGTCAACATTCGGGTGTTCTCAATTCTATTCTTGGGAATGGTGGTGAGTAATGTACTGGTTGCTGATGACCTAAATGAAGACACATTGTGCCAGTTAGTCTCCTAGCTGCAACCCAGAGCCTCCTACAATAGCCTACAATAAAGCCATATTGCTGGCCCTCTCTAATGTACTGATCGCCTTTGTTATGCGCACTGAAACATACACTAACCTAATCTTCCTTGTCCCAATCATGGTATGGAACCATTCTATGCTCAATTCCTTAGTGCATTATTAACATCAAAGTATATATTTGGCATGTTGAAAGGATTAATGTAGACTCTTACATACTGTTATGTGAATAATCACAGACAATAACTTTGTCATCTATAGAATTTACCATGACAAGATGACACTAATTAGAGGAAAATGAAGTCTTTGTGCTTTGCTCATTTGGGATGTCAAACATAAATCATAATGACTAACAATCTCAATCAGACATATTTTGGCTTGCTTGGCATCTTTTTTGCCAATTCAGAAGAAAATCAGTTGTTAACATAAAAAATATATTTAAATTGTTAAAAATAAATTCTTTCAGCTGTTTGCTTTCAATATTACTTCAGTTATTTCACGACGAGACCTTCTTGTGCTGATTGGCTTGATGAATTTGCAACATGAATTGAAAGTAATTACAAATGTGAAATGCTATATAAAAAGTCATATATTTGTAATATAAGTATGAGAGCCGAACACTAATATAGGAGAGTTAATGACATCTTAATGTGTCCTTATAGTATCGATATCTTAGAAATGCGTCTGATAGTATTGAGCAGGATGCACTCATACTGTAAAGGGCAGGTTAGCCGGCCTGTGTGGGAAGCTGCACTAAGTCTCATTGCTAATATGTTTGTAACACGGGGGTCATCATCGGTTAAGTTTTAATTGGAGTCACCAGAGAAATGTATAAGACAGACCGAATCCTGATCAAGTAATTCAAAGCAAACACCAAGGGTTTTCACTTGTGCTTCCTAATGACTTTGGTCAAATAAGTAATTTGCTTTTAATTCAAATTGGCCTAAGCGGAATAGGTGGGGTCTCAGAACAATTTACTGACGGTAATAGCTGGCAGGCACACATTGTTTGTGGGGGGAGGGGGGAGGGTACTCACTTGGCACCATCCCATGTATATGGACATATATCTGGGGAGTTTACACAAGTGAAGAGTTGAGTGATCAGTTAAATATAAGCCTGTCCCGTTTGGACAGCGGCAGACAGCGGCGATCAGTAACTGTCTGCTTGCACAGTGAGCACCATCATTTGTCACGGCACACCGTGTTTAGAACTAGATTACACTCGATCCCTCTTCTCTACTACTCCACTTCTCATTGATTTGTTCTTCCATCATGTTTGCTTGGATGCCTGGGTGTAATTGGCTGTTGACGTTGGTCAGGGAGAGATGGGGGAGGGGGTCTAGACTCCCACACCTCTACACCACTCCTCTCTGTACCTATCACCCCCCAACCATTCCATTACACCCCTCTCAGATACAACCGCTTCAAACACCAAATCCATTCTCGCACTAAACCCTCAGACACCATCCGATTCTCTTGCCATATCTTCAGAAAGCACCCTATCTTTCCAAAATATTCTCACCGTTAACCGCCATTTTACACTTTTCTCGGAAGCCCTTTTGTTACATTACCCTAGTCCTGACTTATCCCATTCTCCCTAGCTTCATCTGCCCTGTCATTCTCCACTGTCCCTAGCTTCATCTGCCCTGTCATTCTCCACTGTCCCTAGCTTCATCTGCCCTGTCATTCTCCACTGTCCCTAGCTTCATCTGCCCTGTCCTATCCCATTCTCCCAAGCACAATCTTTCTTGTCCTATCCCACTCTCCCAAGTATCATCTTTCCTGTCCTATCCCATTCTCCCAAGCATCATCTTTCTTGTCCTATCTCATTCTCCCAAACACCATCTTTCATGTCCTATTCCACTCTCTCAAGTATCATCTTTCCTGTCCTATCCCATTCTCCCAAGCACCATCTTTCTTGTCCTATCGCATTCTCTCAAGCACCACCTTTCTTGTCCTATCGGATTCTCCCAAGAATCATCTCTCCCGTCCTATCCTATTCTCCCAAGATCCTTCTTTCTTGCCCTATCCCACGCTCCCAAGTATCATCTTTCTGGTCCTATCCCATTCTCTGTCCTATCCCATTCTCTGTCCTATCCCATTATCCGTCCTATCCCATTCTCTGTCCTATCCCATTCTCCGTCCTATCCCATTCTCCGTCCTATCCCATTCTCCCAAGCATCATCTTTAACGTTCTATCCCATTACCATTTTGGTAATACCACCTTCCTGATGAATCGCCCTGATCCTCTTCTCCTACTTTCCATATCTCACCTGTCAGCACAGTCCTGTCCACACAGTCACACAGTCCAGTGCATGTCTTTCATATTCTTCTCTACGCCATCTTACTCTCTTCATGTCATGCCATTCTATGCTAACCACTCTTCCTTGCTGCATCCCATTCTTTGTCACTCTATTTGCCTGATCTGCTCCCCTTAACGTCTAATATCCCACTCGTCCTATCACCATCACTGCACCAACAGCTATTTCCGAATGAATTGTCATTTAATCACGTGTGTCACATGCATTAAGGTGGGAGCACAGTCTAGACAAAAGTGAATCACCTTTCAGATATCGATTTTTCACTTTTTAGCTAATCTGAATACTGATGTAATATTCTATGTATACCCCAAGTTTGGTGAAAATCAGAATATTAGAAATGTGTAAAATTAATGATTTTGTAACAGAAACATATTGAGCAGAGAAATAATCTGTTGTTTTATATAATTGCTAATACAGTTAGAATTAACTGCTGGTGCTACAATAACAGTTGTTTAGCATTTTACATGACATGTGTAGGGGACAGAATCTACTAGTCAGCATGTGGATGTAATTGCACTTATTAAAATTAGTCATTGTTGTGCCCCTTCACTGTGACCATGAAATGAAAGAAAAGAAAACTATTTCTCTTATCAATGAAAAATCATTATATTATATCACAATAATATACACATTATTAATTGGAGCTCAGGATCACTTGAGAACAAGTAGTAAGAAATGCCCTCTCAACAAACGACATAGTGTCAGTTGAGTTAGAAGAAAATAGTAAATGCATTATAATGACTCTACATATTGGATATTGACTAAGCTGAACTTCTGCAAAGTACAAAACTAACCTCAGCTCAGAATAAATTGAGAGCAAGAGCAATAAATGCCATCTCAATAAATGACATTTATAAATTTATGGTAAATAAATTAATATAAGGCCTAGGACTGCACAGTCAGTCATGGTGATTGACAATATTGAATGATCTTACTCAGGACTCTTAAATTGTACATAACTAAATGCATCAAACAATTTATTTGTATTTTTGCATTGATTTGGGATTGCCCCTATGTTGCCTGTATATGCCAGGCAGATGGCCTGACTGCTAAGCATACACTGTGATATTGCAATTATGTATGTGACAACAGTTGTGGGAAAGAGATTATGCATTAAATGGCTAAAAACACAACATGGCCATCAGGATATGCTTGGAGGTTTTTGGCCTTTTACAGAAAATGTATTTTTTGGGGAAGGGGTAAGTTTGAGCTCATTTTTAATAAACTTTTTGAAATAGTTGGAAGCTGAAACTTTCAGCATATGATGGAAAACATGTGTATATTCATCAGTTTACAGGATTTCGATAACATCTTTATAGTTTTTATCCAGTGATTACGAATGTCAAAATATGACAATAAAATTTCAAGACAGGCTGTAGCTCAACCATGATTAGTGGTACTCAAAAACAAGATTAAATTGCATTGTATGTCACTGTAGAATTAAGATGTTGTATCTTAACATTTTGAACAAATTTTAATTTGAGCTCCACAGGATCAGAAAGTTGACAATTCCAAAAACAGACATACCTTGATTTATGTTACTCTATAACAAAATGTTACATGTATATTTACAAAATAAAAAGTTTATCATCAAGATATATATGTTGGGAATCATGTCTCCAAATATCATAATTCTAGGTACAATAGATGTTGTACTATAAACATTTTAGTTCAAGAGAGTGGGCTCTGTGGGCTGTGAAACATGCTAGACTGTGCTCCCACCTTAACTACTTCATCACAGTCTGACTTCGCTTCTATTATACTTAAGTGTATTATATAATGTGTCCGAACTCCTCACCTCAAAGCTCACGCCAATGACAGTTCTGAGGCGACTAACCAGTATATATATATATATATATATATATATATATATATATATATATATATATATACATATATATATATATATATATATATATATAGAGCTAACAACCATAGGATTCGCGCAACCATAGGATTGGCTGATAATTATGAAATTGTATTGTATTCATAAAACAAATGGAACAGTGGACTTTTTGACATAGAAAAGTTTATATGAATGGTAAAACTAAATTGTTATGAAAATTGCGCCCATTGACCCCGATTGCGTCACAATGTGCACGTGAACGAGGACCAGCTTCTCACAAAAAGATAAACATAGGCCCTACTCTGTCAATTCTTGACCGACATTCTTCATTGACAACTCAAAATTTAGCTTTTGAGCTCTTCTCTTCAAATATGTAAGTCTGATGTACAATATATTAATTTTCGTCTTTCAGCATTGAAAAGAGATCAGTGCACGAAGGCTATGGTTGTTCTTGTTGTTTGCGCAAAGACGTGACTCTGACTTGTCAATCTTGTCAGAATATAACATACGCACATCGTTTTATAAGATAAAGTAATGACAAGCTTTACTAATGGATATACCCCACTCCAGCACACATATAGATAACTGTTCATTTATTTATTGATTATTTATTTATTGCTGATTTAAGACCAAAATGCGCGAAATTGGTGGTTGTTAGCCCTATATATATATATATATATATATATATATATATATATATATATATATATATATATATATATATATATATATATATATATATATATATATATATATATATAAACCAAAAAGGTTTTAGGTTTAGGCAGGTATGTGCAGTTTTTCGTCTCATTTGCAGTGGTTTTATCAAACAAGAGTTTCATTTCACTCTCATTGACAGTATGATTTCACTGCAAAACTCTCACATGGTATTGGCAAGTTCACAAACATATGATTTAGAATGTGGTTTTTTCACTCCCGGTTGTTGATTGGTGGTGTAACAATATGAAGTAGTTGTAATTCTGGTGGCGTGAGTGGACGTGGTGGTGGCACTGCTTTGTGCACAATGCCAAGGCGCTGATATATGGCGACAGCCACAATGTGAGCTTAGGCTGCTCACACAGACATGTGACACTCCACTTGTGACTCACTGTCCATAATTCTCAGCTTCTGACTCCATCACACCTTCTCTTGACCTATTGGGGATACTTGAAAGGTCAGACTATAACTTTCTGGCTTTAACACCCTCACACCATTTATGCCACCCATTCTTAGCATGATTTCATACATGGCACAACTCAAGTTCTGATTTACCCTCATTAGAGTAGGGATAGCCAAGGATATTGGGGTAAAGTTTCTATCAATGTTGTTAATAAATTGCGGTGAGTATTCTGACATCTTGGAGGCCACGGGCCATGGCGCAGTTGGTTAGAGCGCCAGCTTATTAGCACCAGTTCCTCTGTGGTGATCCAAAGGTCGTGGGTTCGAACCCCGGCCATGCCGGGATTGAACTCATGATACAATTTCCCATATGAGTTGAGGCCCGTGCCTTAAGGGTTAACCCGTTGTCCTTGTAAATCTGTGACCCAGGTGAGCTATCATGTCAAGGACCTGCGACATGATAATTCAGTGAGGCAGCACTATATCTGCTACAAGTAGGTCTCATCACGAAATGACTGAAATTATGTTGAAAGTGATGTAAAACCCCAAACAAACAAACTAACATCTTGGTTCCACCACTCTGACTGTTTATTCCTTGAGTTGCATTGTATTGTGTAAGCCTTTTAGGGATCGAGTATCGGAAAAAGTAAAACAGTTGGGTCCTTTATCACACTACGTTAAAGACTCATGAACCGTGTCGGTTCTTTAAGAAAACCACACGGCAAATGTTTTCTATTTATACGTTTGTACTTCATTCTTTATCTTCTGCTCCCCTTCGATACATTGTCAGGTGCTAAATACAAGGCAAAAAACTTGTGGATGTATTACCAAGGTCAGCCTAATGCTTCTAATTCACCAGGAAACTAAAATGATACAATGCATATTCCTGCAGTGGGCTTTGTCAGCGGAAGGGTTAGGTTACCAAACTATGCAAGGAGATAAACTTAAGACCAAGGAAATTATAGCAAAAAATCGTTCATATTACGAGCAAATGACTACATTATAAAATGATTTCAATAACAAGATTCTGAATTAATATGCCACACCATGGTAAACGTAAAATAATGGTCACCATCAAAATATAAAATATATATTGCAATTTATTCTTGTTATTCTTATAAAAAACACAGGAATCCAGTAAACCAAAGACAGCAATAGTTCCTACTGTTGATGCATTTTGTTTTGAATTTTGTCAAGGTGCTGTGTTTCTGACCTCCATTATACGTCACGATGACATCATGAGATACACACTATCATTTTAGTAAACAACACATTATATGTCAATAAATTATCATATGCTTTCACAAAATTATTTTACTTGTTAATCATTCGGGATCACAACATTTTTTATGATCAGTATACATAAGAATGATATAATCCTGTATTACATCTTAATATTTCAAAATAAAAACCAGACCAATCCAAGATTGTACCTGACCCGGTTCATGATAAGCTTTGTTCCCTCCAAGGTCAGCAGATGTTTCGCTATATAGTAGGGTGACCATGATCTCTCCAATCACGTGTCGAAATACATCTTGTTTTGAACTGAACCCACATGAGACTTAGCTTTCTCATTATTAATACCATAGTAAACATAACCCTGTGAATGAGGTTACCATTTGTGTGATCAGATTCCAACAACCAATATTATAAGTTATGGCAAATAAAAGAACATACATTATGTGTTGACCACTTCTGTATGGCACAATAATTTGTTATAAATGCTTTTTGTCCTGTGATTTGTGATGCGTTACAAGGACTCTCAAAAGTTGATCACCATCAGTGAGGCAAAACCACATGTTAGTGTGGCTACCGCTGACCAGGCTTGAGATCGGATACCAGCCTGCCATTACCTGGTGCCATATCTCAGGCAGCCATTGCTAACTATTGTGTGGTTGGGTGGCTATAACCCCTCCAGGCATTACCCAGTAAAGCTCCATAAATTACAAAGGGTCTGTGCCGAGATCAACAAATCCTATTCAGCCTGACATAACGGCAACATGTTTCGCCATTGTAAGTGTAGAAACTAAACTATAAATAGAACCAAACAAACAGGTGTAAATAAACTAGGAATATAAACAATTTTGCGAAATTCTTGAATAATCATATACAGTTTTATCGCCAACATTTGATATACATGTCAGCATTCGTATATTTAGCAAACAACGTTAGTCTGACTAACATAATTTTCTATTCATCGCAAGACCATCAGTGAAAATAATCCCAGTGATTTGTGTATAGATGAACTTATACCGCAGAGTAATAAAACTAGGGTCTACAGTTTGTAGAAATGAAGATGTTATTTCAGCTCTGCTGACCTGCTTGTTAAAGACGGGTCTCAGAGGGACGATGCGTCTGAGTGGAATATTGTCCACCATTGACCTTATTTTGTGTTCGCATGAGAGCAGTGAATTGCCTGGGTGAGGCACTCTTACCTGAACCACTATATTTGTAGTTCAGGTAACTCACACTTTTCAGAGGTGATACATTAAAGGGTGGATGGCAGGACAAAGGTGGTAAGTAATTTGTGTGTGTGGCAGTGAGAGTTGGAGTTGCTTTGGTGAAGCTGGCATTAGTGTCCATCAAGCTAGCACACTTGTGTAGGGTGGCCACATTAAGGATTCTCTACCTCCTTCTCAATACATCCCATTTTCTCTCTAAGCATGGGCAAACTCCCACAGTTTACACACTCTCTGCCAGGCTATGGCTTACAAATTCCCTTCTTTAATGCTATAAGATCTAGCATCTCTACGAACCAACAATGGTATGCTACTATCCCAAGGCACACTTTGTATATACACCTATACTATTGGCTATGCAACCCTTCTTGATCACTTCATATTGGACACTTATCTTAAACATTTTATATTGGCTACTTTATATAACGTAAATTATCAATAATTCGCCACTTCGATCAACCACACTTTCCTTTGCAAACATTATCATAACCTTATTCCTTTGAAAACATTATTTCATTTGTATATACTTTGTAATTCAATTGTATTTAATATCACACTATCTACAGCCACACTACTGTGTTTCTTTCACCAATGTCAGGTTCACAAGCTTTTAAGAGCAATTTCCAACTCAGAATCTACACACACTAAGCATTTGCACTAGTTCCTATACATTGAAGTCATGGTCATTCTTCTCAAACTCAGAACCCCTTCGCCATAGTCTAACTTCATTCTTAGAATAATCCAATCATGTGTATGCATTTTCCGATCTGGCATCTCCGCCCAGCTGCACACCCCAACTGAGGCCTACAACTACTCCCCGCTCGTCCCCTCATTTTCCTCCCATGACATTTCCATGATGAAGTTTTCTCTTTGGTCATGGTTTAATTGCTCTCCATTCTTCATTGTGGGTGGGATTAGGGCCTGCTAAAACAGATTGGGGCACTGTCCTAGGCTGTATTCCTGGCTGGCAGGAGGACAAATAATGGCATTTGGTCTCCCTAGGGGACCCACCACATTGAGACCACTTCCCTACTAACTTTTATGGTCATTTGGATTGTAGATTTTGGTTGCTGTTGACATTAGCATGTGGATGACTTGTGAGAGTGAGCAGAATCAAGGCTCACGTGACCTAGTGAATTCAACTCTGCAGTGTTAAATAAAGGTTCATTCACAATTGACAAATGATTGATGCCCACTTGACATGATCATGATCTGTGATCAGGTTGTCTGCACACAGAAATATGCAGTATGTCAGAGAGTGAGGTATAGTTCACCCTGACAGCCATTGCATGTCTCTTAGAGGAATGATCAACATGTCTCATTTCACATGATTAGTGCCTCATCGACATGTGGTCCCAATACACTCATTAATAGGTATCAAATAAAGCGTTTGAAACAGTGTTGACTTGATGTAGTTAAAACCTATTCACTACCATGACCTAAATGCACCAATTTGGCTTTATCCTTGACAGTTATTATTGAATAGAATCTACAGAAATCTGAACTGTATGCCTTCGTATCAGTATTACCTTACTATTTGTTATTGAAAATCATATTAGTCAATTAGTCAATTGGAATGATATCAAAACCCTAATTCATCGAGACATATTGCTTACAAGAAAGGTTTCTCCTGTAAAAGTATATATCTGGAGCTCATAGAAATTACATTCACATTTGTAAACACGTGTTAAGCTATGGAAACTTGGCGTTAATCAAATTAGCAAAATACCTAAAAACATAAGTTTTATTCATGTGAAGTTATCCTTTTTCTTTTTTTGTTTGAACATGAATGTGGTCATCTTTCAAGACCTACTTCCCTTTGGCAAAATAGAATTCCACATCTCCTCCTTGAACCTGTCACAAACAACAGACTCTGAGGTATGAAGATACATCTCAAGTAACACACTTAAAAGAGTGCCAATTTTACTACATCGTGGGAAAGGTGTTCTGGACACCACAGCACACTAATTTGTCACCATCATGACCTCATTTGTCGTATGTCTGACCTATATCCGGGCAACATCGGAGAAAGCACAATACATTGGGGCCTTTTTCGAATAAACATTTGACACTGACCAGGGAACTGCACACAGACACAAAACAGGAAAGTAGAATATGACCTCAAAACAGGAAAGTAGAATATGACCTCAAAACAGGAAAGTAGAATATGACTTCAAAACAGGAAAGTAGAATATGACCTCAAAACAGGAAAGTAGAATATGACCTCAAAACATGAAAGTAGAATATGACATCAAAACAGGAAAGGAGAGTATGACCTCAAAGGAGAGTATTATGACCTCAAAAGTGGACACAGGAACAGTTCGCCAAGCAAAAGAATAATAGAATAATGGAATGTGGCACACTTCAAAGATTCCGATAAAGCCTATTGGGTTTGAAGTTGTGTATTCAATCTGTTCTAAAACCCATGTAATTACACTTCAAATATTAAAACATCTGCCAAGAGATACTTGTCCGTGCTGTCTAAAGCGTTGAATCAAAAGTGTTCCTCCGAGAATTGTCTTTGATCAGGAGACAAGATATCTATCACAGATTCTACATTATGCTCGAGAAGCTTAAAACCCACGTCATGTCACTGTTCCATATCAATAGTTTGCAGAGTTATGGGAGTGATAGACAGCAGAACATCAACCAAAGTGAGCATTTGGAGGGGATAAGTGAAAGCTTGATTAGAATTGAAATGATCACAAAGAGACTCAACACAGTACAATGACAAACGTATGTTGTCCATGTGTTTTAAAATTGCTGTGTCTTGAAATTTGACAAAGAAAATCTTAAAAGTTCTATTCGATTTCACAGCTGACATACGAAGCGAATTTTGGGTGGCATAATGAGGTGAGGTGGCTGCCATGTTGCCAAGAGACATCATATCGAGGCTCCATGCTGTGCACAAAGGCAGCGACCCGTTGCAACATATCTGTCTGACGGGACATCTATCCTAGGCGTTGGAGCGCTGTAAATAGACCGCCGATATGAACGTGGTAACTTGGACATAGACTTAAAGAAGACGATACATTCGCAAGCTTGCTGATGGCTGCCTGAATCTTGCAGTGTTGGTCCATTTCATTTCAGACATCATCTCGTTCCATCACATATTCTCGTGTGTGTGTGGAATGCCCCCACCGAGACTTTACAGCAAACTGTGTGGGCCAGGAAATGACACCAAGGCTTTGAGGGATACCCCGACAAATTCTTCCTTCCCTTCCATCTCTTGTCTTTTCCTTCGGTAAATCTTGTGTTTACCCCCAAGGCCTTTCTGTCTCAGTTTTATCAGGCCATTGCTTTATTTAGCTGTTCGTCCGTTCTTGTTTGCTTTGAAAAAGCGGAGCCTAGCTATGGGACATTCCTATTCACTTTGCTAAGTCAATGGATTTAGTTGAAAACATGAAAGACAATTTAACCACCTGCTGTCCAAACTGACAATTTTGTGTAAACCTACTTACTAACAAGATCACACAGAGAAAGCTGCACGTATAGGGGAGATATTCCACAGGACCAGAGTCATGAGATTATCTATCCTGTGTCGTTCTATTTTCTTTTTCTCTGATCGCTGCATTATTAAGATTAAATAGAGAAGCGATAATGAGTTGGTACCTTTTAATCCCAGCATGCTTCTACTGTTGTGATCAGAGCAATACTTACGTCAGTCAGGTCAGGGGGCCTGTATCAGAGCTCTACACTTATCTGCCTAATTTACCCACAGCCATGTACAAGGGCTAATGAACTGACATTGGCGTGTAACCCAAGCTACATTTGCCATTTAGATGTGTAGGGGCAATTTATCGGACCTGGCCTTTTCATTGTTCAGTGTTAAGGAATAAACAGCACTAAGCATCTGACCATCACAAATATATTTGTAGGGTGTTATTCTTGTTGCCGTAGTCATATATATTTCCACGGTGATCTTTTAGTGTTCTATGATATATAGTTTAGTTCTGTGAATAGGAAGATAAGGACCATAATTGTGATTATGATGGATAAACAAACATTGACAATGAAGCACATGCCCATGGTATATCAAGGGTATAATAATAGACCTCATCTATGTTGCAGTGAGAGAAAAGGCCCAAAGCTGTCCACGTGGCACTGAGAGAAAAGGCCCAAAGCTGTCCACGTGGCACTGAGAGAAAAGGCTCAGAACTGGAAGACCAAAATACCCATCTTTGAGGAGATTATCTTTCCATATACATATTACGTACATGACAAATAATTTAAAACGTCTAATAATTTGTTTTTGTACCAAACTCTTATTCAGCCAATATTCTTTTGGATCGGACTGGACACATCTTTATGCTGAGCAAGGTATGCAACCTCTCTAAAATTCACATTGTGCTCCAATATGTACGAATGGTTGGTCGCATTTTGAGGGCCCACTAACAGTTTGTTAGAGGGAGTCGTTTGTCTCCATATTCACTATGTCTGACATTCCTCCATCCTAAAACAGTACGTCAATTCTGTGTGACACTTTGATGAAGACTACTCCTGTGAGGCTCTAATAATAAGTTTTTTCTTGTTCCATGGTATTTCAACCGTTCCCTGTGGCCCAATGCTATTGAATATTTCAAACACATGTCTGATAGTCTGATCACAGAAATCTGCTACAGATACTTACTCAAGTGTTAATCTAATAGTTGACTAAGGAATGTCTCCCAGATGTTTTTGGCACTGTGCTTTATTGCTGCTGGCCAGCTAGGACCGGCGTTGGATAAATGGATAACATTGACGAGTAAACCATAATCATAAAGAAACCAAGATGCAAGATGGAAAGCTGTGCTCATGGGCAGACGACAGAACAAACAGATGAGGGTGATAATATGGAGATGTGCACAGACGCTAATATATCTCAAAGCGAGGCTTGACACATGGAAGGAAAGCAGCTAATATGTCATGTGACCCTTCATTTGTGCATGGTCTCTATGGACTGGCGAGCTGGTGAACTGGCTGGCTGGGCTGATGGTAGATCATGACCACCATACACAAGTAGGTGAGCAGCTCTAAGCTTTTGCCATTGGCCTTCTACACTGGTTTGTACACCATAGTTTGATCAAGTGAATCATGGATCCCATGGGGCATCCCTACAGCTTACTCAAAACTCAACAGAAACAATATACACACCAAAGTAGCTGAGGAATATATCAATAAGCTTGGGCAATCTGGGCATGAAGGTCAGCCTACAAGAAAGTGCAAGGAGATATATTCAATGGACTTTCTTTCCCCAGGAAATATATTGGCTCTTCTGATGTTGAGATAGTTTGTGTTGTCCTCTGAATTTGAAAGTTTATTCTTATCTGAAAAAAAAAAGGTTTTCAAAATGATGATTAATGGCACGAAACAATATAAAAACCATGAAACAAACACCATTTCGCAGAAATGTGATAGGACAATTCCTTTATTATAATTTCCTTTTTCATATCAAACTGTAAATTGAGTTGGTACGGTAGTCACAAGAGGAATATCACAAGTTGATTAGTCTTTGCCTGACATGTATCAAGCACAGCTACATGTAATTCTCACACATAAGTAGACCAGGGGTGACACTGATAACATGGTAATGCTGGCTGATTAGTTCACTTCATTTATCTGTATATGTCTGAAGATTGACGATGTGGCGATCCTTATATCATATTACTTCATTAAAAGCATATCTATAATGATTATTGATGATATGATTCTAAAGATCTTATATGTCGGCATATTAGTGATGTTGTAGTTCCCATCTGGTCAGTATATTAGTTATGGTTGTTAAAATGTGGACGTCATAGTTCCCATCTGGTCAGTATATTAGTTATGGTTGTTAAAATGTGGACGTTATAGTTCCCATCTGGTAAGCATATTAGTTATAGTTGTTAAAATGTGGACGTTATAATTCCCATCTGGTCAGCATATTAGTTATAGTTGTTAAAATGTGGACGTTATAATTCCCATCTGGTCAGCATATTAGTTATAGTTGTTAAAATGTGGACGTTATAGTTCCCATCTGGTCAGCATATTAGTTATGGTTGTTAAAATGTGGACGTTATAATTCCCATCTGGTCAGCATATTAGTTATAGTTGTTAAAATGTGGACATTATAGTTCCCATCTGGTCAGCATATTAGTTATGGTTGTTAAAATGTGGACGTTATAATTCCCATCTGGTCAGCATATTAGTTATGGCTGTTAAAATGTGGACGCTATAGTTCCCATCTGGTCAGCATATTAGTTATGGTTGTTAAAATGTGGACGCTATAGTTCCCATCTGGTCAGCATATTAGTTATGGTTGTTAAATGTGAAGTTACAATTCTTATCTGGTCAGCATATTATTCATGATTATAAGTTGACTTTATAGATCTCATTTTGTCAGCATATTAGTATTTGACAAGATAAATCCATAGATTCCAAACAAAAACTCTATCTCATTTCTTGATGCATTATATTAGCAGGACAGACTGAAACACTGGAATATGCAAAGAACCTGGAGGATAGCGACCAATTTCAGCCCATGGGTTGTTTAGGGAACTTCCATAATTTACTCAAAGGGGTAACTTTAAAGTGATGTCTGTAAAACATTTGAATTGCAGAATAATTTGGGTCTGGCATAAATCTTCATATTCCTGTTCAGGACAAATTTGATTTTCATTTGAAATTGCCATAGAAAAAGTATTTCAAATACGATTGATTTTCCCTTCAACCTTACAAGAAAGGACAGGTCCATTCGTGATATGGAAATTGAAAGCCAGATTTCTCCATAATCGGTGATCATACGACGAAACTCAACAAAGTGTAAAATGGCGATTGCAGATTTGTGACAAGCCACTTAACAAATATGGAACGATAATCCGCAGCCAGATTAATAAGGCGATCAATAAAACAAACCTCAGAGGTGTGAAGAACAGGCAGCAAGTGTGTAATCCCCTGATTACCAGGAACCAAGCCTAGGAAATTGTTACTATATATATGGTGTACACACATTTGTATCTGCCTGGTGATAAGTAGATCCTGATGACCACGCGTGATTAAGTGAGATTAACTCGACAGGCGGAGTACATGCAACCCGATCCGACATCATTAACTGCATAATTAATAAGATGGGTGCATTCCAAGAAATAATAAGACACCTCAGTTACTTAAAACATTACAAACAGCTGGGGGTAAATGGGAGCCATAGCACGAATCATTAACCTGTACACAGTGGCGTATCTGAGGGAAGTCTACTGGTGGCCGTGGTGTGATTACATAAGTCCAATATGGGAGGTGTAAGACCGCCGACTTGCCGGTGTCTTACATTACAAGTGGACCGATTATCCGGCTTATCTGCCTACAGACAGCAACAGATGCCGCCGAGGTATGGGCAGGAATCGGCGATGAAGCTTGGGAGAAAGATTTTGTCTAATACTATTAGCATTACAGCAGGACAACAGAGGAATCAAGGAACATGTGCAGTCAATGAATAAGATTATATCTAGCACAAAGCTCCCAGGCAGAAAAGCTTTAATTAGCACCTTCATTTAAATATAAACCTATAAGTCCTGGTTTAAAGACGTTATGAATGCCACACAGCTTCATTACATTAATTATGCCAGGTATTGTTCCTATTGTCAGACAAATATGACCTTAGTGAAACATAAGAACGTGAATAGCATTTGGTAATCTCTTCTATGGGGGGATAAGATAACTCATAATGAAATACAGAATCTGTTAAACTAGATCGAGACTGAGAAGAATTTGTTTCCAGAGGAAGCAGATTTATATGCTGTGGAGGTAGGGCAGAATCAGGGATATAATAACATGTACTGAACAAGTTTCCAGAGGAAGCAGATTTATATGCTGTGGAGGTAGGGCAGAATCAGGGATATAATGACATGTACTGAGCAAGTTTCCAGAGGAAGCAGATTTATATGCTGTGGAGGTAGGGCAGAATCAGGGATATAATGACATGTACTGAGCAAGTTTCCAGAGGAAGCAGATTTATATGCTGTGGAGGTAGGGCAGAATCAGGGATATAATGACATGTACTGAGCAAGTTTCCAGAGGAAGCAGATTTATATGCTGTGGAGGTAGGGCAGAATCAGGGATATAATGACATGTACTGAGCAAGTTTCCAGAGGAAGCAGATTTATATGCTGTGGAGGTAGGGCAGAATCAGGGATATAATGACATGTACTGAGCAAGTTTCCAGAGGAAGCAGATTTATATGCTGTGGAGGTAGGGCAGAATCAGGGATATAATGACATGTACTGAGCAAGTTTCCAGAGGAAGCAGATTTATATGCTGTGGAGGTAGGGCAGAATCAGGGATATAATGACATGTACTGAGCAAGTTTCCAGAGGAAGCAGATTTATATGCTGTGGAGGTAGGGCAGAATCAGGGATATAATGACATGTACTGAGCAAGTTTCCAGAGGAAGCAGATTTATATGCTGTGGAGGTAGGGCAGAATCAGGGATATAATGACATGTACTGAGCAAGTTTCCAGAGGAAGCAGATTTATATGCTGTGGAGGTAGGGCAGAATCAGGGATATAATGACATGTACTGAGCAAGTTTCCAGAGGAAGCAGATTTATATGCTGTGGAGGTAGGGCAGAATCAGGGATATAATGACATGTACTGAGCAAGTTTCCAGAGGAAGCAGATTTATATGCTGTGGAGGTAGGGCAGAATCAGGGATATAATGACATGTACTGAGCAAGTTTCCAGAGGAAGCAGATTTATATGCTGTGGAGGTAGGGCAGAATCAAGGATATAATGACATGTACTGAGCAAGTTTCCAGAGGAAGCAGATTTATATGCTGTGGAGGTAGGGCAGAATCAGGGATATAATGACATGTACTGAGCAAGTTTCCAGAGGAAGCAGATTTATATGCTGTGGAGGTAGGGCAGAATCAGGGATATAATGACATGTACTGAGCAAGTTTCCAGAGGAAGCAGATTTATATGCTGTGGAGGTAGGGCAGAATCAGGGATATAATAACATGTACTGAGCAATTCCACTCAGATGTAGAAACCCCATTTTACTCTCAATCGATGCATGCCTATTTGATGTGAGCTTTTTTAAGGATTAAAGTTTTTCATCACTCTTCAGTGACATCAAATGACAAGCAGTGTAGAAAATCTTCAAACGGCATTGATAGTGACAAAGACAGATGAAACAACTGGTAATCTGCAGTGTTCAGTTACTATAAAGTATGTTAAATATCGACCACATCGTGACAATAATCAATCTTCAACTTCAATACCACACACAGACAGTGCCCTGTTTGCTGGCTGTCCCATGAAATGAATATCGCAATGAATATCACTGAAACAACATTACAAGAGATCAATGAATCCCAATGACTTTTGAAAATCATATCTACGGCCATAACTGTTGTTAGCGGTGATGAATAAATATCTCCTATAAATATCCCCAAATATCTCATTGTCGAAACACTGTCCGATATTGTTTACAGCATAAAACCTTGGATTGGATGTTGAAGAACGCCAAGCTATTATGCCCTTGCTACTCGATGTATTTAACGATCCTCCTGATTAAGGCATGTTGATTATAGTGATAAAACCGGATAATAACATAGGCCGGTAGCAGACTCCGGACCAAATGATGGGGCTCTCTCTGATGGATGCCTGAGCCATGGCGGGTTGACGCGGAGAGGTCGGGAGGACAAGGGACGGACCGCGTCAGCTGTCTATAATAACTATACACCGCAATGATGATCCGTCTTGATTATGCCAAACCTAGCTGCTACCAGATTTACCAGATTCAAAGACGCTTATATTTACAAATGTACATCACAGTATATAAGAATGAATATTCGGTTGTAAATAAAAAGCGGGTCCTGTGATTGAAGACAAAAGCGGGCGTCACCATGGGCTTCATGAGAATGTTGGCATAGTGAGTTAATGGATAAGATGACCCAAAATATACATTTATCTACCAAATGGAAAATGATTGACAAAACATCTTTTGTGTTTTACAGAGATATGGGAACTAAAGCATAAGTGAAACATTTGTATCTGATGGGTTTATAATGGACACATCAAGAGACATCAAAGTCCGTCTGACCCATATCCACTTCTCAATCACCAGTACAATGCAATGTTAAAGGTGGGAATTTGACCAGCCTCCCCTCTCCTCTATACAGGCCTGGCCATGCACTCATACCAAACCTAATACTTTTACCTGAATTATAGGTCTATCGCAAAATTACATAAGGTATGCTTCATAGTGGTGTGTGTGTGACAATCGTGTCTCTGAGAGGCTGTTCATAAGGTATGCTTCATAGTGGTATGTGTGACAGTTGTAGTGTCTCTGAAAGGCTGTTCATAAGGTATGCTTCATAGTGGTAGGTGTGACAGTTGTAGTGTCTCTGAGAGGCTGTTCATAAGGTATGCTTCATAGTGACAGTTGTAGTGTCTCTGAGAGGCTGTTCATAAGGTATGCTTCAAAATGGTATGTGTGACAGTTGTAGTGTATCTGAGAGATTGTTCTTAAGGTATGCTTCAAAATGGTATGTGTGACAGTTGTAGTGTATCTGAGAGATTGTTCTTAAGGTATGCTTCATAGTGGTATGTGTGACAGTTGTAGTGTCTCTGATAGGCTGTTCTTAAGGTATGCTTCATAGTGGTATGTGTGACAGTTGTAGTGTCTCTGATAGGCTGTTCATAAGGTATGCTTGAAAATGGTATGTGTGACAGTTGTAGTGTCTCTGAGAGGCTGTTCATAAGGTATGCTTCATAGTGGTATGTGTGACAGTTGTAGTGTCTCTGCGAGGCTGTTCATAAGGTATGCTTCAAAATGGCATGTGTGACAGTTGTAGTGTCTCTGAGAGATTGTTCTTAAGGTATGCTTCAAAATGGTATGTGTGACAGTTGTAGTGTCTCTGAGAGGCTGTTCATAAGGTATGCTTCACAGTGGTATGTGTGGCAGTTGTAGTGTCTCTGAGAGGCTGTTCATAAGGTATGCTTCATAGTGGTATGTGTGGCAGTCGTAGTGTCTCTGAGAACCTGTTCATAAGGTATGCTTCATAGTGGTATGTGTGACTATTGTAGTGTCTCTGAGAGGCTGTTCATAAGGTATGCTTCAAAATGGTATGTGTGACAGTAATAGTGGCCCTGAGCATCTGAATATATTTCTATTATTGTTAATAAATTCGTCTACAGAGGTATGGTAAAGCTAAAAAAACCTTACTTCCATATTTCCACATAGTACATTTATACTAGTAAACATATGTATATGCACCATATCGCCTTCAAGGCAGTATGGATGTTGCATGACTGAACTATGGGCTCGGTGGACAACTGCTGGGGGCAACACGGGAATTCTCCTACAATTAACAGTTGGTTTCCTCATCAAAGGAGCACAGATTGAGCCAATTGTCTTCTTGCACAAGACATTTCGTCCCTAACTCTATCCTGATATACAGTGCACATATATTTTTATTGCTACATGATAAACATACTAAAAGTACTGTTTTCATGTCAAGATGTCCATAGACCCTTTTCATGAAAATCCTCTTCCACAGTATATCCCTCGGTTACTTTATTTATCAGATGGATTTACTGTTTATTTTGTGTTTTTGACTGTTTTTGTTAGTCAGATTTTCTTATCATTCGAATATTGTTGTAACTTCTGAATGTACTAATTGTAAAATTACCAGAAGATAAACAAGTAATAGTCGACATGCGTTATGTAGTATGATTCAAAATATTTGCATGATAACTTGAACAATTAGTGAAACGTATCCCCTCTTCCAACTGAAGAGATCGATTCAGATCGAAACCGTTGTTGGTATTTGCTAGGGACTATACCCGTCGTTCAGCTTTTTCTTGAGGATCCTTGCCTTTTATACTGTATCCCGTCTTAAAATATAGATGAAAAAAAAAAAACTCAGGTGAAAATGTCAAGGTTTCATATTGTTTAAATCCCTTATATTTATTTTAACAGTTCAAATGACTTTCAGCGAAGAGTTGTAGCCATTAAAATTATCAATTACACTGCTGGGAGACACATGTGTTTTGTGCTACCTTGAATTACACATTGAAATAAAGTTGGTTATGACACACATTTTCGACACACGATCATTATATATTTACGAATAACTGAAAAAAAAGCTTCTGCTGTGTTTCGCAAAGCATTACTTTAAATACAAAGCAAGTCATGTTTTATTCCATATTTGTGGTAATTGAATCAGGGACATTAATATATGTTGTTTAATATTTTATTTATTCATTCATTTATGTACTCTATATCTATTAACCATTGCTCAAATATTATTTTATATTCAACATTATAATCATTTGTATTTATGGAAACTCTATTTACCATGGGTTAAAGCAACAGGAAAATAATTCTCCTTTTGCTAGAAATTGGCATTTTATCACAATTGTGGTAGTTGATGCCAATGAGTGAGGGGATCCTGAGGGTGAACCACTGAAAGATTTACACTGCCCCATAAAGGAGGCATGCCTGGACCCCGGGCAGGGTCACGAGGACTTCCATACTTGTCAGACCCACCTTATGATAGAACACCTGGCTGCCGTATGCAGTGAGAGCTTTCAACCAACACTACCATTGCTAATAAAATTGGAGGTCCATAATTCGCCTCTGAGCGCTAGACCTTTATATATCCCAATATGATATCTGAGGTATGCGAAATATAAGTGGAAATATCACCCATATTATACTCTTTCTATGTTTCTATTAAGACATAAAATGCTAGATGGAATGACTCCATGTATGATGTGAGCATTCAAATACTGAATGACAAAGGCATAAAGGCAGAGTACATAGGTAGATTGACGCCAATGCAATTAGGGATTTTTTTGAGTTACAAGATTTATGTTTACAATATTGTGACTACTCTTTTTCATAGAGTAATGGTGTTTTGATTTTTATATTTCTATCATATCTTGGCCTTTGTATGTTCAGTTGTTCCTTTACGCTGATTACACCTTGCGTGATGACTGGTTGTACCTATGTATTATATGATGGAGAAACATATTACCAGCAATGTTAAATGCCAGGAAAACCGGTGGATATTGCAACTACAACCTGTTTTAATGTATCATGAACACTTTCAGGTCATCCCATTAGATAGCTTTCCTTAAGTAAAATATCCCGGAGAGTTCCAAAAGAATACAACAAACTAATAAATCTGTAAAGAAATGGACTATTATGCCAAACAAATGTGAATATATTTGGTTTAAAATATTATCTGCCTTAACTCTGCTGTACTTTGCCTCTCTCAAACAGAGAAATAAATAGATATAATATACTATTTACAACCCCTCTTTATTTATTTCATTTAACACCATTCCATTAGTAGAATTGACAAATAATTGATAAGGTTGTTTAAGACATTCAAGTAATTTTGATTGCATAGAAATGATTTATCATGTACCAAAGAGTTCTATCTATCTGTCGACTTCTTAATTTTGATATATCTTGAAATAATGTTATCCATAATTTCTTGATTTACAAACTAATTGAATCGGTAGAGCAATGAATCGTTGCCTTAGTTGGTTGTAGGTAGAGTACGGGTGGTTACATACACTTTATATGGCCTATGTTGCTGAAAGCATTGTAGACGTAAAACATCATTTTACTCACAGCCAGCTGAATTTACAAAGGTGAAAATTGAAATTTTGCGAGGATTCATTTGCTTTTTACTCCTTAAGCTTCGTTTCTGTTTCATGTAATATTCAAGGAGATGACCCATTTAAGCAATCTCAATTCTTTAGCAACATAATAAATAAATGATCTGTGATAGGCCTTTTTGGCAAGGCATATATCTAGAATTTCCAAAGCATGCTTTCGTGTTCACGGATAATTGTGACTGACAAACATATAAATAAACTGCTATAACTACCTTTATTACTCATTCTGTGTCTATCTAACCATTTGTAAAAATAAAATCATATTGTGACAGACATGTTATGCAGAAATCCACACGAGAACAATCCAGATTTGAACCTCTCCAGACTCTCCTTAGATGCCAATCAGGCTCTGGACACGATACAACACAATGTCATTGGGAATTTGTAATCAGGCTGACATTCCACATAAAAAGAGAACATTGGTCCCCAAATAGTCCCCAAATAGTAGGAATATATATGTGTTTTAGGAATAAACACGAAAGGCTCTACATTGTGAATTGATTAAGAAAGTAGATCCACACATGGATGACATCATTCTTCTCTCTGATTTCACAGCAGGAGAATGGCATCAGGTTATCTTTATTGGAAGGGAATGACAATATAACTTACTCCATAATTATACGATATGTTTACTTTGCATCAGATATTTTATCTGATATTCTTGTTTTGCAGTCAACATTATTGTGCACATACCGTTTCAATACTGCTCTCTTAATACTTAATCCTAAGATCCCTCCTCTTTGAACCCTTTGGATATTTCATCAATTCCTGGTGTTATCATCTGCTGCTCTTGTGCTAATTTAAACTAATTCCCTATCAAGCCTCCCTAATTAACTGAGGATTTATTTGTGTTGTAATTCACTGATCTGCGTGATTAGAGAGACAACATTTGTCATTATAGTAATGAGTAAAAAGGGAGAAAGAGGAGCTACTCACCCAGTTTTAGCAAAGTTAGTCCAATATGTCATAATCCGCTTGCTGAGATCCCTCTCCCTGTCGGTATAGTTGAGACCTGGCTTGAGGGGGTCCCCAAATGTAAAAATAATCTCATCCCCATGAAGCACCCCCATCCACTGGGGCCAGGGGTTAGAAGAGTAGCGTTCTGTGAAGTAATACATATACACATTCTCTCCTGCATTTGCATAGACTTGCCCAAATTCATTTACATTACAAGTAAAATGTACATCACCAACAGCGTTGTCTAGAGCTTTTAAATTGGCTAGTTGATCCTCCCGGTCTATCCAATTTGTATAGTGGTAAGTTATAGCTTCTAAGCCAAATGAATTGATTTGTCTAGGATATTGAGGATAGTAGTAAAAGAGAATATTGATGCTGGCGAGAAACTGTTCTCTCGTCATTGTACTTTTGTTGAGTCTTAGATAATCATGTAACTCATAAATGAGAAAGAAAGTTCCCTCGTTGAGATTCGAACCCATTAAAACTGGGCATTTCTTGAAGCTCTTTAGTCTGAGGGAGGTCTCCGGAGATTCCACAAGAAAAGCGCCATCTATGACAGGAACAAAAGGAAATTGAATAATACCACGTGATACCCATTGCTCTTCTACGAGACGCTGGGGTGGTATGTCTTGTAGACATTTGGCAACATCGTCCATGTCTTCAATGCGGGGACAGCCCAGGTACTCATAAGCCAACTCTAGCGATCTTCTCTTTCCTTCCTTCATGGTCATTGTGCCCCATGGCATGTTTGCTGTACCACTCTGCATTATGGCTCGCTGGAACTTGCTCCTTGACAAGGGTGATAATAGGTGAAGACTGACACTCACCGACCCTGCACTCTCACCAAACAGAGTTACATTGTTAGGGTCTCCTCCAAAATGGCGGATATTTTGTTGTACCCATTCTAAGCCCATGAGCTGATCAAACAGACCTGCATTTCCTGGGGCAGCAGGGTGTCCCAGAGACAAAAATCCAAGGGCTCCCACTCGGTATCCTATGGAAACCACAATGATGTTATTTTCAGCTGCAAGAATTTTCCCATCATAAAGATTTAAAGTTGTTGTGCCACTATAAAAGCCACCACCATAAATCCAAACGAAAACAGCCGATTTTCTCAGTCTGGGATGAGTTTTTGGAACCCATACATTAAGATATAGGCAGTCTTCACTGACCCGTGTGTTGGGATTCCACATGTTAGAACCCCTAAATTCTCCAAACATCTCATCTGGGCTTTGATAACATGAGTTTGGAAGTTTTGTGGCATTGTAGATCCCATTCCAGGATTCAATGGGTTGGGGGTGTTTGAATCTGAGGTGGCCTACAGGGGCTTTGGCAAATGGGATCCCAAGGAAAGCATCTATAGCACTTTTAGTGTTTGGTAGGTAGTAACGTATTCCTCTGACACGGCCTTTTTCTGTGTTGACTATAAGGTCATCATTCCGCCCTGAACTAACCACATTCATATGGCTCAAACAGAAGAACAAGAGGAGAAACAGCACATGCTGTCCCCGACAGTGAACCCGTATCAACTTGAGTGTCATGCTGAAGCTGTCCCTTGTCACGTGGTGGTGGCTAGGGCGCGAACCTGCGACCCCTCACTCCACGACAACCTGCAATCATACAAAACATCAAAGTTTTATTAAATTACATTGCCACCAGCTCTCTCACAATAAAGATTTAAATGTCATAGATGAAACTTTCAGAAAACACATAACTTCTCACGGAAACCTACATGTAATTTAATATTTGAAGTCAATCAGCATGCAACCCTCAACACATTATTTATATGGCCTTTAAAAATGTTAAAGTATAATGAATACTAAGGCTGATTCAAACACAAAGCACCATAAAACCTAAGCATTAAACTCTGAAGTAGTGTAAAATGTAGCAGCAATGAGAATAACGAGGACAAGAGAAGGAAACCGCAGCACGCCGGTGCTCCCGATACAGTTTATCATGAGAACTCTACAATTCGATCATTGCAATCGATCTGAAATAGATTTAACAATAAGGCAATGCGAGAAGGCAGCACGCACTGGATGCTGTCCCGCCTGGTAAAGTTATCTAACACTTTCATATAAGATTGTAGTATTGGAAACAAAGTCAGCCAACCTGCTCAGATGCGAGTCCAAGTTATCTCTCTGTAGAACGTTGTGTTTTAAATTAACCAGTATTCCATAGTGTGCATTAAAATTCACACAACTTAAGTTTTAATCCATGGTGAGTTTTGTATGGCTTTGACAGAGTTGGAGTAGAAGTGTGTGTGGTGTTTGTAGTAGCATCAAGTGTGATGAGGTGGTCGCTGCTGCTGCTGCTACACCGAGGCCGACACTGCCAGCATCCCGCCCTACCATCATAGCTTTATCTCGGCCAGGCTCGGGGGTGGCAAGTCTCCGGCGAAAAGCATTTCCTTGTAGCGCGCTGCCACATTGTCTTGATGGACCAGAGAGTCTGCATGAACATAACGAGCCGGCATTTGGTGCACACTGGGGTGGCAAAGCAACAAACCTCAACTCTTCATGCAAAACTGTACATGATTCCCCCAATCAAACTCTTTGATGTAGCACCAACCATTACAAGAAATTTGCCCCAAAGAGCCTCACCGTTTCCGTTTTCCGTAAATTTGAATGATTTTTCTCCTAGACCTCAATGTCCAAGTTTCCCCAGCAAGTGGTCTGCCCCAGGAGAATGAGTGGCCTTGGGTTCGACTCAGTTTTAATAACAAGGTGCGTATTGTCAGCAATTTGGCAGGCAAGATTGAGGCTTTATCTGTGTTTGCATGATAATAGAGTTGGCTAGCTCTACATAGCACTATGATTTCATACAAAAAGGCCAGACAGGCTGGAACTAGCACATATTACAGAGTTGTATGCTGTACTGACGAGATGGAACAAGCCATCCCCCCCAAAGTGTTCAGGTGCAAAACACACCTACAGGATGCAAGCTTTCCCAACCAATCTATACGCTAAATACGCACCAGCCGCTTCCCCATCGCATGTCCTCTGTTTGATTAAAAGATACACACTTATGTGATCAGAGGGAGATGTTCACTAACTCTCAGTACCAACATGCACACATGAAACTAAATAATACTTCCTCACTCGGTTCGCTTCCACTCACTTTATCTGATTTTACAACTTGGGAACATATACTCACTTCACTAACAGCTATAATGATTGTATGGGTGCTCTTATGGCAATGGTGAGTACGCTGTACACACTATGTGCGTGCCATCCAACAATGGTGTTGTAACACGTTAAAACTACATCTGACTCTACCCCCCGATGCTGAGCCTCATCCGGGCCATCCCAGGCAGGGTGTCTCAGTGCATATCCTCCCACGTGATTCAAGCTGAACATGATTGTCAACAAATCAGTTTTGACTTGCAAGGGTATTTGTGAAGATATCAGTATTGTTGTGCAAGGGTACACGTGAAGTGAATGTGTTTGTTTGTTTTTGTTTTGGGTTTTACATCACTTTCAACATTATTTCAGTCATTTTGTGATGAGACCTACTTGTAACAGATATAGTGCTGCCTCACTGAATTGTCATGTCGCAGGTCCTTGACATGACAACCCACCCGGTCACAGATTTACAAGGACAACGGGTTAACCCTTTAGGCACAGGCCTCAGCTCATGTGGGAAATTGTATCATGAGTTCAATCCCGGCACGGCCGGGGTTCGAACCCACGACCTTTGGATCACCACAGAGGAACTGGTGCTAATAAGCTGGCGATCTAACCAACTGCGCCACGGCCCGTGGCCTGAAGTAAATGTGAAGATATTAGTATTACTAATATATACTGATATAAGATATCAGTATTGTTGTAGGAGGGTAACTGTGAAGATGTAGGAATTGTTGTATGAGGGTATATATGAAGATTTCAGTGTTGTTGTACAAAGGTATATGTAAATGTGTCAGTATTGCTATATACATTAATATATGTGGGGGTATCACTGTTGAGGTTCAGAGGTGTATGTTAAGGTTGGCTGTAGTTTGATACATGCGAAGTTATCAGTAATGTAATACAAGGGTATACGTTTTTGCTGTTATCAGAAGATTGGTACTTTTGTGGCAGATCAGTACGTTTACACGTAAAAGATACACTAACTTTAAAAGAAATGTTGATTCTGTGATCTATTCCGTGCAATGCGTCATTAACTAAAACCATAACACGGGTAATCAATACCATCAATATAATCACGATGTGAATCATATATTGTTTGATTTTTCTCATGGAGGAGAATATCATTTGTTGGTTTCATGATATGAGGATATAATGCAAGTTAGGGAACACCTAACAAAGTAAATGTTTTCAAAGTGGTTTGGTTAACTGTGAAATACCGCGACGGATAATTGAGTCAAATGCGGCAGGCGGATCACTCCAAATGTCCTCATAACTAACTAATCCTAGCAGTGACAAACACACTGGACTTTATTACAACCACGCCGCTGTATTTCCCATCTATGAAATATGGATAAAATTTAATGTTCTTCTAATTGGCAACTTCAGGATACGATAAATGTCTATTTTGAGCTTCTGATTGGTTAATAAATCTGCCATTGTACTTATTCATCGCCGCTGATTGGTTAAGAGCGAGTCACATGGTGCAAAAGATTGTATGGCCTTAGAAACAGGCCATAAAATTGACAATTACTGCAGCGGAGATCGGGGAAGCTGAATGTGTGAGACTATCATCTGCCCCTGACTGCAAGCTCATTACGTGGCCCGCATTTAGCGCTGATGAGTCCAGCTTTTCCACTCTCGCGCGGGAATAACATACAAGCCACTTTCTTATCAAGGAATGAAACAAAAAAGACAAAAAAATACATCTGTTCCATCCCAATTTCTATCTGAACAGCTCGATACTCGGAAGTTGCTGAGTAAAACACACATTGCACTGGAAACAGAGGGAGTAGGCCACAGTGGCTGCTGTCATCTGGGATTGGTCCTCACCCTTTCATTGAACCTGGTTTAGGAAAAGTAGTGTCTCAGAGTGGCGCATGTGACTGACATTTGAGTATATGTTTGGCTAAAAATATTTATCCATTGATGAGTGAATCAGTCTGAGATTGATTTTAATATTACGATTAGGAAGAATATTCCGCAATAGATTTACTTAAACAAAATATATAATGGCTGAAAAGTTGTTAAATCATGCCTTCTTTTTCCATCATTTTCTGAGATATCGTTGTCAGAGATATTATTGTCATTGAAATGATCAGTGTTTCTTACATACTATTTGATATCATTTATCACAATCTAATGCATCGGCTGCGGAACATTATCATATGCTGCAGATATCACCTACCATTCATATAATGTTTACGTTTCTCACTTGTCTTACATATAATGTACTGCAGATATCACCTACCCTTCATATAATGTTTATGTTTGTCACTTGTCTTACATATAATGTACTGCAGATATCACCTACCCTTCATATAATGTTTACGTTTATCACTTGTCTTACATATAATGTACTGCAGATATCACCTACCCTTCATATAATGTTTACGTTTACCACTTGTCTTACATATAATGTACAGCAGATATCACCTACCCTTCATATAATGTTTACGTCTGTCACTTGTCTTACATATAATGTACTGCAGATATCACCTACCCTTCATATAATGTTTACGTTTATCACTTGTCTTACATATAATGTACTGCAGATATCACCTACGCTTCATATAATGTTTACGTTTATCACTTGTCTTACATATAATGTACTGCAGATATCACCTACCCTTCATATAATGTTTACGTTTGTCACTTGTCTTACATATAATGTACTGCAGATATCACCTAACCTTCATATAATGTTTACGTTTGTCACTTGTCTTACATATAATGTACTGCAGATATCACCTACCCTTCATATAATGTTTACGTTTCTCACTTGTCTTACATATAATGTACTGCAGATATCACCTACCCTTCATATAATGTTTACGTTTGTCACTTGTCTTACATATAATGTACTGCAGATATCACCTACCCTTCATATAATGTTTACGTTTGTCACTTGTCTTACATATAATGTACTGCAGATATCACCTACCCTTCATATAATGTTTACGTTTGTCACTTGTCTTAAATATAATGTACTGCAGATATCACCTACCCTTCATATAATGTTTACGTTTGTCACTTGTCTTACATATAATGTACTGCAGATATCCCCTCCATTAATTATCATTTTTATGTTTGTCACCTGTCTTACATATAATCCGCTGCAATTATCACATTCATTTTTTTACCATGTTCACATATTTTCACTTGTATTACATATCATGTGCCTTACTAACCGTTTCACTTTAAACCTTATTCATTATATTTCTTACACACTCTCCATTATATTTCTTAAACGCTCTTACAAATCAATAATAAAAACAAATATTGACACCTTTATCTATTACAATCAAGAAAAAGCTGTGAGACTGTCATCTTGTGATAAGTATAATTGGTTGTGTCCATGTGCAGTAGACTACTTCCTTGTTCGTTTCGATGACCCGGATGTTGAATCAAAACTTTGGTAAAGGCATACATAAACGATATAAAATATCTGATATCATTTGAAAAGCCATTTAAACGTCAACATAAATATAAAGATATACAATAAATCACGCCCATCTAAAACCGTGTTTATCACACAAACCAGCAGCTAATTATTCTGTTTGTGATTTGTTTGGTTAGTTCTATGCCAGAGGCAGAAATAACCCATGGTCAAGTGCACGATCGAGCACCTCCAATGCACTGCCAGCCTTATTTTTTTAATGAAATAATGACCCGCCAACGATTTTTGTTGCCGAGCTGTAGTGTGTACATGTTGCCCAATATAAACCACTTAGTTTGCCCTTTCTCTTGGATAAATCGGGCAAAACTGCCCATTACAGCGTTCGTTCCGTGTGCGTTTCGTGACTGCCGGCAATGTCCAATCCACTCTTTTGGCTCCCACTGGGCCGCGTATGGACAACAATCATCGGTTTTGTGACCATGTGGAAAGAAAAAGTAAATAATCTCTATTTAGTAACAGACTCTGGGATCGGGTATAGAGATTAGGAATATAACCTTTTTATATCGAAATAACATCAAAATTGGTACGATACGATGGCATCTGTCATAAACATATATTTGTCATCATTTATACCAGCGTCAATGACATGAAACATGAGAAACAGTGGATAATTCCATCAAAATTCCATTAAAAACTTAAACTCGGTTTTTATGTTTCATTGGGAGATACAAATTAATAATGGAGACAGGACTCTGTGATGCCAGTAATGTTGAGCCATAGTTAATAGTTAATATGTGGATATTCTGTTGCCTTCACCGAATGTACACTTATACATCTATAAGTCTACTCGGCAAAACCAACTTTTCATTCCACACTGAATCACCACCTTACAATTTTTAAAAAGTTTCGGTTAGATGCATTATTACTGAAGGTATCGCATTACTATTCCTTTTCATATATTTTTAAATATTAAATATTTTTATGATTACATGCATTTTATTTTCACAGCTGGTAATCTTTAAGGGACAATTAAAAAAAAGGTACTGGGATCAGAGGTACACCTTAAAAAAGGAAATATCGATGAATATTTGTTCAAAAGCTAGCTTTTTCGGTATGTACTTAATTCAGGCAAGTTTCATATACCTTATCACCAGATGGCAGTAATGGTGACGTCACGTGACGTCGGAGTTGGGAGACTGACACATTGGCACAGTTGCTATGTAAACACCCCACCTGACGAAACTTGTCAAGTAACACAAATTATCTGAACTAAACATGCCTTACATTTCATGATCTTGTTATAAAAGTTTAAAGTGAACTTAATTTATTTGACCTCAACACAAATATTGCAACTTGTTCACAACTTGCTTTCTTGTTGGCGTCGATAAGTTTTCGATCTCAGATATCTCTTAGAAAAGAGTTTTCTCAGGAATGGAAAGAAATTCCTGAATTTAATACAAGGAAAAGATTTGGTACATGTTCACCTGATGCTAATTAATTTCGGCATGCTCGATGAGTATGTCTTAATGTCCGAAATAATATGCATAAATAAACATTGTATATGACACTCACTATGTCACTATATATATATATATATATATATATATATATATATATCCAATATATATATTCAATATATATATCCAATTTCAATTTAGAATATGCTGTTGAATTCGTCCTTGCGTCTCTTCATGCCAAATATAGAAATACCAAGTCGTAATATGATAAGCCTGGAAATGTTATGAATTTTTGTGATATAAGCTTGCAATGATATTTATCTTAGCCAAGGACATGCAGATACTATAACACAAATTATAATATTATAAAAAAAGTACTCTTACAGTTATTATAAAAATAAACATACGGTTACCATCCCATTTAGCAAATAATAGAATACCGATATGGGATCTCAAATTACTAGCTGGTCATCATATCGGGGCCGACGAGACTTGATCAGGGGAGATATAGATAAAACCCGAGATGAAGTTAGGGACCATTACTACTGGGGAGAACCCCCGGGATCGCCCATATGATTATCCGGATCGAAATGTAATTACAGAATTTCTGCAAAATGTCGATAGCTTTTATGATTGCAAAGTCAAGGAGGCAATTTGTTCACTTTTGATGTGCTGACTAAATCTGGGCTCAATTAAACCCTACCAAATCGGGAAGGTTTTCATGCTAGCTGGGCCGTGGTGCCTCAGGAAGTCAATGAGCGATCAACGAATCGTCATCCTCCACACTAATGGAATTATTGGAAGGCCTGTGACATTAACACCTTGCTACAAGATACTGTTGCTGAGCCATTCAACCACAATACAATATGAGCAACCAGGACAGCTGCCAAATTCACAATACTCTTTTGCTATCTCAATCTAATAAAAGCTTGAAATAAGACAACACTACACAACTAATAATTACATTAAATTCTTCCACGTAAAACGTGATGACAAATATATCTCGTATTCATATCCGCACTTGAGGCCCACAGGCAAAGATTCTTCATGATTTAGTCTTTGTATAGTAAAATAATACCAAGGCAGTGGTAAAAAGCAGTGGTAAAATATAAACAAGATGAGTGAATACTAAGTTCATCTGAACATTCATTCATATACTTTTATTCAATCACGTAATTGCAGTATAGCCTCATATTCCATGAATGATATTTTTGTACTTGTACTATTTTTTCACATGAATTACTTTATCTATAAATGACATGAATCAGGAAGCATCTTGTATTATGTGCCATGTGCTTGTGACATGCATTCATCACTTGTGCATATACAGCTCAGTGGAGGCTACCTGCTGACACCCACAATGGTTCCACCCTTGGTGACCACTGGAGACATGAATTATTCCATTCCTGTGTGTGAAATATGGAGGTGTTCATGGGCACTTAGTGCAACTGACATGTGAAAAACAACGTCGGTAGATCCTAAGAAGATCCAATGCACACTTGAACGCCCTATGTCAATGTGATTGATTGACCACTTCATACATTATATACCAATGATGTGTTTTTATCCATAAGCGAATCTAACTGACATCAGAAGTGAAACGTTGTAGTAAGGAACGGTTGTTGGGGATTGAAAAGTTGAATAGGGGAGAGCAGTGGTACCGGGACAATCATTTGTGATGCTTAGAGCCAAGCTGTGAAAGCATCGAAACCAAGATGGCCGCAAGCTGGTCGAATATTGAACCAAATTCTCTTAAGGTCCTAACACGTAATGCTCTTTTAATATATAAATATATATATATATATATATATATATATATATATATATATATATATATATATATATATTTATATATATACACATGTCAAAGAATATCCAAACACTCCCACCACATCCTCAAGGAATTCAGTAACTGTGCAACTATTTTAATAACAAGAGCACGACCTTACCAAGATCTCAAAACTTGCATGTACATTTGTAACTAACACCATTCCTTTTTCAGCTTCTATACTTGTTTTGCTTAGGACAAGTAATCCATGCTACATATCTGAGCTACTTTAACATTTTAATGACTGACATTGATCCATCCTGTGTTCAGTGCTATTGAAGATCTATATCACAGAATGGTACAAGCTGAATGTAACGAGAACCTAATGGTCTGTTAATTACAGTAGTTGATGTTTGAAGCACAAAATATTTGAAAGATCCATAAATTCTTTATCAGATTTTTTCTATCACATCTTTATTGAAATATACACACACACACATACACACACACACACACACATATATATATATATATATATATATATATATATATATATATATATATATATATATGATATCTTAATAATCTTATTGAACATTTTGAAATGGCACCCATGTGTATTTTTTATCCATTGTATGTTAATATACAAACAATAGTTGTTTCTTGTGCTTTGCAAATCAGAAGTGTCAGGTTGGTGTTCTTTAAAAGTAGGTCACTTATTTCCGTGCATTATGGTCAAAAGCGATTCTGACACACAAATAAGATAATGTCAAGAGTGTACTTCTAAATGAGGTATGGGATTGATCTTGGTAACCACCAATCCTCTTTCCCCTCATAGCACAAGGACTTAATATCTATATATAGAGTCAAACTCCATCAATCCTTGATTTCAATCAGTCGTTATTCACTTTGAATATTCCCAATATTTGTGCGAAATACTAGAATAAATAAGCAATGCTTGTTTTATTTTCCATGTTATTTTCCATAAAATGTTGCTCACGTCGAGTAACCATCTTCGTGGGAAAATCATGAAATAAAGAAGAAAACACATTTGTCGCTGCCACAAAATTGAAATGTAGAATATCCGAAAAAAATACTGCCACAAAATTTACAGAAAAATGTAGAATATCTACAAAAACCTGCCACAAGATTAACATGAAAATTTTGAATATCCGGAAAAGAGATTAACATGAAATAATTATATATTTTTCACAAAAGTCAAAGATGCAATATGGCTTTTTTCCAATATTGCACCTCTGGATTATTTTGTCATTGCATATGGCGACCTCAGTGATACTGCAATACAGCCTATATATTCCTTTGAAGGTAACCCAACTTCATACTGCGAAGTCGAATTGGATTAATTACTCAAATATTTTATCAAAATAAAGTTGTATGTTTGCCAAGTAAGACTATTTCATGAATATTGATTCAGTACACAATGTACGATGTAAACATCAAATCTACAATTTCCTCCCAAGAGAGGCGTAATCATTAGCAGTGTAATTATAACCATACGTTGTTCATTGTTGACTAGCTTGTAGGTCAGGAAGTCAGTAAACTCACATGGCCTCCTTGAAGCCGAGCAAAATTCCAATGGATGGGCACAATTTAGTTAGAGCTCTCGTTCTGGAGCTCCTAACTGTATCAATATTTATGGACAAACTGCATGTTTCATCACAGAGCGGCTGAGGTAGTAGTTGATAATGACCCCAGGTGAGACCTCGAGGTAAATAATCGAACGTGGCCTGGGTTTTGCCGGGCACGTCTTGAGACCATCCACAACTATCAGTCCCCTTTTCAAATATATCAATCATGGTGCATCTCTCAGTATTCACATACACATATAATGCTTAGAAGTCTATACTGCAAATTTGGGACGGCATCCTCATTGGACATGTATGTGTTGCGTTTAGAACTGTTACAGTGTGACAAAGGTCATGCAGCTTGCTGAGCTTGTTTTTTTTCCTCTGAAACTCACGCAGTACGATCAGCTATGATCTTGCTAAGATTGAAAATTTACTTTCATTTTTTAAAACATTGACCAAATGCCTGACACATATGTAACTATTGACCTTTTTCGTAACGTTTGAGATATTTCCTGGAAATGCCTAAAGATAACTTTATAAATAGTAATTTTCAGTATTTACCCAGTGTTGCAAGTCGAGAAGACTCATAACAGAAAAAGTGAAGCATAGAAGTAATTTCTTATGAAACTGATCCACATAAATGCTTGGGTTACTATGTTCTACAATTCAAAGCTTCTCAGAACAATATCATCCATTTTTTCTCCATATAAATCTCAGAAATCGTGACGCGAAGAAAATGCGTGTTATCATGAATGTAGGGACATGCGCAGTTTGGCAAGTCATGATGTCTTTTAAACTGTAATGTGATTTAATTTGTAATATTTTAAATGTTATTTCAAATTTTTGTACTGATATCAAACGTCAAAGTCGTGTTTTTCAATTATCAAATCCATAGCAAAATTAATTTAATTTCACAGCTGGCATTATGAACACTAATTTATGTATTTGTAATGAATTATTATTAAATCCATGACAGAGTTAATATCATTTCATAGCTAGTATTATGAACAATATTTTATGTATTTGTAATGAATTAGTACCTGGTCTTAATACAATATGTTGGGCATCATTGTATTCTCTCTAAATTGTTATTATTTTTTTAAAACAAATAATATTAAATTGGTTCAAGGATGTATACAACTGTACATTATTGACATAAACATGGGTGGGGGTCATAGAAACTTATTTGACGACAGCTTATGACATGCAGTGGAACTATGAAACCAATATCAAACACAAAACTTGTCTTTCAGAAGTTTGATCTTGGCCCAGGGACTCTCCCAAAACACCAAAGAGACTTTTATGAGTCATTTGATAATCAACAGAGATACATGTTGATGTTCTGCAGGCCTGACACAAGCAGAAATCAAAGTGCATGATAATATATAGATGACAAATCAGAGCAATATTTCATCAGGCCATAGTCTTATATTCTGATGGGTGATTTGGAAAGTTCATATCTTGGTATATTTCTTGTATGTTTTATATGTATGAACACTGGAGATTACTGGGTACTTGCCAGAAGTTCCTGCCGTGTTTGTTCAGGTCAGACCGGGCGATGATATGTCAGTGATATACGATGGACAAATATCTACGATATCTGCGATATGTATATTCCGCGGCAGGCAACACAAGGTGCGCATTTATCATATATAAGTACCGCCCCACGCCTGCCAAATACATAACAAATGAAATCACAATGGATGGAGACCACTTGTATAAGGAATACAGTTTAAGAATGATTGAACGCAATGATTAATAATGCATTGCTTGCAGTGATAAATAACCAATCTAAACATTCATCAGTATTGTTTTCAAATAATCTATCTTTAATAAACCAAAGTGTGTAATATATATGTTTGACTGGTATGCTGCCCTCCTTGTCTCTGTTGGGCACAGAACAATGTGATGCGAACATTGACGGTGGAGTATAAATGCCAATGCATTCAGTACACATGTGCGTCCCATCTAGGTTGAGTTGTACCTGAGGATGGAGGATGCACTTCCCGCCATTCGTCAGTAACTGAGGGCTTGGCTGCCATGTTGGATGTTATTATGGGTACGGTGTATATGTAAGTGGAGGCAGGTGGTAGCCCTGACACAGTGCTACACTGACAGACGGGTGACAGACACATACTGGCCCGGCTACATCCCTGAGTCAGCCCACCTGCACCACATTAGACATACTGGCTTGTAAGTCAGAGCCAGGGCTATGTGTCATACTGCAGTGTTTTGATTTGTCTTTGTGATATATAGTGACTCCAAAAACAGAGGTGAGTTCATGTGACATACTGGCTTGTGAGGCATAGGTTGGTCAATGTGACATACTGACTTGTGAGTCAGAGGTGGGTTCACGTGACATCCTGGCTTGTGAGGCAGAGGTGGGTTCACGTGACATACTGACTTGTGAGGCAGAGGTGGGTTCACGTGACATACTTGCATGTGAGGCATAGGTGGGTTCACGTGACATAATGACTTGTGAGGCATAGGTTGATCAATGTGACATACTGAATTGTGAGGCAGAGATTGGTCAACGTGACATACTGGCTTGTGAGGCATAGGTGGGTTCACGTGACATACTGGCTTGTGAGGCAGAGGTTGGTTCACGTGACATCCTGGCTTGTGAGGCAGAGGTGGGTTCACGTGACATACTGGCTTGTGAGGTCGATGTGGATCAATTTTACATACTGGCTTCTGAGGTTGTTACAAACTCAATTTTATGTACAAAAAATAAATTCTTTGTAATTAAAAAGCGTGAAAGCTAGAAGGCTGATCTTTGTGAAAAATACATTGACGGAATCGACAATATTTTGATGAGACATTTCCTGTGATCCCCTTTCAAGCTAAACTGAGACATTGTTATATTTCCCTTTTAATTAGGTCTATGTGAATAACGGCAGCATTTTTGATTCAGCCTAAAAGGAATATGATAAAATAACTTTTTATCTGCACATGTGAACATACTGCTTACCTAATGAGTCTTATTACAAGTGACCCCCTGCAGGATCTAGGTGTTTCCAGAGTGTAACTTGAAGGTAATTATTTGCCTCATTATCGTCCATATTTGAGGTAATGACAGCAATGATACGTGAGAGGCTAATGCAATCAGTCACAAATATATTGGGATGTTTTTATCATTACCGATTTCAGTCAAAATGTCTTGCAAAATTGGTTACAAAATATGCTGACGGTCATGAAAATGCTACAATATCAAGTCATATTGTTATAATTGCTCCCGAAGTAATTACTAGTATGTGATAGGAGAATAAGTAAAATATGTTCAAAAAATTTCAAATAATTTGTGAATATACGTAATCGTGAATGACATCAAGATTGTTCAGAATTCAAGCATATGTCACTAGGCAAGCTAAATATAAGCAAGACATACTTATACACCTTATAAGTTATTAACATTTTTCAGCAATAAGTATAACACGTGATCGGTGTGCTAGTGTTCAGGAGATGGTCCTTGATGGGGTTTGCCAGGCACCCTGGCACCTCCAGGCATGGTCATTAACATGTACAGCATGATTATATTGCGGCTGTCTGCCTGATTGCACCGCCCATCACACAAACGATATGACAAATTTCTCACTCTGATTGCCAATCACTCCATCTGCATCTTGCATCCTGATGAGGACAAAAGAATGTCATCTTGTGGATCTGATTATACGCCCTACCAGGAAGCCAGCCCATCTTAAATATGAACCGAACCACATACCACCAGGAAGCCAGTCCATCTCTTTGTAACATGATATGGACTGACATACAACCAGGCAACCAGCCCTTCTCTTTGTAACATGATATGGACTGACATAAAACCAGGCAACCAGCCCTTCTCTTTGTAACATGATATGGACTGACATAAAACCAGGCAACCAGCCCTTCTCTTTGTAACATGATATGGACTGACATAAAACCAGGCAACCACCCTTCTCATTGTAACATGGTATGGAGTGACATAAAACCAGGCAACCAGCCCTTCTCATTGTAACATGATATGGACTGACATACAACCAGGCAACCAGCCCTTCTCTTTGTAACATGATATGGACTGACATACAACCAAGCAACCACCCTTCTCATTGTAACATGATATGGAGTGACATACAACCAGGCAACCAGCCCTTCTCATTGTAACATGATATGGACTGACATACAACCAGGCTACCACCCTTCTCATTGTAACATGGTATGGACTGACATAAAACCAGGCAACCAGTCCTTCTCATTGTAACATGGTATGGACTGACATACAACCAGGCAACCAGCCCTTCTTATTGTAACATGGTATGGACTGACATACAACCAGGCAACCACCCTTCTCATTGTAACATGATATGGAGTGACATACAACCAGGCAACCAGTCAGAGACAGGCTGCCCATTTATAGTAGCATAATATGGATGATATACGTTAAGGCAGGCAGTCCATCCATTGTAACATAATATGGACTGATATACGTAAAGGCAGGCAGCCCATCCATTGTAACATAATGTGGACGGTAAACCATCAGGCAGGCAGCCCATCTCTTTGTAACATAATATGGACTGATATACGTTAAGGCAGGCAGCACATCCATTGTAACATAATGTTGACGGTAAACCATCAGGCAGGCAGCCCTTCTATAGTAACATAATATGGATGATATACGTTAAGGCAGGCAGCCCATCCATTGTAACATAATATGGACTGATATACGTTAAGGCAGGCAGCCCATCCATTATAACATAATGTGGACGGTAAACCATCAGGCAGGCAGCCCTTCTATAGTAACATAATATGGATGATATACGTTAAGGCAGGCAGCCCATCCATTGTAACATAATATGGACTGATATACGTTAAGGCAGGCAGCCCATCTATAGTAACATAATATGGACTGATATACGTTAAGGCAGGCAGCCCATCCATTGTAACATAATATGGACGGTAAACCACCAGGCAGGCAGCCCATCTCTTTGTAGCATAATATGGACTGACATACCACAGTGCCATATATCTGTTTGAATGTGGCACGGAGGTTAATACAGGTCTATCCAGTCTGACATGAGCAAAGGTAACAAGAGCAAAGCATTCCAAGCGGAAAATAAGAAATAAAGGTTCATGTATCGCAAACATATTGCGGTGGTGAACGATGAGGATGACTTAAGAGTAAAAAATGAATTATATATTCATAATCATCTAACTCAAACGGAATCAATGGAATTGTGAATCAAGAAAAATACAACTAAATAATCAGTTGTATATAATTTCATATGAGGATTGATATTATCTGTGTATGGTATGAATATTTCCTGTATTCCTTAGGAGGCGATATTATACCTCAGTGCTTAACATTATTCCGTTCTAGTAAATTTATATATATATATATATACCAATTGTAATATTGTCTTGATGCCAGTAAACTGATCATTTATATGATCACGTGTTATTATCCTTTATAATGTACATAATATTACATGTCACAAATATTCCTTGGGGATCAATTAACCAATACACGAATTTTACTTCCCTCTAATACATGCTAACTAGAGAGGGTTAAATATTGTATAAAACAAATACTCTCAAGTAAGTGATCTGTAAAACTATAAATAGGCAAATCGTTATTTGGAACAAGTGAAGAACGGTTTCTAGTGGCTTGTGGCTAGGGCAAAGTGGCATGCCAAATGATTATCATAAGTTGACAGTAATACAGCATATATCTGATTAGCTGTGTGAAACACACCTCCATCTTGGCACATGTGGCTACTTGTAATTGGTGGTGCACAGAAGGCCTACACATCATCATTACACATGGAAGGACAGGATCAGCTCCAATATTACTGGGGAGGTCCTAGTAAATACACTATATCCCAACCAATAGCTCCAACCTCTCCCTGGCTTATTTTTGTTGTAATATTCAGACAGGGCTGATTGCTTCTGAATAGAGATGATTACTGGCAAGTTTATATACTAAGGAGACTTGTGTATTTATATGTTGGTACACAGAGTGGCAATTCCTCGGTGGGAAAGTATAAGACGATACAAGTACTTCAGCAAACTATTCCACAACTCACGTGCACTTCTCTGTGTCCAAGAAAAATGATCAAGTTAAAAAAGAGGTGTATACTTTATATAACATCATTCAAACAAAATCCATATTTTTAACATCGCAGTTTATCCGGAGGAGCTTTCCTGATCCAGCTAGTATATGGCAAAAGCCAAGCAGTTAAATGTCAAGCATAAAACTGAGCAGCTGTTGGGACTTGCCACCAATAACCTGGCCTGCTCTAATATCGGTAATCTAAGCAATGCCTTTGGTCTATCGCAGATTTTGGTTTTGTTTTATATATATCTTGTAGAGAAATAGCACCTGGCTTACCCACAAGGCACCAAGTTGTAATTGTGACCAGCCTTGCCTTATGGACTAGTATATAACACTTACCAACAGCTGTGGTACTCACCAGCTGCTCACACAACTGTTTTTGATTGACTGGTGTGAACATACTGACATAGTTTGTGATAATTTGAGAGTCACTTGGTTGAATGCAGAATTTTCAGTGCATTCATTGCTTATAATATATATATATATATATATATATATATATATATATATATATATATATATATATATATATATATATATATATATATATATATATATATATATATATATATTATTAATTTCAGTTACATGAATTAGCTGAAATTAATAATAGCTGAAATTATTATTAGTCCAAATGTAACTGTTGATTACGATATGAAATTCCAAACAAGCGTTTTCCACTTTAGAATCAAATGTGAACCACGCAACACCTACCACATGTGATATAACTATATATTATTCTGTATTATTGTGTACAGATAAATCACAAAAATATCATGCATAAACAAAGGTAAATCATGTACATATGTAAAAAGGATGAAACCAATTTTAGGAATACGTTACTGTCGTAGACTGAATAATGATAATTGCACGATGTGTTGTACCCTGACGGGATCAGTTTTAAAACGTCGCAGTCCATTATTTATTGCAAAGAGGAACAAAGTATGACCCTACCTGCCTATCAAGAAAAATTAAATTCCCTTATCCTATTAAGATATCGTTCAGCGACCATCACTACTGGCCATATATCAAGGAACGATATGTCCGGATAACATCTTAGTTGTGGCGTGAACAAAGGCGAATGTATGTCTACCGCTCTGCACAAAAGCACAAGTTCAGTCACTTGAAAACGATGAATGTTTCAACCTCGAATAAATAAGATACAATGATGTATCTTTGTAAACAGAGAGAGCGGTATTCAAAGTTAGTTGAAACATAAAATGCACAGAAACCTTAGACATTTGGTAATAACAATTTAAAACCAAGAATTTTCAATTATTTGTTGCTGAAACTGACTATCATGTAACATTTATTTATCTAAAACGTGACCAGAATATGTTCTCAGTCCTCAATGATGATATCACCATGATTATCAGGTATATCATATTGTATATTAACCTCGGGTTAACATTTTAGTATGAACAGAATGATAAATTAAAATGACTTTTTAAAAATCTTTAAATATCTTATCAATGCTTTTACACAAAGGAAAAGATAGGCGTGCTGCGTCAAGTAAGTTTTTATTTTATTTTAGTTTAGTATCTTTGTAGTCCAGCGATTGAGGAAATGAGGAAAGGATCGGGCCAAATTATCCTCACCTGAGTTGCAGGTATATTGGTTTAACTCACAGGTATCTATAGTTCAGTATATAGCAGACCAGGTGTCTAAATGTGTACACTATACAGTACAGAGCAGTTCAAAATAGATACATGTAAGTTTGGATCCCTGACTCTGACAGCATAACTTTGCTATACTATCTCTCCGTGTCCCCATACCCACCCTCTAACTATATTATGATTGCATTCTCTCCAACTTACCTTATATTTGTTATTCACGCCTATAGTAGATAGCATCTTAATATTCCAAATGTTTCAGTTGAATGTTATCAACAGAAGTAATATCCCGAAGTGCTGTTTAAAGCATACATGAAGTAATATTGCAGTACTTTCCCAGATACGCAGCAGTGTTAACTGGATGCAAACAGTTGAAGTGTGGGCGCAGGCTGTTTGTAAGTGGTTCCCACCTGGATCCCAGAGATCACCAAAGATCCAACTGTCAAGGCTGCTCAGGCCTTTTCCACTACACAGCTATACCCATCTGGGCTGTGTAAATGCTTATCTCACAACTAACACCTAGAGGTTTTTACCTCTAAGATAAACCATCGAACACTTACTGTACAAACTGTCCTCGGCGCGCCAAAGTTTCCGCGGGGGAGACAAATTTCGCTTGGAGAAACGCTGCAAATGACACGTGACTCAAAGGAGCATGTAATTTTTTGAATACTTCACAATTACAAATTGGCACAAAACTGTTTCGTGAAAGAAAACATGAAGAGACTCCCTCCACAATAACATCCACTGAGAGAAGTTAAAAGAAATCGGTCGGTTTTTTGTGATCCAAGTGTAGTGTTGGGACGCAGGTAGTCTCGTTCGTGAGGAGCAACACTGGAGCAAGCGGTGATCACTTTTGGTCGACTCCCAACTGGCAACAACAAGGCACGGGAACGCCGACGAGGGTACTGTATGGTGGTTTGTGGCAGTTTAGATGTCGCAATATGAGGTATGGATAGCGCGTCGTGCACATTCCTTGGTCGTCTCTCGTCTCTGCGTGTAAAACTTGCCGTCTTAGTGTGTTACTGTGTTGTTGAGACGAGTGTACACAAGCACCACTGCTCATGTCACCTTCTAACTATCCTTGAGCTTGCAATAAGCTTTTCTTTTGCAACATCCTATGTGGGCTGGGATATCTAGTAGCATCTATCTCCAGCCTGTACTTCTCTAACATATGCATATATACATAAACACTATATATATATATATATATATATATATATATATATATATATATATATATATATATATATATATATATATATATATATATATATATATATATATATATATATATATACACAAATATACACATATACATATATGTATATCAATTTATATACACACAAAATATATCATCTTTATCTATTCTAAATTCAGAGAAAAACAACATACTTATTCAGAGAAAAAACAACATACTTATTCAGAGAAAAAAAAACAACATACTTATTCAGAGAAAAAATAACATGCAGCGAACGTATAATGAACAAAATCTACTCCATTTTGCTACAGATTTTCTGTTCATTACGCCTCCATGTCAAATACCCTCCAGATTACAAGGAAAATGACAAAATTGATCAATTTGCTGCTGACACCAAAGGTGCCGCTAGCCGCTAGATACCTTAGTGTCGAATACATCCTCGATACAAATTATATGCATCCGGGCTCTCTTACGCTTATTACAATAACTTGAGCCCAACTTAATAGGTAGCAATTCCCAGAGACTCGAATAGAATGATCAGCTTCGTGAATGGGCATCCCAACACCAATTGTCACCTCAATATAGAACCTTATCAAATCATTTCATCTCCGACCGGATGAATGTGGCAATGACAATGCCTCAGACTGCAATCACATATTTGATTCTAACACATCTTTACTGAAGGCAGGCATTTCATATATTGCGAAATACAACTCTAAATAGATTGATGTTTTTGTTTTGTTTCTGACTTTGTTTCTTCATTAGCACAGTTGAGATTCAGCAATTGTTGACATATTGACGTTTGTATTACATGTGGCATCATTGGCTTGGCACCGATGTTTACTCACGTGGGTAGGGGATTACATTAGAACTGATGCAGAAATGATGAAATATGAGATAATGGCTAGTATGTAGTGCCATCACACAATATAATTAGAAGTGTTTTGTTCACAAGTTGCACAATACAGCGGATAATCCAGACACTGGCATACTTCTCCACAATCTTGTGCCACAAACACATGGTTTATGAAAATGGGTACAACATGTATAAGTGCACCTGGAAATTTGCCAAATAATCAATTGTGTTAATTGATAGAGAGAGGTCTTCAAACTACCTCATCTGACTCATGGAAAAGATGGTTATAATCTGCATAATAGCAGGGAATGAATCATACTTATTAACGCAATATGTTACAGGCAATGATCTGAGTCTATCTATTTTTTAAACATGAATCATAGCATGATATAGAATTATCTAATATGTGTACAAAATAGTAAACATGAAGTGCCCTCTATTGATCGTAAGTGCGAAGGAAATATTGCACAAATCAAATTGGGCGTGACAGACGAGGACTTTTTGAAGTGTCTGCAGAAAATATGCACGAATGTGACAAATGATGATTACGGTATGTGTCTGCACAAAACGAGCATGTTGTTAATGACGATTTGTGTTTTTGTCTGCACAAAACGAGCATGTTGTTAATGGTGATTTGTGTTTGTGTGTGCACAAAACAAGCATGCTTTAAATGATGATTTGTGTATGTGTGTGCACAAAAAATGTGTCTGGACAAAGCAAGCATACTAGAAATGATGATTTGTGTACGTCTGTGTACAAAACAAGCATGTCATAATGATGATTTGTGTATGTGTGTGCACAAAATAAGCATGTTATAAATGATGATTTGTCTATGTGTGTGCACAAAATAAGCATGTTATAAATGATGATTTGTGTATGTGTGTGCACAAAATAACCATGTTATAAATGATGATTTGTGTATGTGTCTGCACAAAATAACCATGTTATAAATGATGATTTGTGTATGTGTCTGCACAAAATAACCATGTTATAAATGATGATTTGTGTATGTGTCTGCACAAAACAAGTGTGGGTATAACCAATGAATACATTTAAAAATAATGAAGGCGCGTTCGAATAAAAAGAAGCCAGCTAACCAATTAAAGGGATTAAGCACCAATTCTACAATTCGGTGAAATTGAAAGCTTAGCCACATATGAACATCATGGCAAATTAAAATTATAATAGAGTAATAATATAAGTTACTATAAGACATAAGAGTTGCACTCCCAGCACAGGTCTGTCTGAGCCATAAGCTGCACGTGACGGGTAAACACGGGTAGCGTGAACTTAGTTTGACCTCAATTGAGGCTCAAAGCAGGGTAGCACTATTTGACGTCATTCTAGCACTATTCAAAGGACAATACATTTCATGACGTCATAAGCACATTGCCTTACTCTTATGACGTCATTTTACCTTTCAGTGCCTCTATGGTCACACTCCACATAAAAATAACGCCAAGAAAGAAGTGTGCTTTCATAAAGGGGCAATAGATTAGGGTCTTGTTAAAATAGAATTAACAGGCAAACATGGGGATGCATAAATAAAATAGAAAATAGACAACAAAATAAACATCATTTATCACCAATATGTGAATTTTAAACGTTTTTTTCAAAATCGGTGCTTAATCCCTTTAACATCTATATTATCCAGCACATTTATGACGTCAAAAAATATTTCTCAATAACATGATAAGATATTATGCAATATATAAAGACTTTAAAGACATGATCTTTTGCTATTACGAGATCATCAACATCTGATTATAAAATCTCGTGACCCCATGGTCAGGCACTGAGCTCTGCTTTACATTCCAAACCTGAAAATATGTATGATTTGGCAGAGTGATATCTGTATTGTGGGAATAGGAAAGCCCTAAAGTGACTATGATTAATATTACTACGGCCTCGCCGAGCTGCGTGTGTCCGCACTGGGTCCTCTGCAATGCCCTAAAAGATTGCTATGCCCCTGCGAGGTTGACTGATTTGAAATCAAAGAAATAGATATATAAATAAATCAAAAGTAATATGAGGTTTGGTACTGGCTGTTGGGTGGCGGGCCTTATTCTTAGGCATCACCTCGCCTCCTCTCCCCCAGGGTTGTACACCTTACACCGCAACCCCAACATTGGGTCACCAACCATAAATGTCATCTCAAAGCAGATAGAAATGCTAACAATTGGCGTGCGTCGCTGCGCCGAGAAGCGTGGCTTGTCAGCCGCACTGTTATGCCTAACTTCTGGGAATTGTTGTGTGTATGTCGAAATTGGAATTACTGTAAAACATATCCTACTTTGGGCTCAGTGGTCATTTGTAACAGGAGAAAGGCCCAGCGGCAAGAAGGGACTCCTGGACAACGCGCACATCATTCACAACCAAGCAGTGCGGGATCCTAAGTGGTCCTTGCCATACATATATTTGCCATTTTTCATAATTTTCACATGTATATATTATACCCTGCTTAACATCGGTAGTCGATACTAGCATTTATTATATATGTATGGAAGACAAACATTGTCACCGCGTTCAAACTCAACCCCGCTTACATGTATATGACAAGCATACATGGCGTTTTCTTATGTTCAGTCCAACAGAATGTCTTATGTTATAAATATAAGAATACACAGTTGGGATGCACATATGTCACGTGCTGTGATATGAGCCTAATCAAGAAAGACATTCACAATCCAATGTATGAATTCGTTTTTGCTAAAGCAACTGAGGGCAGTATCTGTATACTCTGTTGCGGAAGGGAGTGTGTCCCTAACCCGCTGCCAGGAGTGACGAATCTAGGACAGCGGATGACATACTTAGTTCTGCACTTTTCCCGGCTTTAATTTTTAAATAGATAAAATGAGATGTCACACAACAAGAAAATTGAGCATTTCAAGTAATTATAATGTAGAAACATAAAAGAGAGGTATGAGTGCCCCCTTGTGGTGAGGAGGTGGTTTACTGGCCCAGGAATGTCTCAGTACATACATTATATAGGGGAGGAGGAAGATGAGAGATATGGCCCGTGGAGTTCCATTGGTCAGAGGTGTTCATGTGTGACCTCTGACAGATTAAATCATACATAAATACATTAACGTATACATCTCACCTTTCTTCCTATATCCCCGTATAGATGTACAACATACTTCACCCCAGGCAGTGCCCTGTAAAGTAGAATATTCGTATTTGTAAGGTTTTAAGAGAGCGTGACCCATGATGTGAACCTTTACAGGGGCCAGCACAAGGATGTGGAATATTTTTTCATTCACCACCTTTCATTGTTTATGCAAATGACATCTTATCCTCCCTCATTCTTCCTTGGGGCAAATTATGTTACTTTGATGAAACTATATATACCTTGTAAATGAAGAGAGGCAATGTAAGTTTAAATATTCTTAAGTTACCATATATAAAATTTACATATTTCTCAATTTTCGATCAAGAATTTGATATGACTATGCTGATACCAGAGTATTGGAGGGATTTCCACTAAATGTATTTATTTACAAACGTTTATTTACAAGCTACAACACTTGAGAAGGTCATACTGACATGACTGCTGATTTAGATGTGTATGTGTCTGAACTATAGGTGTCACTACAAGCAACCATTCTTTTTTTTACAAAGACAGCAGCAAGTGATTCTTCCCTTCAACCCTTGACAAAATGCCTTCAAAATGGCGATCAATGAAGTCAGTTTATCACGAGAAAGTTTTGTCCAAATTAGAAGGGATGTGGATGAAATCTGCTGCCAGACTAGACTGGCAAAGGGGGCTATTGTTCGAGTGGGTAACACATTGCCTGGTGCCCGTTCTCACTGAATAATTGGCAACCAGTTGCAACATTCGCGTGAGACCCGTCAATATACTGTTGCGAGAAATCGCAAGACATGGAGTAAAAGCTGAGATTTGGTAGGCATCATCTCATGACAATGGGTTGTAAAGCTGCTGCTGGTCCGGGACAGAGCTTCCGCTTCCGGTTATAGTCTGTCTTTAACAGGGAATGTCTCTGTCTTTTTGGTAAGGACTTGGCATATAATTAGTCATTTGTCAGATTTTGTTGAACAACACCACACGATAGCATCAAATATCTACCATTGTGTGTGTGTTATACACATTCCACTACTTATATACGAGAGACCCCACTTGAATTACTTGATTGCCATTAACACATTAGTAAACTGGAATAAAATATTTTGCAGACCATGATGACACAAACATAAGAAGACTTACATTAGCATATCAAATATCAAATGTATCAAATACAAGGTCATTCATTTGCAAATTCTGTTTGAATCTATGTCTAAATATCTGGTGCTTCCCACAAACACTCGATATAAATAACTGTACATATATACAGGCAAACAGATATCTACTTTCATCTTATTTTTCTAAACAGACTCGGAATAAGCGGGCATAACAACTAAAATAAGGACCTTAAAATTGCAGACCAAATACAGCAAATGCCAGATTTAAAGGTAAGAAAAGGTACAAGACTATTTTCTAATCAATACAACGAAGCTAATACCAGTGTTTCAGGACTGCAGAGACGGTCATTTGTTCTTTGTTTCCTCCAATCAACTTTGCCTGATAAGTACAACAGTAAGCGAGAAGAGACAACATTCTTGTAAACAATGAGGGAACACACTGTGCCCAGGACATGCTGTTGGATAATTAACCTGTGTGTCTACTGCACTCATCACTGCGTGTCACCACCCAGCAGTTCACACGGCGAACTACGCTGGATGTGCATTTGTCCAAGGGTATGATCATGTTTGCATGTCTTGTCAGGAATCCTGTGGTTCGACCATTACGTACAGAACAGATAGGACAGGGAGAAAGGTCACACTGATGAAAAACAAGGCATCTTCTATTCCATGAGCTTATATATAATTTACTGCATTATAATAAAATCTATTCTTGAATTCTGTGCCAAGGTGTGTTTAGTGTTATAAAAACATTAATTCAGTACCTTTATAAAAACCTATTTGGAGGTTTCATTACTATTTATGTTTTATATATTTGCAGATGGAAAGATTTCAAAATATGCCTAACAATTTCTGACAGACATGCCAAAGGAAAAAATTAAATACTGGTGAAATAGGTTTTACCACCATATGACCAAGAGGCTAGTAAGGAAATAGATTATACTGAATTAAGCATAATAGTGAAGACCTCTGGTCTGCCAAGGCTCTATCTAAGCATGCAGAGGACACGGGCTCTTGCAGTAATAAGGGAAATGGTTAAAGGATCAAAGGATTAGGAAAGGAGAAAATGACTGATAAAGGCAATCAGAACTTGTCAAATAGCTACTTATATTGGACTACACGTGATCATTTCCTTCTCACCAAAGAGATATATTTTGTTTGTGATATCACATGAAATCCATAATAAGCAAATGTAGAGTGTGGTGTCTTGCTAAACGCAAACCTTTCTTTCTTTGCAAAGACCACTTCTGTGAGATACCGTGACCATCAAGGACTTTACAAAAGACATGTTCCGTGCAGCTGACGGAGTTCATCTTCTCCTTTAATTTACAATGCACTATTACTTACACACAGCAATTATATTAAAACGAGGTTTGTATAAAAGGTTTTACTTCTCTACTAAATCGATATGAACCAAAATCAAAAGAAGTTTTTATATCCCTTAAAGTTTTAAACATCAATCTTAATATTGAATCATCAATATCATTATTGGTTTTGTATTATTTTATGCTGAATAACATTTTATGCTGAATAACATTTTAAGCTGAATAACATTTTATGCTGAATAACATTTTATATGAGAGTTGATGATCTTTAGATGAGCTAGACATCAACAACTAATCATTATTTAAATATCACTGTTTTGGCTATTCGAATACTGTATCTGAATGCAATTCCCCTGACTTTTTCTCAATATGATCGTTGTCATTTGAATTATATATCTCTGTATGAAAGGAACCTAGTACACCTGAATCACCCAAATGAATAGAATTTATGAGTTTTGCGTTTCTTACACGTGCATATCCTCTTCACCAATAATATCATTTGATTGGGAAGAGCCCACCCCTACCCCCAGTTCGAATCTAAGTTTATATTTTGTCAGTTGACACAAATGCATCAGCTTGTCAGAATTCCAAAACAACAAAATGGTTGCAAATTAAAAATTAAAAGGGGTGATGTTTACATAAGAGAAACCATCACACGCAGAAAGACTAAATCGGGTCATCAGCCAATTTTAACATTTTCAATCCTATTTTAATGGTGGTTGAGCTTGAACGTGCAACAGATTATCCTTTATGACATAGCAGTGTTTGATTTGAAGTGTCTGAATATGGGAAGCAAAGGTACTGGGATTGCTTAATTTATTGCAGTGGCTAATGTGTTTGTAAATACCTTCTCGGTGTCACTCCATTTAGTATTATAACATATGTCTAAATGATGCAAAATGTTCCATCACGTGCGTTATCTCGTATATCGACTGTTACAAATTTCACAAAATGATATGTTGAATGCAGAATGAAATTTTCATAGAAATGACACTGTTTACATAGGTAGGGGCATTATATTTGCTCAAAATATATACTTAAGTCTCAAATAGTAAATACACAAGAAGTGTTTTTTTTATTTCCAAAAGAATGTTTTTAACTTGAATCCACGCAGATTGCAGACAAATGTTGCCTTAAATTTAATTGCTGTGAAAAGTATTCTCTCTCATCTAGAGGACTGCTCTGACTTTCTCTTTTGACAACACTATAAAAGCCATACATGTAGTGATAAATTGACATATTTGTTCAAAATTTCAATCGTTCTCTTCTGAAATAGTGTATCATCTTCTGACTAAGCCATACTGCTGACGTAATAAGAGAATGGTTTGTGAGAATGTCAGCGGGACCACATTCTGGGCGACACCCGCTATGTGATCTTTTCCTCTCACTGATATGGCTTCCTGCCATGTTTTTACACCCATAATGACCCCGTATTATAAATAAATCTACCCAACAGCAACAACTTGTGCTCACAAAGTAAACATCATAACCTGTCGATGAGTTTCTTTTATGCTAGTTTTACTTGCGTGTCAAGACATTGCGTAGCACAACCATCAACAAACAATTAACTTTGATTTAGGAACGATGAGATATGCTTTAAGGACAGTAGAGAAAATGCAGAATGTTTGTACATTTCTTCAATGTACATCTAATATACCTGTAGGAGTAGTTCGATTGAAATATTCATAGGTGATGCAATTAACTAAATACCATACATTGGTCGTTTACTCTGCTGTCCTTGCAAGTATATTATTTGATTCACCAATGAGGGTGTTGAAACAGCGCTCTATATTGAAATGTTTAACCCTGACCTTAAACTCTATACTAAGAAATAAAGTAAGCCAAAATCTGATACTTTTCCTCCTAATAGATCCTGGATGCGCCAGTGGCTTGTCAGTGAGGCAAATGAAGCCACTCAGAAAGATGATGGGATATTAAGCAGTAGAATCCTTGGCCTAACAGAAACTTGAACACCTTATTATAGACGTGTGTGGTGTGATTACTTGCTCGAAGTTTCACATTCCTGTATTTTCTGTTTGGAGAAGGTCTTAATGGTGTCGCATATAACCATTATACGTATAGCATAAACAATTATATAGATATTAATTAAACATGTGTACTAGTCGATAGAATATGACGTTTTCTTATCGGGACAAGATAAAATATATTCTTTGCACAGTGTTGTGGGCTTGTGTCCGAAACATATATTGCCTATTCCTTAATTAAATACATGTGTGAAATGTGGCATGATTCAGAACATCACACATCTTTAAGGACTATTAATATAACATCAGACGCATAATCTTTTCACCACATAATGTAATTGGATACATCCCTTCATTTAATCTTGTTGCATATTGTGCAGGTCAGCAGTTTCACGTGTTTCAATTTTCATCCTATTGTAACAGTTACTGTCTTCATAAAAATCCTAATGTTATCTTTCTATGAAGTAGTATTGAGTAATAAAGGAAGGTTGTACGTTATACATCAATGAGTGACACTTATTGTCTTGTTCGAGATGATTTAGATGATCGTTACCAAGCTGTGAATCGAGTCTCATGACAAATGACATGTCAACCGTCACTAAAAACGCTCAACGTTTGTCTCTCTCATCGCTCACTTGTTCTTCTTCTCCTGTTTGTTGCCATAAAAGAATCTAAAAATCTCAGAGATCACCCAGGGATGAAACATAATCTGTCATAAATGTAAAGGGGATGATTAACTTTGACCAATTAAGAATATCTATAGTTTTGGTAAACTGTGGCCGGTTGAGTTGTCTGAAACAACTAAGACACAACAATTCATACATATGAATACATTATGGAATTGGAAACCTGTGAAGACAATAGAAGCCATGCCTTCTTTCAAGAAACAGCTTAAGACGTATCTGAAGAGAATGCACCGAGATATAGTCTGAATGTCTATAAACGTTTTTGTTATTATTACTATAATGATACATAATATTACATAATAATACATAATATAACATATTACATTTGAGATTACATAATCTCAAAATGAGTCTTCATTTTCATTTGGTATATATATATATATACAGAACAAAATCTTCAATCTTAGAAACCAAAGAGAGAAAGAGAGACACGTACGGCAGGAAAGATATAAAAATAATCTGAAGATGTCCTAACACGCTACAAGACAATGGCGTATAAGTGTGGCCTGAAGGCGTGGTGGCAGGGTCATCGTGTATTCTGCTCTCGACGTGCCTAGGTTGGGGTATAGGCAGGTCATGAATATCTGATTCATCTCACCTCCCCCCGCTTGTCTTGTTGATGCCAGCTAATGCCCTCCATTCTCTGCTCTAAAACCCTTACACCCCACCGTGGCACGTCGCAAGATTTACGGAGCACACAAGAAGAATGGAATGTTCTCATTGATGACGCGCGGAGACGTTTCAGTGGGTGGATAAAGGTGGTGGTCAGATTTGTGGGAAATCTCCCATTGGCAGTGCTTAGCAGGCCGGATAATGGCACGAACGGTGAACTGGTCGAGGTCAGGTGTATTCCTCCGTTTCCATGCCTAAACGTGATAAATAGTTTAACAAACAAGCCGAAGATAAAGCCACTTTATGGCATGTCGCATGGGCACAGACTGCAGATCTCGCGTGGTAGTCTGATTCATCGCCACAGGTGTCTGCATGCACTTAACGCAGCCTGTACGCTGTCCTTCATGCACCTGCCATAAAGCGCAACATCCAAAATACCCCTCTTGGTTAATCATGGAGTATTCATTAATGATAAACTTGACCAGATTTTTTTAAGGTTGTCCCTTAAATATTTCAATAATGATAACTTACTGTATTCCTTCCAAATTTGTTGATGTCGAGTATTTCAACTAGGTATCAAAATAATATAAAGCCTGTAATTTAATACATATCATTATTTGTTTTTCTAATTCAAGCGCCAGCTACAGATGCTGCTTCCAATTCATGTGGATTTGAAATTGAAGAGTTATATTATCAAAAATGAGATAATTTAATATAGTAAGAAATATTACAAAATACCATCTTTTACAGCTTAAAAAAAAGAAAAATCGCAATTATTCTACATTATATAAAATTAATGTAAATAAATACATACATACATATATATATATATATATATATATATATATATTCATAATGTAATATGAATTAACAGTACAAAGATAATTAGTTTATATTTCATTTAATTCCAGATGAATTTAGAAAACACGCATATTTATTATTCAGAACACACATAAGAGTCAAGTTAAGTTCATATTTGAGTAATCAAAATGCAAGAAAGGATAAATATTAACCCATATTTTACAAACAGTTACAAGCAGTTAATATATCAGCATTTAAAGTCTCACCAGAACTACGCCCCCTCGGAGTCAGTTGTGCTTTGATAATTGACAAAACGGTATCGTAAAATGGTATCGTATGATGCCTGACTAAAAATAAATTGTTTGCAAACGTGAAATAACAAAGTTGGTAAAACGCATACACGGCCCACCCACGACGTTCTCACGGCGTTGCCATGGCACTCTCTCTGCAGGTGAACAGCGACCTCAGAGTCACTATGGAGTGCCAACTAAATCACCCATGCGTGCTAGGAGCCCTCACTGTGCATGTCTTTTTTTCTTGACGTAATGTAAACACAGTATGATGCCAGGGCCGTAGTGACAGAGGTATCAGTACATATACAATGAACAAGGTGGAGCAATGAACAATGGACAAGGCGTTTGCTTTGCACCAACGGCGCTTGTTCTGCGTTGATGGGCTTGCTCTGTGCTGCTTATGGAACCCTTCTGAATCCTGACTGCAACCAAATCCGAGCGCCTTGGCCTATCTACGTGGCAAATATTTAGAATAAAACCTTGTTTTTTAAGACCTCTAATTAAAAAAAAAACATACCTAACTATATAAGATATATCTGAAACCATAGCTTGAAGCAAGCGATGAGACTTGAAGTAGGCAACGAGACTTGCATGATAACTCTATTCTTATGAGTTTCTATGACCTCATTATGATTCCATGGAGACAGCTAAAATAACATTTTAAGCCCAGTGGTTTGATTGCTATCTCTCTTGTACATCGATTTGAGATGCACTCTTTTGCTTATTCTACAAGGAATACATTCTTGAAAGATATTTATTTTTAGGATGTTGCTTTGATATTCGAAATTTCCACACTATTTACTTTCAATGAAATGATAATGCTGTAAAGATTTACATCAAAATCATTTGAAATGATCACATAAATGTTAATTAATATGCAATGTTTTTAAATTTTCAAGTATGATTTTCTAAAACAAAACCTGAAGAATATTTTATACACCTATCATGATATATTAAAGCATTGGTGCCCTACAAGGCATGGATGTGGTGTTCTGCGACTCATTACTGAAGATTTGGGATATTGCCAGTGACAAGCAAATTAGACTTATGCTCCATGTTTTCATGAAAGGTGGCCATTAACTACACGCATGGAACCAGACGATTGAAATTATTATGAAAAGCTGAATCACACAATTCATTGTTTCTTAAGATTTGTCAAAGTGTACCACCTCGTTTCATTACAAAATAAAATCTAAGATTAAGAAACAACCTCAAAGTGATATAAAATAAACTCAGCTGTAAATATGTTTTATATTTCAAAATATCATCATGATGGCGCCATATGTTTAAGGATAAGAGTAGAGTGCAATGTAGGGCCATCGAGTGCTGTATTGTAATAAAGCCGTATAAAGCAGCAACAGCAGCAGCCACGTGTCCATGTTATCATGTCCAAGCTCTATTAGTTGGCCACCGTGCTAATGTTGACAGAATGAGCAAATATCACGCTCACCACAAAACCCACAGTAATCTCTGTGTTGACCTTATCTATTTATAAAGGCAAAGAAGTTCTCCTCCCTGAGTTTAAAGATTTATTAATGAGGGCATAATGTATCGCAGTAGCACAGTCTTTTTGTGGATAATTTGGCAGAAAACTGCTGTCGCTTCACAAAATAACATTATTTATTTCAACAGCCCTCTCCTGTTTTATCTTGAGATTACAAATTATTACAAAAATATCAATCTCTGTTCGCCATATTTCAATGTAGATGTAATTGGTTGTCTGAATTGAATATGTTAGAGACCTGCCACCTGGGCACAATTATCTACTTCTTTCAGCAAGATTGTAGTTAATGCTTTTGATACATTTTCAAGTACAAACCTTAAGCTGAGATTACCAGTTATGCGCCATTTGTTGCAAATAATAAGATATCGGTAGATGTAACCCATTCTCAATCATTCATGGTCTGAAACTCATGCATTTTACACCCAAATTGGGTTCTGTACATTTCGAACCCGTATACCATTCCAAGTATTAGATATAAACTATACATGTTGGTGTTTGTTTGCTGTAAATATATCCAGTTTCTTTTGGTGATGGTGGTCTAAATCGTTAAAAGAATATATACTCTCCCAATGAGTATTTTACACACTTTATGGCATGTTAATTAATTGTATGACAAGGTAGTACATTACCCACATGGTCATAGTTTCTCGCCAATAACACCTGCTAACTTGTCATTTCCATTTCTTCCATATCTGTTGTATCGTAAACACCAAACAACACAATGCTGTCATTATTCCATCACTTAACATTATTTCATCTTATTTATAGATGATTGTGTGATGGGGCGGACAACCCTTCGAAGATGTTTTCATTGATATGAAAAGCACAATTAAATCCTGAACTTTTAGTCACATTGCCCAATGCAGTCTTATATGAGGAGGAGCAAGCCTTTTGATAAAACTGTAAATCAAATGCTTGTGTGAAAGGATTGAGTGCAAGAAATACGTGTAAATTAATAGACATGAAACCCAGGGCAAATCGTACCATGCCAAAGCATGGAGATGCACTGCATTATTGATGTCTGTACGGCCACTATATATCACAGCCAAACTGTATTGTCTAGAGAAAAACACCTCGATGAAATCATGGGCCACTTCCTTATTATCACCCTGATTCACTTTACTCTTAAGCCTGGTAGGCTTTTTTCTGTGATTATATAGTTTTATGGGCAATAACAACAAGGTTTGGCAATTAGATTAGTGTAAAGCAAAGAATCCCAAATCCCTTTATTACCCATGGAGGTAAGGTATTTTTAAAAACTTTGGCTTGTCCTTTTCGTGTGCCAAACCTCGCAGGATCACGTTAGTAGGTCACATGGTAACTATTCACGCGATGTTAGGGAATAGTCAGGCGCATCTTGGATGTACAGAGCGCCAGACCTGACCCTGTGCTCGATAGCAGAGCCAGGGTCAGAGTCTGCAACTCACCAGGAGCCGTGGCCAAATTGAATCTCTCAATAACGGTGTCCAGGTCTATATACAGGCCAATCTGGATAACCGAACAAGGGAAAGATTAGAAATGCTCCAAAAGCAGATCACTCTATAATTTGAAAGCCCTGGTAAGGCATATCGAAATGACTCTATATTATTGCAAAGTATGCATTTCTGGCAAATATTTGACCCCACCTGATTATGTGACCATGGTAACAAGGAAGATAAAATATAATAAAACACACGGCCTACCTACAAGATGGCGAAAATATCATCAAGTCCTCCCTAGGTATTCTATTCAGGTTCCATTTTATAGAATTAAGTAGAAGAGTGTTCTTTAGAAATGTTTGTTTCATGGATTAAAAATAGTTCTACAGTCAGACTCTTCAAACCACAGTATGTGATTTTATCTTGAAAAGGGGAAAATTCATCAATGCAAATAGAAGCTTTGAACAAGTCAGGCAAGTTTTAGGTAAGCTGTTTCTTCTCCTCGGCCAGCCGTTGGCATCTCACGTGCAGAGCAAGTGCCAGATTTGCAACGGAAGTGACGTCACTGACTGTCCAGATGAAGAATTGTGGGATGGGTGGATGGAGTTCTACGACTGAGTATGTAGGTGCTTTGTATAATATGTCCCTGGGTGATGCTATATCATAACTCCACTGGCAACATCAAAAGTCTCCACTTACTTCAATATGGACTTAACATTCTGACCAATGCCAAAACAGACGAGTGGAAGAATTACTGCCCGCCTGCAAGAATTCACACAAAATTGACCCAAAGTGGCACTGGTCCAAAGAACCATTCATTTCAATCGGAACGAGTGCTATATGAGGCAAAATCCGCGTGAAACCTCAAATGAAGAGGTTCCCTATTCCTTTCCATTCCGAGCCCAGACTCTTTCACGAGACTTTTGGCTGGATATGCTGGATATCTCACTCAAAAGGCAGATCAATATCTTGAGAAGGTAGAAGGCGCTGACATAGAAGGCCCGTCCTATTGTATGAGTGTAGCACCTTCCTGGATAGGGTGCAGAGGCCCATATGTCCGTCAGGTACCATACAATCGATCGCATCCATCTTGCATTTCTCTGGCAAGCCACAGCCAATGTGAGGGATTGTGGGGCCGGGATGGGGGGGCTGGCGCCACGGACCGTGTTAACACGCGCCCTACAAGTGGCTGACACCAGACTACAAATAGCCCTGCTAGGTCCCACATCAACAACTCTCAAACCACTACAGAATCTTGATATTTCTATCTCCCCAAAAGCCATTTTGAGACTAATTTCATTTGATCTGGAAATGGTAGTTTTAGGTTGCTGTTCTCTGATGAAAGCTTTCGGTGTGGAACCTTTTTTTTCTCTAAAATAATTGAAAATTGTATATCACAACACCAAAGATTACAGAGATTGCCCTGCTTAAAGTTCTGGTTATTGACCAACAGTTGAATGTGAAAATAATATGAGAAAGAAATATAATGCATACGATCATTGCATTTATTTGCTAAATATATGAGGACACAAATATAGAGTAACTGCATGGACTCTCAAATGCTATGTCAGATCTTCGGATATATCTTTGAATCTTGGAGTAGATAATTACGTTATTTATATATTAATATTCCAAATTGTCCTTTTTATATTCAATTGAAATCATACTGTAAAAAACATCTATGAGATTGGATTTGCCCAATGTTTGCCTGAAGGCTTACTTCCGGTCACTTCCGGTCAATGAAAAAAACCAGCACAGCTGGTTCAGACTATCAGTTTGACTGTGGTCCACCAATATGATGATAGTTCGTGTCTGGGATGGCAAAAAATAACGGTCACAAGCAGTGAATATGAGAACTCATGGGGGCTTACCGGCATGTACCATCAGTAGTCACGCGGTTACATGGCGTCACTATGTGTTATCTTAAGATAATTGGAATAAAACCTTAACAAAGATCTTAATTGCATTTAATGACACATGAACATGTTGTCGATAAAATGCTCATATAAGGATTAATTGACATAGAATATGTATTTTCAAAAATTATAATATAATTATAATATTTTATAATATAAAACCAATAGTTTGTGATGGGTTGAAAATGAATGTGATCCAATATTTTGTCACAGAGACAATAGCTGACTGTCACTTAGATCACTTAGCATAAGCAAGAAAGACCAAGTTGTTTATTTTTTGATGTCATACGCAAGCAGTGCAGTTAGTTTGATATCGATTTTAAAACTTTTCCGACAAAAGTTCCCCAATTATTTTTACTTTATAGATTCCATGTCTCAAGCTTTTGTGTGTAAAAACCTATTTTTCAAGGTCAATTTCCTGTAAAGGTTTGTAGGATGGTATTTATATCTAGTTAAATTGAATTACCTTTCAAAGTAAAGGATTATTTTGCATGGGTGGTCATGAATTACCTTAGATATGAGATGAGAACTATTTTATGGCAACATTGGAGCCAAGTCAAATTGTCTGTTCCGATTTTGTCACCATTATATCTCAATATACAAAAAAACAGAGGCTTATTTTCTCTATCCTTTAATCTCGCCCCATGCCACCAACAGAGCACACCACCGTCCACCTCATATTATCCCCGAGATTTTCTGTTCAATCATGAAACAAAAATAAAATATTATTACCTGACATCTATAATATAGAAGAGGCGCGGAGTGATCTTTAGAATTCTGCGCATCGATTTCCGGGGATGTTGTGGATCCCTCGGGGCACCGTCCAATCAGTGTGTGTCTTTATAACGGTGGGCAAGCCAAGCATAAAGCGGCATTACACACAGACGGGATGTTTTCTGATCATCTTTGTATTCCCACAATAACAAAGTTGATGATGGGAGTCGGACCGGGCTGATTTAACACTCAGATCAATCACGACACAGACTGGCCATTTTCGACAGAAATGATGATGCTTATTATATCCCCATAATGCTAAAACACAGAGCAGCCTGCCAAGCTCAGTAATGACCGATCCCTCTCAAGACAACTCGCTTGTCTGTGAAATAACGACGGATCCCTGTTAACTCCCGTCATTATATTTGCCCCATTTGACCTTTGTAAGACCTCCTTGTGTCCAAAACAGGCAGAAGATAGATACGAGATTTTCGTTTTCTTGGCAGGTATTGTGTGCACGACATTCTGTATCAGACCAGTTTCAATAGAGATGCATTATGGAGTTCAAATTCACTTTTACGGTTTTATCAGGGTGCCATCTCAAGACCCATACACGTGTTGGCGTACAAAGACATGCTAAGCAACACATGCTGGGCAAATAGAAAAAAATCCAAAATGATACATATACAAAAATAGACTTCAAATGTGATTATTCAAAGTTTGATTACTTTTGCCCGCAATGCACATTTAAATTTCCTGTTTACTAACACAACTCAGTTCAAGTCGGACTGAGGACAGAAAAGCAGGAACGTATGAATGTAAGAAAAATAAAAACTGAAAAGCGACATATATTATTTTACAAGGGTAAAATAAAATTGGGAAGGAGCGGATATACGAAAGCGCGGATCATCTTGAGATTTGTAGACTCATCGACTCAACATGAGAAACACAAGTAAAATATGCATTCAGATACGTACAAAAGGAAAAGAAACTCTTTTGATATGACCTACCTCACATTATTTGTGTACAAAAGGAAAAAAAACTTTATTGATATGACTTACTGCATATCATTCCTTTGAGGAGACAGTCGAGAAATATATCTTGGTTATTTTCAATGAGTTCTGATTAGATCAGACAACATAACTTCTAGGCCACTGAAACAAATCATCGATTGTTTACGTATGATAGAAGACTCTGCTTTTCTGCTAAGTTAAGATCCAACCAAATGTATGTGTATAATGTATATATATATATATATATATATATATATACATATATATAAAGGTCAATGAACAGGGCTTAAGAAGGAGCTTTAAATGCGATTCGTTAATCTTTAAAACATACGATCAGCCAGTGTTCTCATAAAATGTATGTATCCTCGCAGCATAAAAATGTTCACAAGGGATTATGAACTTTGAAATATTATTATTTGATATGTGTTTTACATTGCACGAGACTTGATTTCAAGGACTATGTTATGCTTTCATGATGTGTCAATGTTGGATTGTTGGAAATGTACTTGGCAAAGTATTTTGAACATTTGTGAAATATATCATGCAGACACTTATAAACCTGGAATAGAAGTATCGGAGGTTCATTTATCTATAAGTAAGATTAGCTCTTGAAGAGTTACTGACTAGATAAAGTGGTGCTTCTCTATTTGAGATTCAACCAAATAAAGGGCCTTTTATGTATGTTCCAATTTATTATATTGCATGTACAATTTGCCTGGGTCATTATACAAGTTAATGTGCTATGCCAAGGTTATCAATTCACATTCATGCATTAGAAACATATGCAGTTTTACTTTGCTAAACCAATATTATGTTTAAAAGTTCATTAAGATTTAGATTATAATATCTCAAGTGTTAGCTAAAGAATAACTATGAAATCCTTCCGATTGTCAATGGTATATATCTTATAACAAATACTGGATTGGTGCCCGAAGTTAAGAGATAGTGCAGTACGCCAAGGTAGTTACTGTTTCAAAGGTAGGTTCACATTTCTGGACAAGCAGTTCAGATTTATGGAAGTCGCCAAACTGCCAATTATATGAAGCAGAGCCATGTACCTACAAATTGCTGCCTTGGCATGGGCGTCTGAAACCGCCATAAATGAACCATAATTTAATGCATAAAATTAACAGTTTGCATAAAAGTGGTATTGGGTGTGACCCAGGGAGTGATTTTGGCCCCGACAATATCTGTTTGCCTTCTGGACATGTGGTCCATAGTTGCAATTGGTTCCCTGAAGTGCATCCCTAGGGTGCGATACCTAACCACCTAAGATTATGGTAAAAGTAAAGTCGTGTTGCTACTCATAAAGATGAAGATCATTTAACACGCTCTGAAGCTCGGTGGAACTATTTTGCACTCTATGTGGTCGCAATAGAGCGTGTTTTGCTTCTTATAAAAATGTGCCACTAAATGATCTTTGAAATGATTACCCTCTCTTAGTAGTGGACTAATACTTATGAGCATAAATATTCATAAGGTCAACCCTCGCTGAGGGGAATCAGCGGACCCACTGTGCAGCTCAGCTTAGAAGCCGCTATGTGGCGCTACAAGACTGATAAATCGCTGATTTTTACGCTTGATTTGAGTCAGCCGTTATAACTCCAACAGACTGATGCCCTTGATGATGAAAGCAAGGTATTGAACACCTCAATAAACCTCTCCAAAGGTATTGATGGCCACTGGTTACTGGACGTCATTCAACATTCACACATCGAGTGCAACAATCTGCGGGGTTTTCTTCTATCTTGAACCTTGGAAACATATTACAACTCGTCTTAATATGACAAATTTGTACTTACAACCTATCCCCATGTACCGATTTTTTGTATTGTTCCAAAAGAAATCTAGTGACATTATAAACCTATATTGTCTTCAATGAGAACCTATGCTCCGGGGTCTGCAAAATTGTCCGCAAGAACTGTCAGATATATGACGCACTGACTCATTTCTTTATCAGTATTATATGACATCCAACAACACAATTTGTCCTCGTTATCGATGATATTCTTCAAACAAAATATTCTGAGATATATCAGATTGTCGACTGTAAATGTTTATTTTGAATGGTATGGTGTCCCATTAAAAACATGGATATGTTCTGAGATATATCAGATTTTCGATTGTAAATGCTTATTTTGAAGGGCATGGTGTCCCATTAAAAGCATAGATATATGCAAATAACTTAAGTACCATTTACAGAACATATGATATTTACTACAAAAATAACAAACGCCAAGCTGTAATGTAGAGCTGTATATGTTCGTGAAAATTTCCAGAAAATGTCTGTGAATAGCTTCATAAATGGTCATTTTTAAGCACTAACCCAACTTTGCAACTTGAAAAAGGTCAATGTGGTAAAAATAAGGTACCCCAAGACATGTGCTTCCCTCAAAAGAGATCAAGCACATTTTCATATTCGGCCATCTTGATTTTTGTTGAACATATATCATATCATCTTGATTTTTGTTGAACATATATCAACATGGTAGCTTCCTTTGAAACCAACATCCTACCAGACTATTTTACATATGACGTCTCCGGAAAAGTACGCAATATTCCAGACACAAACTTTCTTTAATTTATTATTATTTTCTGTTTTCAAGTTCAAATTACATACTTAAAATATGTCTGGAACCTAATACCCTTCATATTCAATGTAAGTAATTACACACTTATCATATATACATACCTACGGAGAATCAAATATTAAATGGTGTCTTAGATTTAGATGAGATATGAATTGGAGATATCTACTTCTTCTATTGATCTATTTGCATTAATTTTGATATCATCTGAGAGATACATATTTTTTAGAGGATTGTGGTCTATGATTGTAACTAAGACTGCTCTCTGAATAGCTTCCTTCATGAAATAACTTGATATAGTGATGAAAATCTTGACTATATTTTTGATTTATCAGTGATAAGACTGAATCGTACATTTAAACATGACCGGGTATTTTGGCTCAAGTTATAAAAAAAACACGTCATGTTATATTGAGGCTGACTCCATCACCCCACATTGCTTTATTCCAGACGCCTCCAACTAAAGCTTAATGCAGATTAATAGAATGGGGCACTGGATGTCCCAGGTGTATATGCATGTGCGAAACAATTCACCGTTTGCAAATGTATTTTAAAAATTCATTGAAAAAATTGACTCTCATGAAAAATTGATAGAATCCATCTCCTTGCAACACTTCATGCTTCCTATGAATAACTGAGAAAACCAAATAGTAGTTCCAGAGGAGAAGAGCGAGGTTGAGGGACAGACACAATGACAGAAAATAAGATACAACAAGTTTCTAAAACACGATTAGGCAATAACTGGATGAAAGGACATGTAATTCAAAGGTCAAGAGCGGAGCTCGACGTACATGTATGCTCACAACACCATGTCTTGGAATAATCTATGTTGTTATCAAATAAAGAAATTGTGTCAAGGTCAGGACACAACCAATGAGCTTCTTCGTCGATCCTTTGATTTCATTGATTTCGGTGACGATTGTTCGATGGTGTAAAGACCAGAGCACTACACTTGCAGACATTAAGGTGCCAATTATCATATCTGTTTAAAAACATAATTGGTATTAATTAGGAAGTCACTGATTCAACATCCTGGAAGTAAATTGGATTGAATTTTATCCAATTTGTTGATATGCGCACCCTGGAATTGATGTCACAAGTGTGATGAAGAGAACCACTGAATACCGAGGTCGTGAGTCAAGAGGGGCTCACTTAAACTATGGCTGACATTATGAATAAAACCATCTTGAGAACAAGTTTGACTTATTCCATGAAGAATTGCAGGTGTTTCCATTCCTTTCTTCAGTGAGAGATCGGCACATCATTGCTCCTTGTTGATCTCCAAGTTTCAGACCACGTCATCCGAGGTCATCAGAGGTCATAACAGATCCTCAGCGTCCGTATTGCCCAGTCCTATTAGGCCACATGACAGTATATAGATATAATATTGAATATACCGAGAGTCATGGTGAAAGAATGATATCATAGAAAAGTACAAAACAGAGAGGACATATCAGGTCTGATAAATACATAGAAATATATGATATTCATATAATATTTAACCTCAATCATATTCATTGCCATTTATATATATTTTACAGAATCGACTCAATTTGTGGCAGCGTTAGAGGATAATGCGTTGGATATAGCATAGGTCCTGTTTTGGGCTCAAAGAAAGGTTAAAGAAAACGTATTCCTATGTTTTATTCTACCATATATTTTCACAGCACTTTTATATGTGATGTAATTTACAGATATGACTGGTTTACAGCACTTCAACATTCTGCACTTTTTGTGTGCAGTAAGATTGCTGTTGATGTTTCTCAACGGGAGAACTGAACAATCATATTGTGACTCGAGGGCAGGTTTCACATGTCGTAGACTTTCTCTTTTCTCTGGTGTTTAGTCCTTCCCCGCCCAACTACACAACCAATACCGCCTCTCAGTGAACAAACTGTCCTCGGAGGCATCCGCAACGACAGGGTGGGGAGTGTTATTGTGGAGGAAGGACAAATATCTTGTGCTGGGTGGCAGAAAAGGGCCCCCTGGCTGGGCAATGGGGGTACACAGGGGGTCAGTGACTGTGCTATCCAAGTTGATGGCTTCATTAACAGTCAACCTGTGTCCATATTGCCTGATACAGGGATCAGACTCCCGGGACAGCCTCCAAGTCAGAAGTCTACAAGCTCAGTGTAGCAGAGATACATGATTCTCTCATATATTGCTAGGGACAGAAAAATGAGGTCGAGATAGATGGAAACAGCCATTGATAGAATATATGAATAAATAACATTTTTTTATTCGTCATGTTTCTGAGATCTGCAAGAATTCCATATTATGCTTTAAATCTTTATCCAGTATAAATAATATAGATATGATCCCATCTGAATTTACAAAATATCTTTTATGGATAGATGAATATACTTAATGATATTTCAAAACGATAAGAGAGCTTCATAAATAAAAACCTTACTTCCTTGAAACACCGTTTATGGAAGAAGTGTGGTAACAATGGTGGAAGTTGACGGTGACTTAGTTGATGGGTCAGCTGGTGTTAATTGAGTGTTATAGATCCATGTAATAGAAAGGTCATACTGGTGTCCAGTCTGTCACATCTGTCACTAGGTGGCGTAACGTGCTGTGACAAATGGCCTAATCGTTTGCCATTGGCTTTTGGAGTGGACATATTATGCAGCTACCTCATCGTGAGATACTTACTGACTAAATGTAAATTTTTAGGTTGCATAAAGTATATTCAGAATTGACATTAATCTTTAATCTCTTCCCCCTATGCATTCAGCAGACATCAAGATATCTTCTAGCATGAAAGTTATAATGCCAAAGTTGGGACTTAATATGAACTTTGAAGATATGAATGGTTTTTTTTAACCTAGATCATTTGATTAAACAAAAAAAAAAGAAAGTCAGTTCTCATCAGCTGCATGATAGGGCTTATTCTTTTGCTGCAGTCAGAATCTCTCAGAACCCAAAAAGTGAGTTACATCAAAATTAGATCAGCCTTTGCCTTTATTGTCTCGAATGGACCATAGTCCATTTAAAGCATTATCATTATTGGCGCAATGTTATTTTATTATGACGGGCCAGATTGAAGAAAGGTAAATGTTGACTTGTGTGCCCTCTACTGAGAATTCGTGAAGTGTCTTCCATTTTGCGAGGGCAGGATGATATACTGGGCCACTTAGCACATCAAAAATAACATATAGGGACGCTTAACACATCAAACATAACTCAAGGTCCATTTGTGTGTTTTTGTTCTGACTGTTCCTTTATGTTCGGGTGTCTAGGGAGAGATGTTGAGTGAATTACTGGCAAAACCCTCGTGTGATCACACATACCTGCAGACAGGAACAAAGGTACTTTATGACCACTAACACTCCAATACCTCAGATGCACTCACAATTCATTTGACCGCACCTTTTTTCTGTTTGAAGTCCACGAATACTTGAAAAAAGTTGCCATGGCATCCCACAGAACAAGTCCTCTAAAACGAAGGAAAGGTGCCAGAAAGAGCGTTAGAGTGACCAATGACACTTTTCTCTGGAAATTGCTCCCTCAGTTGTCTGATCCCCGGATTCAACTTCTATCACCTTCCTTGCCAACATGTCATGTTTTCTCCCTGATTTGAGGCGTTCCATTAGGACGATTGGTGCAGGGCATTACGGGATCAATGGCGTGGCTCCGGTGCGCATGCGCCTCACCTGAGGGGTGTAAGGTTGTGAGTATATGTGTGGAAGACACCGCTACACCACTCACAGCCCATCTCCACCCTCGTTCTACTATCACCCATGGTTGAGCACATCTGAAACGCACATTTACTAAAGTGATACTGTATGCTTTGTTTCTCAATGCCGACTGATCTCAAGTCGATATGCAAGTAAATCTAAGCCATCACTGTTTCCTTTGAATGAACGTTTATGATTGTCTATAAATACTGACAATTACAATTTTGATAAAGAGATGCCTTTAAGATATCAAAGTTATGAAGTTTCTCATTTATGTCATAACGGATTTTTCCCTTTGAGTAATCACATATTTAACCAAAATTCCTTCAAATATGGAGACTTATAGGAATGTAAATTCTGTATTACAGAGGTAGTATTCAATTACTACCTCTAGTTATACAACATAGAACGTATTTCAAAACAAATAACTTTATTTTGAAAATAGAATCCTGTTATTTATTGATGTAAGCACACTTTCAGTATTTCACCAGTCATTTCATGACGAGCCCTATTTGTAGTGTAATACTACAGTGCTGTCTCACTGAATTGTCATGTCGAAGGTCCTTGACATGACAATTCGCCCAATTGCCCATTTACAAAGACAACAAATAACCCTTAAGACACAGCCATCAACTTCTGTTAGAATTTGTAACATGAATGCAATCAGGGGTATGATCGGGAATTGAACCAACGACCCCAGAATCATCAGAGAGGTGCTAATAAGCTTGCACATTAAGCAGTTGCGCCACAGCCCGAGGCCGAGATGAAGGAATTAAGCCTGTCTAAATATAAAGCTTTAAAAGATCAAGTTCATGGTGAACCTAGCTTAGAGTTCGTCGGTGAACAAATACAAATAATAATCACCAAAGGAATCATAATCTGCTGAAAGATTCTAACAATACAAAGTTAATGCATCTTTTTGTCAAAATAAAAGCTAGCTTCTTTCTTTCATTGCATAACGTGTTATTCCTTTTAATGATAATCTCAAACTCTGAGTGAAAAGTCTTTGTTATGGAACCAGTTTTCGAGATTAAAAATTAGAATAGGACAGAGGCGCGAATGCGATCACGGGTACGAAAATGCATTGTGTTAGTGACATTATTATTTGTGACAGTGAGAACCAAGCTGTAAAAAGCACGATAACATGATGGCTAGAGGTCGAGAAACGTGTCAAAATCTCATAAGGGCGTAGCACGTAATGATATAATTTACTTCTGCAAAAAGAGTATGAAAAGGATTTAAAGGGAATTTCTAAATATTTGGGTTTATAAACCCTTTTATGTCTTTATTATATGGTCGACCACATGAAATTAACAAGAAACATGACCCTAACTTAAATCGATATAATGGTCCTTGTGAAATGTATCTCTCAAGCTAAGCGTGATTCTTGGAAATATAAACTTCGGTGGGGTAAATTTGTACATTCCAAGAACTCTGAAACCTTAATAGAGACATAAAAGGGTTTATAAACTTCTTGGAAAAGAATTCCCTTTAAGTCCTTTTCATACTCTTTTTGCAGAAGTAAATTATATCATTACGTAAAATGTTATCATTACGTAATGATATAATTTACTTCTGCAAAAAGAGTATGAAAAGGATTTAAAGGGAATTCTTTTCCAAGAAGTTTATAAACCCTTTTATGTCTTTATTATATGGTCGACCACATGAAATTAACAAGAAACATGACCCTAACTTAAATCGATATAATGGTCCTTGTGAAATGTATCTCTCAAGCTAAGCGTGATTCTTGGAAATATAAACTTCGGTGGGGTAAATTTGTACATTCCAAGAACTCTGAAACCTTTTTATTGCAGCATCTCGGCAATAACCTTTCAGAAATCGCTAAGATGTCTGAGTGATTTTATGAAAGCTTTCACACAGATGATTCATTCTTGTGAATATTATGCATGAACACAGCTATAGTTTGATTATATCAATGGTCCTCCACCTGCTGTTCACATGCCGGCCAGGAGGATGAGAAGTGTAATGTACAGGTGGTGATGGCGATAGTCCCTTGGCCTCGTGTTATGGCTCACATTGACCATCGTGTTGTGTTACTAGTTGTGTGCTATTGCAGGCAAATTGAATTCATTTTGTGAAAACTGGAATATCTCTTGAAAAAAAGAATCGATCACGAATGATTTAAGGAGACGTTTAGAGCTATCATCGAAGGGCATGGTTAGTAGTATCATATTTGTTTGATGATGTAAAGGAAAATTCTTCGGATAAAGTAGAGGATTGGATCCCAGTGGCAGTCTTTTATCTGACCAGATATGGTCACATCTGTATTTAAAAGGTTAATAACAACAGAAAGAGTTATTCCTGTATTTTCTCTTATATAACATATATTTCAACATTATTCATTGACACTATAAATAACTTTAACCATAAACATAGTGCACAATGGGGAGGGACCATAAATCACTTTAGGAAGGGGTGAAACAAAAACAGAATCTGAACATCTCATCACATATTGAAGGAATTTTGCTATCACATTTCCAAGTGTATTAACGTCTGCCACTTAACTTTTCAGTAATGACCTGAATATCGTCTGATTATAGCTACTTAAAATGTTATGTGATTACGGATACTCCAGATGGAGCGATCATGGAGAGCAGAATATGTATGAGGGCTAATCAGTATGGACGTGACATCAAAGATTGATATGAGATTATTGCACAGGAAATGTTGTAGTTAAGGACTACACGAATGGTATGGGGCAATGAAACGATGGATAATACAACGTAAGGGTAACACAGATATCAATTAATTATTGCTGAATGAGTGTTACATCATTAATAGTGATTTAATTAGGCTTTTAGGAATGTCACGTCAAGAGGTTTCCTTTAAAAGTTAGGACAAGACATCTATTAGGTAATGCATAAACGTGTCTCAATATAAGGTCATGCGGAGCCCAATACCGAAGTCTAATGTGACCATATTCTCTCACATGTAGTCTTTATCAAACAGATGTTTAGCGCCATCTATCAAAAGTAATTAGATTATTTACTTTGGAATGTCAGACATTAACTGTAGGGGATTAAAGCCATAAAATGTTCATTATAAAGATCAATTTAATTGTATTGGATTGTGGCAATTGCAATGGCACACAAGAAGGCTACGATAATGTTATTCGGAAAAGGTGACCGGAATGCCACATTATAACTGCTACTTGAAAGATATAGCAGAATGGCTTGTGGAATGTGGCACCATAAAATCGACCATAATATTTCAGATTTTTTTCTCGGGAAATCATACTCATGATGACGTCTAATATGGACTGTATCCATCAATATCCTGAAGAAGAAAAACACACTTTCCAGAAGTAAATTCAAGTATCACATGATACTTTTGTCAAGTAATTTCAAATGTAAAGTATTTAGCATGCAAATTGTGCATGACAAACTCGGAGACCCATTTCCGGTTACTTGATCACGTGATTTCGATATTGTCCATCCGGGACCCATTTATGTCGCCATATAATCCTACAACAGACATAAGTTGTATCGAGACGGCAATGTTTTGGGCCAGTAAGCTGTGTGTGCCCATATTGCACCCTGAGGGTGCGGACTTTACTTCCCTCCCTTCACAGATACGCCACCTTATCAGCAAATATCACCACTATTTGCTATATTTGATTACCATGTGTTCCATCAAAATTCGATCATATATTACACCAACAAACAATTTCACAAATATAAGTTTAATTCTCTTGCATAAAATCACACATATTTGTAAGTTATCAGATTATTGCATTTTAATCTTATTTAGAGTTATATTTAGATCTATTGGGATATAAACAAATTAATACGCATTCGTAAAGACTGATATTAAGATATATTAACATTCAAGACTTGTGATTCAATTGATTTTAATACAATTGGGCGATAATGAGGAAGTGACTGATGGTGTTTGGGATCAGGTTATCCCCACGGTGTTGGAGCATCAGTCAACTCCTTGACATATAATTCGATACAGTCACATTCTATCCTTGTAAAGTGTCGCATTCGATTGGAACAAATATCCACTAAACGCTGCTGTTTGATAGGATACCCTCAACGGGCAGTTTCCCACAGTGTCATGAAAAATTCAAACAGGTGTGAATTAACTGCACCCATCTGGGCTAAACGCTGGATTGTTCGGTCATTACCAAACAAGGTGAGATCATGAAATGTGAGCACTCCCTCCGGATCAACAATTATCCATCGGATAATCGTGGTCGTCGGGGCCTGAGATAGGGGTGTGAGATGTAACCTTGTAGGTAATAGGACCCCCATTATGGGCCTCCAATGGAAAACCGCCTCTCTCTCCCGTCAATGTTGGCACAAAAGAGGTGTGCCACAAGGGTCAGGGCTACTACAATATATTTCTATTAGCGGTGAGTTTTGCATTGTGCCTAGTGTTTCTAACAAGCATGAGTGGTGCTTGGCGTGATATTATTGGTATCATATAACTGTGGAGAGTTTGTGCCGGTCCCCAATCTCCACACAATGCATGGCTACTCGTATACAAGCACCGTGTGTTGTGTGTCCTACCCATCAATCCTCACCATGTGCTGTAACAGGGGTGGAAATCTCTGGCCCTGTCAAATCATATTCTACCAAATGATAAAACCATTTTTTTAAATTGTCACATTTATTTTTCTTAGAAATAAATGTATCTAAAAATACTTTTTTCATTCGTAAACTAAGGTCTAAGAGTATTTTTAACTATGAATTAATGGTTACAAATATGGGGCCGGACACTCCTGGTATATTTACATGTAAGTATAGTGGGTGCAAACCCATTGTTGTGTTTTTGTATGAGGCAGAAAACAGTGCTTGTCTGATGGATTTGTCTATATATACATGGATAAAGAGATGGCTTGGACACAAATAAATCTCGCAGTTTCACGTCACTGTCTCGCACTGAACGCGAACACGCCGTAATTACGGAACGCGGAAATTAATACATCGTTACAAGTGACATGCTGTAGCCACTCAAGGAAATTACAACAATCAGGAACGTCAACTGTTTCTTACTGGGTTGCGTCACAGCCCGCTTGTGTCATCGCTAGATCTCTGAAAGGTTAACACAGACATGGACTTGACGTGACAGCCGGCATATACCAGGTTCATCTTCATTAACTGGCTCTGAGATGATAATCTCAGGTAAACAGCAAGCAACACTTGATCGATAATGACATTTTTTGTCTGAAATAAATATTACTTTAGCAATATAGAAATGCATATGTGTAGTGCCAAAAGTCTCACCATTTCTCATCATTAAAGGACAGGCGTTGGTCTGACGATGGCATTACAGGAGGTTTATAAAGCGTCATTTTGTGGAAATAATATAATTGGATATGAAAAGCTCATTAAGAATCAAAGTCAGTGCTAAAGGCCAGGAATTCAATGCTTTGAGAGCCCAAGACATGTAAGTAACTTTATTCTTATCTTATACAGATAATGATATGTTCATTTATTGGTAGCGACATGGACAGTGAGGACTCCAACACGCATGGATGACTCAGTTGGCACTCGATGGTGACTCCAAGGTCGTCCACAGGAAGAGCTCCATGTGAACGCCGTGAATGAAGTGAGATTGCCATGGGAATGCCGTGGGAGTGCCTTGTATGCGTCATACCAACTTTGTAATTTCACTTTTGTAAACAATTTTCAGTCAGACATTGTGCGATACCACAGCGTTTTGTCCAATATTCAACATACAGCACGCGTAGTTCTGACGTTGTTCTGGAGTGACAGGGGCATTATTAATTATAACATCTAATTCATATGCTTTTATTCATCTGCATTGTGACTATTATCGAGAATGGAATGAGAGAGGTTCATACAGAGATTTTCAATCCATGTTTAAAGTTGATTAATGTTCTTTCATGCCCTTAAAGCATATGCAAACCACTGCTTTGTTAAGCTTTGTTAACAATGGGACACCTTTAGATTGGGAAAATGGAGTGATTTGGCTTACAGATTCATGTTTGTTTATTAATATATATTTGTTCATTGGTATACAGGCCGAAACCCAGACAGACCACAATAGAAGTCACATGCTTGTATACGTGTAGCCACCTGGTGGTCAAGAGAATACAGCCAGTACTTGGCACTTTCAGCAAAACAAAATAACCATGGTTGGTGTATTTTGGTTGATTGTAGTGAGCAATAACTTATTTGTTTCATAGTGACCTCTGTGATTTCATGAATGCTTTTATGAAGAATGTGCAATAATACTGTTGGAAATATTGAAATATCATATTCCATCTCATGTACTCATTATTCCTATTCATGTTGTGTCTCCGTTGTTTTTATATTTATTTTAAATTCACATCTCTCTATCTTAAGTTCCAATTTACTGGTGTGCTACATATCATATGATGAGTATTTGAACACATGAAACCATGTATAAAATCTTTTTTAAAAAAATCTTATTTTGATATTTCACTTCTCATAATAGTGTATTATGCTGCAATGTATTACCTGTAATTACGCCAAAGAACATTTCTTGAATTATCCTTTGATCTTACCATGAATCAACTATCAATCATTACATGGCTAATTATATCATATACCACTAGTTATTTCAGGGGGAGAGGTCAAATTAGAAATACTTTGTATATAATGTAGGAATCTCCATAGCCACAAATGCTGCAATTAAAATGACCTAGACTATCACGACACAGCTATTCAATGCCATCACCTCATCACACAAAAACAAACTCTCAAATATCTAATGATTATAATGCAGCTGATGTCCAGGTACAGATTGTATTATCATATATATATATATATATATATATATATATATATATATATATATATATATATATATATATATATATATATATATATATATATATATGTATATATATGTACTGATATATATATATATGTACTGATATCAATACATCAATTTGGGTACAACTTATCTAATTATTCATGAAGAATAACTACATTCCAGTTTTTATTTCATAACATCCTCAAAGCAAACTCTTATGTGGGTAATTTATCTAGGGGTAGCTATTATTTTTAAGGTTAATAACCATTTCTATATTAATTTAATTCAATAGAATCACATACATGACATCCCTCATAAAGCATTTCACACATCCTGACAGTATCTACACATGCGATATACATACAGGGAACACGCTGAGGATACAATAATTGAGGGTGTATTTCTCAGTTAAACGAATCAAAACTAAATCAATATAAATCCTGTCCGCATAACACGTACACAGGGATAGAGATATTTACAACAGTACAGTTGAGTAGCTCTTTGATTCACATAGTAAAACTATTATACTCATAATAAGACCCCGCGTTGTTACCATGACGCGTGAGTCAGACATTTTAATTTTTGGCATGATCCAGCTTTCCAAAACCAATTGGTCCAATTTTATGTGAAATTTAATCAATACAAAAGACTATAATGGCATGAAATTTTGTCAATTACAGCATTAGATCTTGTTTTGTAATAAATCATGGTAATGATCAGAAGTGATAAGAGCACTGTCTTGTTTACGAGACTGCATGCTTGTAAGCATGTTTAATGATTTGTAATAAATCTTCCTCAGGAGATAATTATGCATGCTCATGCGATTCATATCTTACAATCCGGTTCTGATTGAATATTTTGTCATTTCCCGATGTGGTATGATCAAAGGTGTAACATGAAAACATCGCTGTCGAGCAGAGAGAGATAGAAATAAGCCAATGTACAAAGACACTTCTATTTCTTTTTGACAAATACGGATTGTAATATGTAACGTATGATATAAGTCAACGGATATGAACACTGTGATATATGTATATGTATTTATTATTCTTTAATACACGGCTTAACTAGGATATGACCTTATTTTGGTAGATTTGGTAAGCTGTTTCCTTTTTCGGTGGCATAGAACGTATCCACATACATATTGCCAATATATGGCATCGTGTAGGACATGACTAGGATATGACCTTGCTTTGTTGAATTTGGTAGGCTGTTTCCTTTTCCAGTGGCATAGAGCTTATCCACAAACATGACTATGACTATATGGCATTGTGTAGATGTCTGTGGTACTAAACTACTTGATTGTGTCTGTGATTTGACCCTGATGTCTTGTGTAATCAGATTATACTGCAATGTGCTACTTAAAAACAGGCAGAATCGGTTTTAAATAGAATCAAGCAGAAACCTAGCCATGAAGCAACCTGAATCCCTAACTAAGATTCTCACTGTGGAAGGAATAACTAACAACTCACAACCTACTTGCAGGATGCTGGCTTCTTGAAAGCACTTAAAGTGAAGGATTCTGTTGGATAAAGCTGAAGCAATTTATCCTTTGCCAAAAACCGTCACTTGATACCCTGTCAAACTACCATTTGATACAGATTACGTCAGCTGTCTAGTTTTATTTGAGAGATACAGTCTGGTTACAGTACATCTTTACTCCAGAAATTTGGTAAATGAGTGTGCGTAAATGTGTGTGCACTACTGCACTACAAAATAGTCACACTACTTAAATTACTGGGGGAGAATGTGGGGCGGCTGAATTGGATGTATATAATGTAAATACATATACATATCACATAATATATGCAACCAGTGTGATATTTTCAATCACCTTGATATTTTCAAACGACACAGCATCGTTTTAATCAGTGGTGTTGTTTCTGTACTCTGCACTTTTACAAAAAGAGTTGATCAAACTATTGAGATACAAATACAAGTGATAAAACTACTTTGATACAATTAATACATGGCATTATATATATATTATGCATGTATCTTTTTCTAAAGATTAGAATATTTAAGGACTACTATAATATCCCTTAATAAACATAAAAATGTAGTGCCCACAAACTGACCCATCCGATATAAACACAATAAACGAAATAAAAAGGTCCGATTTTCACTTAATTGCCTCTTTTCCATCACCACAAAATCTCAGAAATCTTGTGAGAGCAATTTGATTATATTAGGTGTGATACAGAGGCAGAGGTGAACCTTTAGACACCATACCTGCCTGTGCTGAAGATGAAATGACCTTATGCTGCCTTTACTTTCTCTATTATCACCATGTCTCCTCTTTTGAAAACGAGATTGCCATGACATGATGTTCTTGCCAAGATCTCGCGCCGACGGCGATATCAGGGTACCATGTTAATAATTTAGATCAACAGCTATTAAGTATTAGAAGCCGACATGACAATATCAACACGATAACACTCAACATTTGAACCAACAGCCGGGCGGAATAACAATTTTGTTCTGCTTTCCTGACCATGATTCGCACAGTATGTGTGCAACGAAGTAATTTGTGGCCATGAAGTATGAAGGAGTGGTGTGAAATAGATGCTCACCAACAGCATTTCTTCAAAATAAAATCAATAGCTTCAACGTGGAATGACATTTTGGCAGATTTGTCAGGCATGTTGAATGCGGTTGGGAGAGACGCGTGATGGGGGTGATGGCGACGTCCTCAGTGTTGCAGACTAGGATTGGTATTGATGCTCCTGTCTGATAATGTGATTGACCGAAACAGATAATACGCCTCGAACCGTGTGCCGTATCCTAAACAGCAGGATCCCGCGGATGAGAAAATCACTTTGCGCCTATATCTAATGGTAATAATAGGAAATCAATGCTTGGATGTGGACCCCCTGCCGAACACCCTGTTGTCCCTAACCCTGGCCACCCTGCCGAATGAGAAGCCCAGAATAAAATGAAAAACCTCCATGGCTTTACTCAACAACTGCATCTGTAGGGGGCGCTACGGTGGCTGCGACAGAGAACACAGAGAATGAGAGATTTGCCAGGCCCCACACTATACCGCACATATTCCTCTCGCTGGACCCCCAACTTCCACAGAAGATATATGAGCGTCCTACTTATTCCTGTTCTATGGTCTCTCGTGTACATTCTCAAATATATCAATTGTATTATTACCAGAGAAATAAATGAATAAATATATGTATTAATCACCCATTATTAAGAGCTAAAAGAATATCTGTCTGCATATCATATAAGAAAAAGATAGATATCATATTAGATTTCTTTAAATTCTATCTTCCAACAAATATATTAATATTGAATATGATTTCAATAAGATTTTTGTCATTGTTTTCTACCTAATATACAAAGCAAATGGCGCAGAGAGAACAGGAGTTATTCAATATATTCTCCCTGATATGTAGCAAGTGGCACAGGGCATATAATACTAGGTACTAAGATTCTCCCTGATATGTAGCATGTGGCACAGGGCATATAATACTAGGTACTAAGATTCTCCCTGATATGTAGCATGTGGCACAGGGCATATAATACTAGGTACTAAGATTCTCCCTGATATGTAGCAAGTGACACAGGGCATATAATACTAGGTACTAAGATTCCCCCTGATATGTAGCAAGTGACACAGGGCATATAATTCTAGGTACTAAGATTCTCCCTGATATGTAGCAAGTGGCACAGGGCATATAATACTAGGTACTAAGATTCCCCCTGATATGTAGCAAGTGACACAGGGCATATAATACAAGGTACTAAGATTCCCCCTGATATGTAGCAAGTGACACAGGGCATATAATACAAGGTACTAAGATTCCCCCTGATATGTAGCAAGTGGCACAGGGCATATAATTCTAGGTACTAAGATTCTCCCTGATATGTAGCAAGTGGCACAGGGCATATAATACAAGGTACTAAGATTCCCCCTGATATGTAGTAAGTGGCACAGTGCATTTAATACTAGGTACTAAGATTCTCCCTGATATATAGCAAAAGGCTCACAACAAGGTACCAATATATTTTCCTTGTTTTTCTATTTTTTCTGATACACCGAGGAAACAAAAGCAAGTACAAGTATTCTCAATGATAGATAGGGCGACACAAGATGGTGATAGATAGACAAAAGCAACATTTCTGAAAACAAGAGAGCCAGTTTGTACAGACCAATGTCATTTACATTTCAACTCAGATTTCCTGAATATATTTATCTTGTAAAAAGAGTAATCATATTTCCATCTATATTTCATGTGTTTTTTTTCATTTTATATCTGGGAGAGCGTTTAAACACAAGAACAGACTATATTTACATGTTTCCCACAAACAGAAACACTTAGTAAGAAATGCACATCATTGTCCCCTGAATATAAATGGGGACATACATAGAGTACGCCAAACTGCTGCTAGAAAAGGGGTTTTTGCTATTTTCGTCAATTCCACTGGTCCATTTTGGTACCAAATTGCCAGCAAATTTTATTCCTTCACAAACACTCCTTTTTACCATATAAAATGCATCAAACTTAATCTTATATATGTTCTAAATATATGGTATATGTTAGAAAATGTATCATAATTCTGAAATAGAACATAAAAAAATGTAACCATGTGCTTTGATATCAAGAAAATGTTATATATTGAATATAAAAAAAAGTTCATAATTTCGTGAAATTTCTTACATAAGAAGAAACCAGTAGCAATTACATATTCAGAACATAACCCCATGGCTTGATAGCTTTGCTGACTTAAATGAAAACACATAAACTGTGTAACTTGCAAACTTCCTGCAGGCTTTGCATGCCAGTCCAGTCACTTTTCACCCATTCATAGGATATGCACAGTAATCGCGCACCTCATAAGAAACACTGGGTGCTTCAGACTTTCATTTCTCTGGTTGCATACCTTATTCTTTGCTGTTGCAAAATCACAACTATGATAGGGTTCAAGCCCAACAGTAGATTGTGACAATTGATTCAAGGGCAAATGTATTGAAATTTCTGATGTTGAAGATAAATCTCTGACATTGGCTGGCTGAATGTTGGACATATTGTCTGATGTGGGTCAAAATCTTTTGGGAAAACTGACAACGCTTTGTTTGCCATGCATGCCCAATATTTAGTATCTCCAGTTCGTCGTTCATGAGATATAGCCTGCACAATAATACAAAACTTAAGGTCACAGTATCAAGGTCAAAGGTCAAATCTGTAAAAAATGTATATGGTGTATGACATAGTGTTGATATATAAAGTTGATATATCGTTGACATAAGTTGATATAAGTTGATATAAGTTGATATAAGTTGATATAAGTTGATATAAGTTGATATATAAAGTGGTTGCTGAGATATGCTCAATACAAATTTGTGACCTTGAGGTCACTGCACTAAGGTCAATGGTGACATCACTAAAATTTGAAGGAATCTGGATCTTCAAACCTCTATCTACCTCTGTATAAAATATGAAACATATATTACTGGTAGTTTTAGAGGAGAAGATTTTTAAATACAGTCTTGATATAAGCAGACTCTTATTGGTTGAGATATGGCATATACACAAATTTTGAATTCAAGGTCAATGTGTCAAGGTCAAAGGTCACATGATTAAAATTGTATGATGAGGCACAGCTATGACGTAAGACATTTCTTATACAAAGTTTAATTTCCCCTTATAAGTGGTTGCTGAGGTATGCTCTATACAAAATTTATGACCTCAGGGTCACTGCACAAAGGTCAATGGTGACATCACTAAGATTTGGTGGAATCTGAATCTTCGCCTCTATACCTATTTCTATATAAAATATGAAAGATATATTACTGGTAGTTTTGGAGAAGAATATTTTTAAAGAAATGTTGATAGACGGATGGACAGATCGACAGCCGAACGGACAAACGGACAGATTTCAAGAAGCCAGCAGAGCTAAAAAAAAACATTTGCCAAGCCAAGGTCATGTTAAGAAATGTTAATTTGTTTTAACATGGCGATATGATGTCCTTTGACATGACATGTTTTGCGATGGAACGCCATGTATGTTGCCTAACTAAAATTCATGCACCAGTTTGGCTGAACAATGAAAATGTCACTTATTTTGCAGCTGAATTTATTTTAGTAAACTTATTTGGAACATATCATTTTTTTCCTATTAAACCACTGATTTCCTTATTGACTGTCTTCCCTTTCACATAACACCATTGTGCTTCGTGATATCAATGGGTTACATCACCATACCATCAACATACACATTGGCAATATATTCAACATCTTCCCGTTTAAAGGTAGATAAGCATCACGGTTCAAACATTAGCTTTGTAAGATTTATTTTTTCCTGAACCACATTGAATCGTGTCTCTCATACATGAGGTCGTTATGGAAAGCAATGTCCTGTGCAAAATTAGGCCCAATAACGCTGAAACGACATGGATAAAATTGGCAATGTATCATGACGCTTCATTTTTTTCGATTGAAGGGAAGCGATTGGCTTGACTGATAAGGTCACGTGGCATGTGATAATACCGAGGACCTGGGCACTGATAACAGGAAGCGGGGGCTTGGTGAAGACGAATGGCAGACCAGACACCACTTCACTCTGGATCGATGCTTCAAAGTGTGCCGCCTAATTCCTCAGTAGTCACCACTTGCTAGATTGAACACTTCACAAGGAACCGACCAAGTGATTGTAGATGTCCCTGCAATTGCATCAAAAGACAGCTAAATGGCTCAGTGCTGAAAAGATCTGTCCATGGCATTCTAACTAAGGAGAAATGTCACACAGTTGCCGAGAAGGAGGGGCTGACGGCTAGCGAGGGAGCAACCTTCTGTAGGGCTGTCCAGACTGCCTGGTATGGCGCACATCCAACGTAAAATATATCTGTGAACTAACCTGCCCTTTGTGTAAATCTTAGAAGTTTAAAGGACTTTGTAGCGACTACTTGGTTAACGTATTCCTGTAATATACTGGACAAGAACAGAAATAATATGCAGATAGGTCTCTTCCCAAGGGTCACCTTTTCTGTAAAATGTATGGTCACAGAATGAGAATCAAACGTCAAGATTGTGATAAACAGCTGGTTTCCACTTGCAAATGAGGCTTGAATGTAAATAAACCAGCCACTGCTTGGCTATGGGTGCCCCATGAATGGCTAACATGACTCAATGGTCGCTGCCAACTGGCCTCCTCGGCAGAAACAATCGCCCTTGCCAGACGCAATTCTCTGCAGATTGCCGACACAAGTCTCCTCCACAAGGACAAGCTGGCAGCGTTTACCACAGAGAAAGGCGTCTGCCAGAGGCAAAAGCTTTTGGCCCCAATCACTATCCTGGGATATTGCAATCTCTACGGAACGAAATGATATGGAAGAAAACCACGGCCAGAATATACCACAACCACAAAAGAAATAACTCTCCAAGGATAGAAATTGAGAACTGAGCATCAAAGTTGTGTAAGGTGTTCCGTAGTTAATGTTGGCCTATTCTCGAGACATCACAAAAAGTGAATTCATCTTTTGGCCAACCGAATGAGCTAACATCTTCACAATCCCTACAGATCGTAATGACACTTGACCTTTTCTTAATCTTGTTTTATATCTCACAATCAAAGTAGAGTTTTAGATAAAATAAATAACAGTAAAACACATTCTCACGTAATAAATAAGAAAGAGGTGAATGACTCTGAATAAATCATAAAAATACGCAAATGAATTACAATATGCATATCATGTATTCATCAACTAGTAACTAAAGCTGTTGCTTTGTTTTGAAAAGGTCTTTTCTCAGATCCGATGCGATGAAATATAAGATACTTTAATATTGTACGGTTGGAATACAGGTCGTACTTCACGTAGACATGCATGCCATGGTACCAGAATGAATACACCAAGCAAGCAGAATACACCAAGCAAGCAGAATACACCAAGCATGATGAATACACCAAACATGATTAATACACCAAGCATGATGAATATACCAAGCATGGAGAATACACCAAGCATGTAGAATACACCAATCATGAAGAATACACCAAGCATGAAGAATACACCAAGCATGAAGAATACACCAAGAACGGAGAATACACTAAGCATGGAGAATACACCAATCATGCTTAATACACCAAGCATGGAGAATACACCAATCATGCTTAATGCACCAAGCATGAAGAATAAACCAAGCATGAAGAATACACCAAGCACGGGGAATACACCAAGCATGGAGAATACACCAAGCATGGAGAATACACCAAGCATGAAGAATACACCAAGTACGGAGAATACACTAAGCATGGAGAATACATCAAGCATGGAGAATACATCAAGCATGGAGAATATACCAAGCATGGAGAATAAACCAAGCATGAAGAATACACCAAGCATGGAGAATAAATCAAGCATGAAGAATACACCAAGCACGGGGAATACACCAAGCATGGAGAATACACCAAGCATGGAGAATACACCAAGCATGGAGAATACACCAATCATGAAGAATACACCAATCATGAAGAATACACCAAGCATGAAGAATACACCAAGCATGAAACAATACACCAAGAACGGAGAATACGCTAAGCATGGAGAATACACCAAGCATGGAGAATACACCAAGCATGAAGAATACACCAAGCATGAAGAATACACCAAGCATGGGTAATACATCAAGCATGGAGAATACACCAAGCATGAATAATACACCAAGCATGAAGAATATAACAACCATAATGAATACACCAAGCATGAAGAATACACCAAGCATGAAGAATACACCAAGCATGGAGAATACACCAAGCATGGAGAATACACCAATAATGGACTGAAACATTCTTTGTGTTATTCCGTTGAGGTATATGATGTAGCTACCGTAGTTTTTGCTGTGCTTTATCATATTTATGTCATATATCATATTTATATATCATAAATGTCACATATACAGATCAGTAACATCATAGCAGTTAAAAACTAGTAACTCTTATGCTATATTCATATTTCAAAGAGGACTGTACTTGCGATTTTAAATTTCCTCTCCTAGTTACTGGTACATTTAGTTATAACATTTCAACCATAATGGTTTCCATAAAAATGTACATCTTGAGTAAAACCTATCAATCGCAATCACAAATGTATTATATAATACAGGATTATTTAGCCCATTGTATTTTGTTATGTAGCTATTAAGCATAAATAACCGTCAGTCAAAGCCTAAGTTTCCCTGGAGAATAGGACAAGCTTGAACCATTGTTGATTGGCTATGCTGCATATGCAAGTTATTATTGACAATTGTTGTGGGGTCCACACCGTGGTGCAATGATATTGATCTTATCTTACTGGTGTGAACCATGCAAAGATCATCTCTCTAGTGTCAGATCAAAAGTTGTGGTATTGACTCAATTATTCTGGCTCATCAAAGCAATTAACTGCGAATAGATTCTTTGCCCATCAGGAGGACGACAACCTCACATTCCTCTTTTAGATTGGCTTCTAGGATTTACTTATATTGACATATATTCCCTGAATAAATACATATATTCAAATATTTTGATGTCAATAAGTTAAGGTTTAATTTGGATTGTCCTTAATCTTTATGTTGTTACCATCAGGGTCAGGGAATGTCTTCCTCTTCTCTTATATCATCATCCATACAAGGCAGAAATCAATATTTCATTTCATTAAGGTGCTGTACTGTTGAGACAATCAAAGCCTTGCTTTAAGCCATCAGACAAAAACTAGAGTAGTGTTTCATCCTCAGTATCATAATACTAGCTTGTTCCTCAAATGTTATTATCGTATATAATGACATTTTTATCTTATACTCCTCTGTATAACAATTCTCTTGGGATATGTCTTTGAAATTATAAAAGCAAAGTTTAGTTTGATGCTAATCACTCAAACTATATTTTTCAAACCTTACAAACAGTGGCAACTTTGTATGTTGAACAAATAGGTGATTTATCCCAAAGCAATCATGAAACAAAAAATGTACCTTTTCAAAGTATGTATGAAGAATATAATTATAACTGCCTCTGGCCTTGAATCGATATAAACCAGCATAAATGACTCCTTGCATAGACTAGGGATTTGTAGGGCAAAGGGCAAGACACACATTTCTATCAGTCTCACCTTTATTGCCATACTGCCCACTTCAAAGAGATGGCATAAAGAATATAAAGCCCATGTTACCTGAGAGGAGCCTATCCTGTGGTTAACCTGTCTAAGTGGAATGGTCATATACCCTAACAGGTGTGGACAGGCAGAAGTTGGAGATGGCATTATTGCACACATATTAGGCACACTTAATTGGTTTATATATTAATGATTTCAAAGTCTATAGAAATCATATTCTCTACCAATGTGACAGAGAGATTTATCAAGTATATCAATAACATATAATGGAAAATGATATTTAAAATGAGGAAAAAAAAACAATTGAAATTCATCAATTATAGATTTGAAATATTTCTACCCAATACTGCAAACCGTGTTGAAAGGCGTGGTAACATGGTGAAGGGTAGAGTGATAAAACTTTAACCAAAATACTAGTTTCAGTTTATGAGTACTGTATGTACAAATTTGCATGGTATCAAATTCGTCTTATGCTCACCTCAAGTAAATATACATCTTTCAAATATACATCTCTGAATACTGGAAACTACAAGAAAAAATCAAAGAGCATCTGACTCAAATATTCTCATTGAATTAAAGGGAGTTTTTTTTCAGTCCCTACAGAATATTGCCGAAGGGATTCAAGGATGCTCTTTAAGGTGATGTACTGCTAATGACTATGTGGTATAATGTAGGTGTGACATTTAACTGGCGGTCATTTATGGTTGGTGTCAAAGTTATAGCCTCACACTGCAGTGATTCAACACACTCAGCAATGTCACCTCCAAACTCTTCATTCACAATACAAGCACATGTTGCCATATCAGATCTTCTTCTTAACTTGGATATATGTACATCTATATGTGCATATATATTCATATAAACACCAATAACATATATATCTATATATCATTGGCGTTTTAGAAGTAAAAGGTTTGAATAATTCTGTTTTGACAATAATAATCTTGCCAACTAGTTCATATACATGATTTAGTTTACATAGTAAATTCAACATCTGTTATTCTTTCATAAGTCTGTAGAAATACCTACAGATGAGATCAAAGTATTTTGATACTTGATAGTATAGCAGATGTCATCATATAGCATCTGTGTATTTCAGTGTCTATGACTTCATTATATGACAGAACAATTCTATTGTAAATCAGAGGTCATGATCAATAATATCCTGATCAAAGTAAAGAACACTTACCTATGTCGAGTGTGCCAAAAACCTTATCATATTTCAAACAGTTTCCCGACTATTATTGTTAAAAGAGAGGAGTGTAGTTATGTTACCTTGGTTGTGTTTTTAGCAGATGGTGAGTCTCGTAGGAATGGAGGAAAGGACCATGTTATCCTTGTATGCACTCTAGGCATTGGTACAAGGACATCCTGCAAGCGTACAGCAAGACCTTGCTAAGTGTATGTGGATCTATGAGAATACTACAGTTGGCGGACAGACGTTCTATCTTTCAGCTCGTGATTTCTCTTATCTCTTGGCTGGTCCGATACACCATCACATACAGACACCATCTAGAAAGCCTTTTCAGATGCAAAGATTTTTCCAAGGAGAAAATACGATCAATTCTTACTTCGACTGAGCCGCCGAAAGAAGAAAGCGTTTTCACGTTTTCACCTTAATTCAGGTTCAATAGAAACCTGGGTCTCGCCTCTAGGATTTTAGAATTCGTATTTTTTTCTCACAATATATGTATATACCAGGTAATCCTTGAATGGTACTTTTAAGATGTGGGGACAGTCCAAGGGGCCTCACACAGTGTTGAATACCCCGTACCGAGCTGCCCTATCTGCCTGTTGTCATGGCTACACGTCATGTGGCGGTAGACTTGAGTCAACTGTGCACCACGTGAGCAATGAAGGTGCCCGGATATAGTGAGACCAGTGAGACCAGGTGTGCCTATAATTCTCCACGTGAAGATATCCCAGACTTCACATTAACCGACCTACTCATTGCTTGGGTGTTTTTGTATGTAAATATAACATAGATGAGTTGACCGTGAGCAGGTAGAGGTGAGTTGTCTGCGGTGTCCCGGCCTGAGCTGCTCAAAGCCTTGTATACGTCCTGTCAGCGTGGTCACTCCATTACGCCACAGAGGCGGCACAATTGGCAATACCCAGCTCTACCGCGCCTGCTGAAGCTGGTACACCCACAAGATGCCTCACATAAACTTATCATGTAATAGCAAAGGTGTATTTCATATTTTTCATGAAAAACTCAAATTCAAATCATCTCCGTATACAAGTATACAAGCACAATCCTCATTGCATATGCAAATAGCTATGACAAAAAGTAATGCAACCTTTGCTCAGCTTGTAAGAATAGTCATGCTTACCTTAAGGAAATGTGAGTATACTTCAGTGAGGCAAATTAAGCCGTGCTTTGATCATTGACTTGGCACATGTCAAACATCCATTCCACTTCATTGTTTCCACAGAATCTCAGGCCAAGGCTTCGTCCATTACCCTTTTCATCTCGCTTATTATATACATCAGCCTGTTGCAGTTAAGACTGCACTCCCTCAGGTCAGTGTAAATATAAGGATTGTGTTTCAAGGGTGTGCTTGACCTTCCCAATAAGGCTGTGTGATATGGTCTACTGATAGTGGAAACTGCCAAATATAAGTTCTGTTGTGTCATGATAGTGAGAGCTGCCAGTAGGTATGATCGACACAAACTCTTCACATTCTAAAGATCTATAGTATCCTGATTAGCCTGACAATATTACCTGAAAGGCATGACAGTTCTCCCTGATGATCTTTTTTAGTATTTTCATTTTCAAATTAATAGTTGTAAATGTGAAAGTGACATGTTGAGCCTATTGGTAGTCTTTTATGATATGCTAACTGAAAGTCTTATGACAATATTAGATGGTGATTAAGTGTTTGTCAATAAATAATAATATACAATATTTTGATTGGCGAAACCCAGAAGGGCTAGCATATATAGATATCTCATTGTCATATGTCACATGGGTACATATATTGACCCTCTGCCGATACCCATCATCCAAAGTAGATAATAAATGTTTTGCAACAGGGAACGGATGATTAATTCTTTTGATAATGAGACTCTCTGAAATATAATGTGCACATAGCGGTTGGAAAATATTTTCTACATGAATAGTAACAGTGCATAAAGTAGTAACAGACGCAAATATTATATTATTGATGGAGAATAGCAGGTTTGCATTTTGCACAGACACAAGGCTATTCTTGTATTACAGCGAATTGTTAACATTCGTCACCTTAGGCCCTTCTGTTTAACTCAATATTATATTTCATGGGGCATTAGCATTCATTCGACTTGGCTGAATCTACTTTCATGTTAAACTGAATCTGACAATATTCTTAGGGCCTTTTTACTCAAAGGACCACATTTTTCACATGTCACAACTGGAATAATAAAAGAGTAAAGTGTTTCTTTGATACGTGGTATCAGGAAACTCATGACATCTCGATTGTTTTTGGTAATTTGTTTTACGTCACTTTCAATATTATTTCAGTTCTTTTATGACGAGACCTACTTGTATCAGATATAGAGCTGCCTAACTTAATAGTCACGTCGCAGGTCTTTGACATGATATCCCATCCAGTCACAAACTTACAAAAGCAATAGTTAACCTTTTCACATGGGACATTTTTACATGAATGCTATCTCGGCATTGCAGAGAATCGAACCCACGACATTTGGATCATTACAAAGAACAGATTTGCCCCAATGTTGTTGCAATTGGTAATTTACAAGGTGAACATCCCAGCGCTGGGAAGTAGATTAATTATGGTAACAAATGTAAACTATGTGCACATGAAAGGTAAAACAAATTTTGTTCCTTGGTATACCAGTTTGAGCTGTTCATACATATCATTCAATGCAGCGCAGATGCAGTTCTTGTGTTTTGACGTATTTGTTAACAATCATCTGTCCTGGCAGCAGCGCAGAGCAAGACCTGTCAGCACAGAGCAGACACAAAGCAAGTACCTTAGTGCAGAGCAAGACCTGTCAGCACAGAGCAGACACAAAGCAAGCCCCTCAGTGTAGAGTAAGACCTGTCAGCAGAGAACAGACACAAAGCAAGCCCCTCAGTGTAGAGCAAGCAAGACCTGTCAACACGGAGCAGACACAAAGCAAGTACCTCAGGACAGAGTAAGACCTGTCGGCACAGAACAGACACAAAGCAAGCCCCTCAGGACAGAGTAAGACCTGTCAGCGCAGAGCAGACACAAAGCAAGCCCCTCAGTGCAGAGTAAGACCTGTCAGCACAGAGCAGACACAACGCAAGCCCCTCAGTGTAGAGCAAGACCTGTCAGCGCAGAGCAGACACAAAGCAAGCCCCTCAGTGCAGAGTAAGACCTGTCAGCACAGAGCAGACACAACGCAAGCCCCTCAGTGTAGAGCAAGACCTGTCAGCACGGAGCAGACACAAAGCAAGCCCCCCAGCACAGAGTAAGACCTGTCAGCACAGAACAGACACAAAGCAAGTCCCCCAGCACAGAGTAAGACCTGTCAGCGCAGAGCAGACACAAAGCAAGTACCTCAGTGCAGAGTAAGACCTGTCAGCACAGAGCAGACACAAAGCAAGCCCCTCAGTGCAGAGTAAGACCTGTCAGCACAGAGCAGACACAAAGCAAGTACCTCAGTGCAGAGTAAGACCTGTCAGCACGGAGCAGATACAAAGCAAGTCCCCCAGCACAGAGCAAGACCTGTCAGCACAGACCAGACACAAAGTAAGCCCCTCAGTGCAGAGCAAGACCTGTCAGCGCAGAGCAGACACAAAACAAGTACCTCAGCACAGAACAAGACCTGTCAGCACAGAGCAGCCACAAAGTAAGCCTCTTGGCACAGAGCAAGCCCTGTCAGTGCAGAGCAAGCCCCGTCAGAGCAGAGCAAGCCCCGTCAGCACAGAGCAAGCCCCATCAGACCAGAGCACGCCCTTCAGAGCAGAGCAAGCCCCGTCAGCTCAGAGCAAGCCCTGTCAGAGCAGACATCAGTGAGAATGAGTGACATAGCGCATGTAACGGGTCTATAGCAGTGGGAGGAGCGGACGACAAGAAAGCACCCTGCAGAGCACTTTCAGTGACACGTAATATTTGCTGATTTCTACTTCCATTCACCAAATCAACCACACAGAATGCCTGTGAATATTTCTTCTTTTTTAGGTATTTTTATGATAAGAGCAACTTATTGCTGATTAGTTTCTGAAATTAGATTAATATTTGATTTATCTAATATCTCAAAAATAAATGTGAGGTCAAATTAAAGTCCGTCAATTTGTCACTTTTGTAACCCTACCGATTTAAGCTATTTCTAATCATTTTAGCTTCATAATAAATCTTGAAATTGACGGACTTTTTTTTCAATTTCTTTTTAGTATTAATGTGTTTTTCTATATATTTTCATAAACTAACCCCCAATAAGCTGGCATTTTTATATTATTTAAAAAAACCTTCGTATTATAGTATTTTCCTATGTTTTCCCTTATAGATTGACCACAAAATTATAAATTGCTCTCAAATTGTTAATTACGAACAGATTTTGATGAATAAGGACTCTACTAGCTCATATTTAAAAGATGTAGATGATAGGATAATAAAACATGTAGATAATTTCGTGGAAATAGGCTTTCTATTTTCAAGGTCATTGAAAGGTCACTTCAAGGTCACTGGCAATATTTGATCAAAATTACCTAAGAAGGTTGACATTCGATCACATATCATTTGTAGATGTATTCTGAGGAGTAAAAAAGTTATATCCCTATGTCTGCCATTTCTAGTGATGGCAAGCCCCATCAGACCAGAGCACGCCCCGTCAGAGCAGAGCAAGCCCCGTCAGCTCAGAGCACGCCCCGTCAGTGCAGAGCAAGCCCCGTCAGCTCAGAGCAAGTCCCATCAGACCAGAGCACGCCCCGTCAGTGCAGAGCAAGCCCCGTCAGCTCAGAGCACGCCTCGTCAGTGCAGAGCACGCCTCGTCAGTGCAGAGCAAGCCCCATAAGCACAGAGCAAGCCCCATAAGCCCAGAGCAAGACCCGTTCAGTGTAAAGCGAACGCCTTGCCGTCTCAGTGAGAACTTCACTTTCGTGAGTTCTGTTTTGAGCAAATATTCAACGCACAACAAACGCAGTTCTGACGTTGTTCTGATGTGACAAGGGTAAAATGCATCTTTTTTTCTTCCATAAGCGACTTTGGTTGTGAAAAAGTCAGAACAGTCGTGGCGGATTAAGAAGCTGAATAGTGGAGAGCGGTGAAAGCATTCACTACTTTTGTAGACCTAAAGACAAGTTATGAAAGCATATGGTGGTGTCACTTTCAAAGAAAAAGTGACATGGAGAAATACTTTTAGCCTTTTTCCACCTACAGAATATGATTTATCAGTGGGTAAAGTTTGGTATCATTTCAATACCCCGTTAAATACAGTAAGATTTGCCTTTAACAAAAAGCATTTAAAATTCCACAAAAGGAAGTTAAAAACGGAGATTGACGCATACTATTAATGTTTACGCATCAGCACTTATCATATTAGTGATATCATGGAAATATCACAGACCTATAACATACAGAGCATCTAAAACTAATTATATTCACTGTGTTAATGATAACCGTGTTCGCTCAGGATCTTTTAAAACGTTTATCCTGATTAAGGCACTATATTCAGAATAAAATATTAAATCATTCATTCAATCTACGAAAAGTTAGACATTTGTGTCTCACATCTTCCCTTCAAGGGTCTGCCAAACGCACCATAGTTTGACCATTTTCCCGTCACATGTCTGACATTCTACAAATTTGGATAAATTTTTATTCATTTTTTTTGTAACAGAACAGAACAATAAGCTTTAATACTCCCGAAGTAAAGATTTTGGATAAAATCTGAACGTTTAAAGATTTTTTCTATGACTATGAAATTATATATTTTCGAAAAATATAAAAATAAAGATGAATATATAGGCTTTCTACAAACCTTTCATATATGTTACGAACGAGTATCAATGATTTCAAAATCAAACCCAAAATAAGGAGGTTTGACGAGATAATACCAGAAATATGAATACATCTCAATGTAAATCGCCATGATAAAATGGTTGCTGTGGTAGAAGAAGAAGAATCGATTACCTATATTTATGACAAGATAAGCATACCCCACTCACGTCCCTTACCCAGTCACCTACCGTACAGACAGACATCTTAAATAAATTAATCATGTTACCACGGGAACCATCTTCTACTGAAAAGTGAGTTTTATCGATATCCAGTTAATATTACATGAATAGGGAATGCTTTCCTGAATTCATATATTTCTAACAAGTAATACATCATAGCTTACATGTTTTTCTTTGTTTATCGGACTTCAAAATCGACTTCTTTTGTAGATTTAATCATATACATATCAAATGCTCTACAGTTACAGTTTGATACAAAATAGGCTTATATTTCCTTGTGGATATTACCTGTGAAGAGCATATGAACTGTAATTTACTTAAAAATCATAAAACTGAAAAGGCTTTATTGAAATCTTGTGGTGCCAGTACCCAAATCAAATATCATACAACTCTTAGTAACCACATTATCTATACAGCACGAATCAATATATCCTGATCGGATAATGATTGTTTCTCATTCCATTCTTAGCAATAATGTCCTGAGGACGATAATATTGTGCTTGTTTCAAAACATTCTCTTTTCACTTACATCGTTATATTTCGAAACTTATTTTTTGTTTACTTTACATTGTTATTTTATTCATCTTGATTTGGGTCATTCTCAGGTGCAGAAACGTTTTGAAATACCATAATATTTACTTCAAGATATACTGCAGTCAATAGTGTAATTCTGCCATCACATACACAGCACCTTGTTTATGGGACTATAATATTTCTTGCTCATTTCCTGCAGACATTCTCGGCATTAATTCATAGAATGACTTGACCTACACAAATATCTTTGCGATGTGAAACTGGTTTGCAACCACGATGTTGGTTTGTGATTCTGACAAGCCCACTTGTACATGTCAACTGATATGTCATAGGGTAAAAATATTAAGACTCAGGATATGATTTCATATGTTCAGGATATGATTTAATTGTGGAAATAACTTCAAACGAAGTTCACATGCTGGGATTGAATGATCGGTTGCAAAATATATCTAAATAGAGCTTAAACAGAACTGTCAGTATCCTAATTGGGACAAGAGCTCTCAGATGCATCACAGACAGATAATGATAAACATGCAGATTCAAAACAGTATATTATTATGGATAATGTGTCGTAGATGTGGCAATTTATCTCCAGAAAGAGTCAGTCCTTGATACGCCCCAAATCCTATGAGCTCGTCTAACATTGTGGAAAAGTGCCAGGATGCTGTCAGATGGGCGACAGCATTGGTCTATCTCCTACTGGGCACAAATAGACATAGCAACAAACACAAACAGATCATCCAACAATAACTAGACAAACTCAGCAGCTAAATAATGACCACATACTTAGCATAACTACCTAATCACACGCCAGAATGCAAAGGAAACTTAAAATGATTGAACACAATTGGTATAATTTGTGTCTTGTTATCCAATTTCACAAAGCAAAAGTATAATTTAACGTGCATTTGTCTTGCATAGACAAAATCATATTCTGTGGCATGGTGGATTCTTCTTTGAGCTATAATACTTTTCAATAAGTCATCTATCAAATAGATTCTTCCATCGTACTAATTATTACATTTCCATATAAGATTTTCCTCGTTCAAATTAACCATGTTCTCAGATTGCATTTGGGTTGATGGATATGTTGTGAATATTTAACGATGGAGTCTATTTTATAACTATAAGCATATTCTCATTGTTAATTGATATGTAACTTATATAATAATAGATTTCATATAACAGATTTCACAAGGCATCCCTACACTTCAAGTCCTTGACCTTTGACCCGAAAAAATGAACATTGGGTTCAGATATAGACACCAAAAGTTGTGTTTTCTATAAGTTGTCGACAGTGACACCATGCATCATTCGACTATTTGCTATGAAAAATTCTTCCTGACTATTTGCAATGAAATATTCTTCCTGATTGCAATGATTAAGTCCTGAAATAGTTCACATCACTTACGATATAAATGATTATATCAATATATCTTATATGACACATGATGTTGGTAACCACGTTCCGGGGTTTAATTTAATTCAATTTCAATATTTTGACCAAGATTAATGTTGTGATGTATTCTATTGTTGACTTTGAAACAAAATTTACATTAAAGATATCTTAAGTGTTAGAGCACAGACCATCTCATGTTATGGAGTTTTGATGTGCTCACCTCTTAACCCATACCTTTGCCACACGCAGTAAATATCTCTGGCTTTGATAGGTTTGTAATTTGTCGGTGAGTAAGTTGTAGGTGGGAAGACCACAAATTGCTTTCAATTTGTTGCGTAGTTTGTCTGGTGCAATAAAGCTGATGAAGGTGCCTGAGTGTCAACTTCTCTCCCAACTCACTTACACTCACCACTATGCCTTGCTTTCCTCACTCCATTCCACAAGGAAATAGTTTGAAGCTTTTGTAGACAATGTTGTTATCTCACTTGATATATTTGAAACATAACTGCATGTACGCATACAATACTAGACAATAAAATTAGTAGTTTAACTTCCTCTGTTGTGGTGATTTTATCCCTGGAGTTCCCAAATTCCAAGCAAACACTTGACAAATAGCGGTTCCTATGTATAATGTTTCATTTTGGATTTATAAAACATCTGTTTTTTAAAAAGATAAGAAAAGTGGCAAGATAGAATTACGTTATTTGATTGGAAGTTATAATATAATAAATAGTGATTTAATGGTGAAATAGACCAAATGGTAAACATCTCAGAATCGCTTAATAAATAAGTAATTTAATAAAAAATGAATAAAAACATAATATGTGACGCAGTACTAAATTGATCTGATCATTTTGATGCGTGCATTGCATGCTGTAAAGACGTGACCTCACATGCATGACGATTACGTCCATCATTAAGCTGTATCTCTCAAAACCTGGATCATTGCAGAAGACAAACTTCAGATGATATCTAAGACAAATTTCCGCCTCCTGTCATGCGCAGTGACGAGCAGTCAAGTGATGTTCATTGCTATCAGTGCGCACACTCAGGTCACGTGGGAGCCTCGTTCCCATCTGACAGGTCACGTGACAATCTCACATGGGAATGAAGTGACATTCTAAAATTAGAGAAATCATTATTGGATGAACGAGTGTTGAGATGGAATAGTGATTACTTCATAAATAAGACGATGGAGTACAAATGTGACGAATGTTCACCGAGAGATTGCCACTGCGTATGTCCACTCAAGCGTGACAATGAGACAATTCCTCGCCAAATTACTTCTATTTTAAGTTTTCCTTTTGTAGCTGTCGATGGTAACTGTTGAATAGAATAAATTGCACTGGTAATACAAGGAATGATACACCGAGACACATAATGCTCTCTGCAATTCTTAAATGATGTTGGTTATTAAGGAAATCCGATCCGCCTTTTCATGTAGATGTGTCCAATTATGTTAGTGAGATTTAAAAGCTGAAAATATCAACCATTACTTTATCATCCTTATGGCTAATGATGTAAATAGCATGTGTAATAATTCATTAATTCTTTACATGTGGATGCTCATTGTACAATGTAAAGTTCCATACATAGTAGAATAATAATGTCGCTTGCCAATAAACGGTAGAATGTATTAGACTCAATTACCGTAGACTATCTGTATATCAATTCCCAACTTAAGATAAATAATGATGTAAACTTTCAATCTCAACTCGATTATACCACTTCCCAGTTATCTACAGAAAAAATTACATTCTGCTACAGAATAGGACAAATTTATAACCACTTTATGATAATTTACAAGTTTTCGTTACATTTAAAGATCTTCTTTGAAAAAGGTATCACTGACTACGTTACATATAAACAAGTGATATTTTACATATATCTTCCCTTTCACCATACTTGCATTATCATTTATACCGAAAATACTATCTTATTAAGGTTTCTTAGAAAGTAATCTGTAGATGATCATGTAAAGTGGGCTTAGTGAATTCGCTAATTTGGAGTGAACAACCTGCGTATTTGTGTGTACTGCATATATTTTATGACTACGGAGGACACAATATTATTTGGTGATTAAAAGCAGTGTACGTTTCAAGCTGCTTCAAAATTGCAAACTCTAAAAGTAATTTAAAAAAACCCTCAAATATCAAATCTATAGTTTGCAATTCGAAGTGATATCTGAGGACAGATGATGTCTGATGAAAAGTAGATTGCACAATTATCTATATCGAATATAACTTGAATGTAAAATGGCTCAAAAATGAATACCTCCTGAGCAATATGTTAAGATACATTAAAATCGTTAATATCATATCGTTAATATTATATGTTGGTATTAAATAAATAGCTTAATTAAGTGTCATTGATAATGTGCTATAGTTCTCTGAATGAATGTGTGAAAGTCATACTTGTCTCATTAAGTGGCAGACCGACCCCACTAGCACAGTTGGTAGAGTGTAGGATCTGTGCCTTTGTTTTTTGGGTTCAACTCCCACTGTCGGCAGTGTTACTTTCACACTGGATAAAAGGCTCGAAAGTCGACCTGATATGGCCATAGTTGCCGAAAGGGTCGTAAAAACACCATTTCACAATTTCACTCATAAAGTGGCAATCAGAGTAATTAACAATAGTTTCTAATTTGTCTCGATCTTTTTATTTTAGTACGTTAAATGATGGAATCATAAAATAGGCCGTGACTACATTTCCTATGACCAATGTAAGCTAGAGGTGGTACGTTGATGATTGGTGACTATTCTGTTGTGTCATTGAAATTAAATATTGATTTGAAAAGAAAAACAAAATCATTGGCTTATATTTTTTGTTGTGTTTCTGTTAATGTGTTACTTGTAACATTGGCACTTTACAATGTTTGTTTCAGTGTACCACTCAACTCCTCACAACAACAGCATTTAAAATGTTCGCTCCAAGTTAATGGTTTAGAGTAATATCTCGTGTTTAGTCAACATCATTAAGGACAATAGATACCATAATAGGGCATATGATAGTAACCTGTTGTTTTTGAGAATTTAATGGCAAAGTTTTAAATTCATTATTCTAAAAAAATATACAACGATATGAAGCCATTAACAGAAGTATTTTAACTTTCTAATTGTAAAGTTATCGATGTTGACTATTTATGTAAATTAATAGCGTAAGGACACCAAGTATTTTACCCACGGATAAATATTTAGAAAAAAAATGTGATGTCTCAATATTTTTTAGATATGAACTTTTGTCAACAACTAGAAATACTTAGATGAATATATATTGATATATGCAAGTGCACGGCTCAAGTTACTATCTAAAATAGTGGTTGATATTTGTCACAGGTAATCTAAATATATAAAGTAAATCTAAAGATATAACAACATTTAAAATGAGCTGGATGCTAATCATACAATAATACATTTTGATCTAAACCTTTATCACACAAAACAAATATCTCTAATAGAACCATCATCTCTGAAAAAGATTCTAATGGAATATTCAACCATCTTTCGGCCATCTTGGTTTTCAATACTTTCACAGATGGACTACGGCTAGCACAAATGATAAACTTACACAAAAAGCCGCTTTCATCTCCATGACTGGTCTGGATTTCAGTGTTTCACCTCCAAAATCAGGTATATTCCCTTATGGAAGAAACACGTCATAAGAGTGTTATTTACTCTCAATATCCTACATTTATCTTCATGAGAACACAAATTATTGAGTTTGATCACCATTTATGGCGCACGTGGTACAGGTAGGAATTAGAAACAGCATCGTAGTAGATTTTGTCCATTACGCATTCATAAGTATTATAAACTCATTGTTGGTTTTCTAGAAAAAAGGTTTTGGAAACATTCAAAAGTATACATCCATGTAAATTTGTTTAATGTCTTTTGAAAGGTACTTTCTGTCTTCGGGTAGCTTTAATGTCACATCATTGCTAAACACATACGCTTAAAGCATTGGTGAAACCTGACTTTCAGACACATTTTCTTTACATAACATGAATGTTTATACCCTAAACAGTGCTTTTATGTAGTAGTACCCAAAATATTCTCTGTTAACAAATTTCTGTGGCACTTGAAAGTTGATCAGTTGTCTGCTAAAACCTACACCAGCAATTGAACACTTTGTCAACAAGCTTTGTTTAGCTGGTATGTGATCTTGTGTAAACACCTAATGAGTTACCAGTTGTGCACCTGTCCAGCTTGGGAAACAGGGTGAAGATGTTTTGTACAATTTATCAATTTATTGCCAGGAGTATACTTCAGAACAACATAAGATTATTTTAATATTATTTGAATCAATGAAATAACTCATGGCCGTGAAAAATATTTTATGGTTGTGACAAATATCTTATGGTTGTGAAAGATATATCATTTATGGGAAAAGTATACTATTTATTTGAAAAGTATCTTATGCATATGAAAACCTTTCTGTCAAAAAGGGAAGACATGACTCAAAGGTTGCATGGAATCCCCCTTAACTTGAAGGCCATGATATTGAAAAAGTGACATTAAACCCTTTGATCACTGGTTTGGCCTTAAATCACAATGACTTTGAATGGCAAAACAGTGAATGCTGATAATTGGTATCAGTAAAATTTATGATATGACCCTCTTTGATGAAATTTGGGGTTTTTCACACCATTGAATGGGAAGACATCAAAGGCTGCATGGATTCCACCTTAAAAGCTGGGCTGTATAGAATTTTTTTAAACTTTTTTTTGCAAACACATATAATATAAAAAATAATGATTTCTTCATTTATAACTTCATAAATATTCATCCGTTTTTAATAAATTTACCACCAAAAGAAAGCCAAGAAAAGGCACTATCATCATGATAAGTATTATCTTCCAATTCATTCTCTAAATAGTGGATAAAAATGGCCAAAAATGTGTTGCTCCAATTTTGACAATTGGTAAACAACACCTCCTATGACTTACGGAGCCCCCTGACAGTTCAAAGGTCAAGGTCACACAACACACTTCCTGTTTAGTCCTGGCAGTACTTGGTGGTCACAAAAAATCATAATTCTCAGGGCAGATGTTCTTTAGTGGATTTCAGATAGATAGCCTGTATGTATGTCAATTTTAAGATCATATATTGTTTTCAGATACCTTAAACCACTGTAAAATTGCCTGTAACTTTCCAGGTTTCACCAATGCTTTAACCAATCACGCAAACATCTGGATTGTTTAGTAAATGGGTTAACTCTAACACAAAATTAATTTGAAACAACGTTACATTCTTCAGGAAATGTGTAGGGGTGCAGTATGCACGAACAGGTTTCTCTTCAAGCGACTGTTATCCCACACCAGATGTCACCATTGTCTAGCCTCGATGTGATACACATCTCGTTGGACGCAGAATGGGATGAGGGCGTCATTTGACAGGCGACCAGCCGAACACCTTGTATCTGTCCCAAAGCTATTAGTTTACAAGAGCTGGCACTCTGGGTGTATTTGGTCAAGATTTAGCTTGTGCAATCACTGTGAGTGGTAAGACAGCCGTATTAGCTTGGCCTTGCGAGATTTGTCCCGGGGCTTACAATTATGTGGCGTTTCCACCTGGTTGCGGCATCGATTCTGTGATCTCCCACCAGAGCTGGCGTGGCACGTCTTGCCTACAACCCCCCAAGATTATGATAACTGACGCAGCATGCCAATGATATAAGATTCCTCATAGGGATCATTACCAATAACTTTTTCTGTTACATATGATTTGCTCTTTTTTTCGGCTCGTGATGCGTCATTATTTTTAACCAAGTCACGAATTACTAAATTAATTTAAAGATCCAGAAAACAGACATATCACGAATTATGTGTTAAAAACGTCCAGAATAAGAGAGTCGCGAATTTCTAAAGTCACGAATTATTAAATTAATTTGGAAACCCAGAGAACAGACATATTACGGGTTATCATGCATTAAAAACGTCCAGAATAAGAGAGAAATAAAATATGAAATATGCATTGAACATGGGTGGTCCAAAGCCTAACCCGCTGTATCGGTTTGTTAATCCTCATGAGGGTATATTGTGTACATTTCAAACCAGACCGCTCATTTTAGCGTTGATGTAAAACTATCTGGGCATTAATAAATAACTATTACAAAACCCAACAGTGCATTGAGAACTAGATCATGTCTAAATCATTTCAATAAAAGTAGTTTTCCGGTGGGACTAATAATTATTTTGATGTATTTCTGTATATTTTCCAACTGGGGATAAACAGATGGGGGTTTTTCTTGTGGGTAATTTTCCACTTGAGCAATACAAACTCCTCGGGGATGATTCATGTCTCAAAGTAGTTCCTTGTGACTGGGTGGAGTTATCACCCATTTGTAATATGACAAGTGAAAACGTGCCATTCTTAAAACTAGCTGACATTTCATGCTCATAAACCAGACGTAGTCTCTCATTCCGGCCAATCACCACAGCGTATGAATATTTCAACACCAATGAATGATTGGTCAATCAGTCCATACCGTGGTTCCCTAATGTCATAGAAGCAAAGAGATGGAAAATTGGACGTTCATAATACAGGCCTGAGCAAACGTTGTTGTATGGACAAACCAAGTCTCACGGGAAGTCTCACGAGAAGTCTCGCGGGAATCTTCCTTGAATAATTCTGAATATGAAATATGAGGTGGCATAATTAAGAGTTTCAATTAAGGCAAGCAGACCACAGGATCATAACGTTCCATTGTAAAGCTTTTGAAAAGCATTTCAACCCACTTGTACCGGAAAGTAACAGACACTTTATAAACCAGTGAACTGTTTATATTGACTCAGATTATACCAAATGTTCAAACAGATTGTATAGCTTTCTCACGCATTTTACACAACTTGCTGTGTGGAAACCAAATAACAAGGAATATTATTTTTTTTTATTTCAAAGTTTGTTTGGGTAAATGGGTCAATGGAGTGAAAAGAAAGATAAAATTTCAGACAACAACGAGAATGATTTTAAATTTATATGCAACAAAGCATGGTAAATACAATTGCTCAATGTCCATCTTTTATAACTATATACAACTTGAATGTTATTTCATAATGGTATCTTAAATGTTTAGAGGTACACTGTCTGCACTCATCTTCTTGATATAAATGGTTTAGTTGGTGCAGAGTTTATTGCCAGGCAGGTCCAGGTGATATAGACATCGTGAGATAAGTGACATACACTAGTGTCACCAGTAATCACCACCATCAGGTCATGCATCAAAGCTACTAATTACGTTATTCCTCTTCTCTCGTCAATGAACCGCCTCAAGGGCATATCCGGGGTGAGCATGTTAGTGCACATACGTATGTTTGTCAACATGTAGGTGCATTGTGGTGTATTCGATGTAAAAAGACAGAGGCCTAAATATGGTATCAACGATAAAATAGGAATCTGATTTGACTTGTAGAAAATGTTATTTTTTAAACCGCATTTAAATGTTTTATTTTCCTGTTAGATATTGAAATGTATTATGGATTAATTCTGGTAAGCCGTGAAAGATTCATTTACGAAGAAATTGTGTTATATGACGGTTTTTGCATTCATTTTAGTGGTATATTCACGTGTTGTCACCTTCCTTGACCGTTGACTCCTTGAGTGTTACCTGGGCATGTGGCGACCCGATCGCGATAAAGCTACTGTCACCTTGACTTTCGATGGCTCCCTGATTAAGCAAATGTTGTCACCTAAAACTCTGAATTTCTGATTGAGCAAGTGTTATTACCTTGACCTGTGGCTCCCTGATTGAGCAAGTGTTATTACCTTGACCTGTGGTTCCCTGATGGAGCAAGTGTTGTTACCTTGATCTATGGCTCACTGATGGAGCAAGTGTTGTTACCTTGACCTGTGGTTCCCTGATTGAGCAAGTGTTATTACCTTGACCTGTGGTTCCCTGATTGAGCAAGTGTTATTACCTTGACCTGTGGTTCCCTGATGGAGCAAGTGTTGTTACCCTGACCTGTGGCTCCCTGATGGAGCAAGTGTTGTTACCTTGACCTGTGGCTCCCTGATGGAGCAAGTGTTGTTACCTTGACCTGTGGTTCCCTGATGGGGCAAGTGTTGTTACCTTGATCTGTGGTTCCCTGATGGAGCAAGTGTTATTACCTTGACCTGTGGTTCCCTGATGGAGCAAGTGTTGTTACCTTGACCTGTGGCTCCCTGATGGAGCAAGTGTTGTTACCTTGACCTGTGGTTCCCTGATGGAGCAAGTGTTGTTACCTTGATCTGTGGTTCCCTGATGGAGCAAGTGTTATTACCTTGACCTGTGGTTCCCTGATGGAGCAAGTGTTGTTACCTTGACCTGTGGTTCCCTGATGGAGCAAGTGTTGTTACCGTGACCCGTGGTTCCCTTATGGAGCAAGTGTTGTTACCTTGATCTGTGGCTCATTGTTTGAGCAAGTGTTGTTACCTTGACCTGAGGCTCAAGGTAACATTACCTTGACTTCTGACTCTTGATTGTTATTACATTGACCTATGAATCGCTAATTGAGCATATGCGTTGTTACCTTGACCGACAATACTCTCAGTGTTATCGGACTGATTATTATTAAACTTAGAGTTAGATTTGCATCTATGGTGTCCTTGACCTTGTTTGTGAAAATCTTCCATCTTATCATAATTTGCATGAACCACTGGCAACCAGACATCTGTCTGCTCACTTCCGCTGGTCTCTTTGCTGACTTGCAATTATCCAGTAATTTTCTGCGAGGCTACAGGTCATCAACATACCAGATAAAGACTCACGATTCCTACCCACACTCCTACGTCTGTCTAAATGTTTAGAAATAACCATATATATAATATAACTATATACTTTATACGTTGCGATAAGTTCAATGTACACAACTAATCAACAATGATCATTATTTCTGGATGTTTTTATTGACCTTGTCACAGAAGCCCGAGTATACATATGGCAGGGACGCTGGCCTGGACACAAATTATCCAGGACCCCGAGCAAGGTCAGAAAAACAGATTATCTTCCATTCGCCGAAAGAAATCACACACAGATTTGACAACATAGAAAGAAAGTAAAGTTTGAGACGGAAATGTTTGACTAGTTCTTTTTGATAACTTATCAACCATATATTGATGACAATAACTTAAGCTTGTGGACATCCAAGTTCAAATAGCGGTGTACATAGTTGACAATCCAAGCGAAGCCAATTTTGATGTGTTAACCTTGCCTAGGCAGTGAGCCCCCAGACATCACCAAGAGACCTCTGTAGTGCACATTTAGAGGAAAGTAATGGCACTGACCGGCCACTTATTTGTTTGCGGGGCAGCTTTTGTCAGACACTTGTACCAGTAATTACCTTCTTGATGCTGACAGCCGAAATGACATTAGAATTACCACAGACTGCTGTAGCTAGTTTCTTGTCTGGCATCTTCTTATTCTGAGCACGTGATATCCGCCATGATGATGCTGGTCACGTGATCTAACAAGATCCAGCAGGTCTGCACTAATTGGAACGACGAAGTTTGATTGGTTGCTGTATATGTTTAGCAGATCAGCCATCCAACTGTTGGATGGCAAACTTTCTCATTAAAAGTGATGCCTCCCCACCACTGGGCGTCACTTTTTGTGTGAGGAAATGCCCTTTTGACACCGAAAAGATTTTTTGCAATAGAAAGAGACCCCTTTTATCCCATGTGCTACAAATGAGGCTTGTTTGCTTCCATAACTGGCGTGAAATGATCAAATCAGTTCCCACAGCAATCGCATGCCACGTGACCGTTAGCACAGCAAATTGAGTAACAAATTCTCGCCTCGTCTGAAGAAAGCTTTTTTTCTAAAATGGACAGACATTCTGGACCTTACAGAAGGATTAATCTGTCGTGATAACACATGACCCAAGAGTGTAAGGCTCACCTATGACTCGCGTATTTTGACGCCATTTCTTCTTGGTTTAGCTCTAAAAGTGCGTCAGTACTGACAATTTGAAATATAAAGTTATTTCACTTAAAAGAGTGTATTTATAAGGATAAGATTTTCAAACCCCGCAGATATCCATCTGAGCCTAAACATAAGCATGGATGGTGAGTTATGTTTGCCTCACATGACAGATGTGATCTGGTCTGCTTACTCCTAAATGCTCAGCTCGACATTACCTCCAGCACAGCTGCAATCCACGCACTACAACCTAAGGAGCAAATAATCTTTGAAACTTTATTTTGCCCGATTAAAGGTAATTGTGAATGTTGGCACTAACTCCCATCCACTAGGGTGTACATTGTCCAATTTGCTCCGAATCGATAAACAATTCGACTATGTAAATCTTGCATAATTCGATTTCGTTTGCTAGGCAAACATCAATTGGAAAAATACAGGATAGAACCAAGCAACTGCAGGCCAATATAAAGGGGTTCTGAAAGGACATTTGCAGTGCGATAAAGCTGCATATTTTTTGTTATCTTGATATAATTTGTGTTGCAACGTGTATAAAACATACGCCATAGCTGTGAGGAGGAAAAAAAGATTTTCTCGGCCCAGCTGGCCCCTCACCTCCTACATGCGAGATATTTTTCCACATTTACTCAGTAGCATGTTGTCGTGATGTGCATGAAGAAAATAGTTGTATAGACCCTGGACCTACACAAGGTAGTTATCTCCGTCAGGCTGTTTAGAGTGAGGGTGATTGTTGGTGCAGCGGAGTAGCGAGAATTGCGTGTGAAGTTTGGTGTCCATTGTAAGAAGTCTCCAGAAATCATTGATCTTCACAACTGACATAGCAACTCAATTATGGAAAAATGTTGCAACTTGGCGCTTTGCGTCTGGCAGCTTTGTTAACACTACTCCTAATGTTTCCGATCAGAAATACAAAGTACCTCCACACTAAATGTGTGAAAATATATGTGTGGTCATGCAAAATAAAATATAATCTTGCCAGCAGCGGCCTTCATATTGAGGCATTTCTGATGGGCGTCCTGCTTAAAATGAAGTCCATATTCATCGCATTAATAATGCCACAATGATTTATTAAGAAAAACTCCCAGCATTTACATGCACACAACTTATATTATATAAAGCCGGTTTATACAGATTATATCTAAATTCGCGATTATACTAGACTAATACGTGACATTTCATCTACGTCTGAAGTAAATGGTGTATCTTGAGATCTACGTTAATTATATCTAATTTTGCAATATACTGTCCACGGAGAAATGATAGTCAAATATGAGATAATAAAGAAATTAATTTGACCCAGTGATTCCTTCCATTAGAGTAGAAGTTAAAAACATTTAATTTCTAAATTGTCTTTGAAATATATAAAAGTTAAATTCTAGTCAACTTTGATCATCTGAAAATAACGTTAGTTGCGTGCTCAATCACGCAATAAACTGAGCCGTGAGAAACAATTAATCTTTGATCAGAGTCATGATCAACTCAAACATGGGGTGACAGAAATGCTCATGGGTAGACATTCGATAAATAGCCATCATCTCTTCAGACCCTTCGTGCCTTGGTACATCAGTATGGCACCGATCAGCCATAAAGGTAAATAGAGCACAACGGGGAATCGCCGGACCTGAGATGTCCTCGGGCGAAACAAAGCTAACTCCGAGTGACTCACAACTGCCTAGTTGAGCAGCAGCGCCCAGCAATTGTTTTCCATGCACCATATTCACACAAAGTTTGCAGCCTGGAACAACTTTATTGCACCATAACATGATAAAAAATGTATATCACCAGTCATGTTGAGATTAAGAAATAATATAAATCTTTTTTTTTTAATTACAAAGTAGTTGCTCACCTTAAAGTATTGTTAAGCTGTCCTGGGACAAAAAACGTCCAAACATGTGGGAGGATATGGTGTTAAAACTGTGAGCTGACTGACAAAAGTACTCGTCTATTGTCAAAGTTTGCAGGTTTCTCGATTCTTATCCTCTTCACGTGTTGCTCAATTTGCTCTTCCACTTTGGCGGCAAAGTTCTCGATCCCGCGAGACTTCAATCTAAGACCACCCAGCCTCACGTCGGGCCCTTCATCAATGGTTAGAATCGCCGTGTTACCGGTCCTCTATGTTACTGGGCTTACTGGCGATGAAAATCTTCCCTCACAAATAGAAGTTGCAAATCTAATAGAGCAGGAATTTTGCGAGGTGTCCTTCAATAGTCTTCTGGCGGCCTGGATGCTTTGTCACGTTGAGTAGCTCCGAGCTAAGAGCAGAAAACAAACACAGAACAAGTGTCCAATACTCTGTTAACTTTCTTCTTGGAACAATTAAAATGAGATTATCTCAAAACTTTACTGTTGCCTTGCAATCCGTGCAATAAATGGTATTGCCAAAGTTATTCTACATCCTTGCCTGGCTACTCATGGCTGAAATCTCATTTCACCCAACTTTTTGTTGGTCACTATTTGAGCAGGTCGAATGTGTCGGCTAACTCTGGGGCACCAAGGTCGTACAACACACACACAGATATTCAACCCGACTGATAACTGCATTGTGTCAGGATATTTGTTCATTTCTTCTCTGATCGATACAAGGGAAGCAGAAAGTTGCAGGGCAGTATGTTAGCGAATGACATTTCACCATTGATCCTGGCTCGGTGTTACCCCCCACCCTTCCTTACTTTTACTTCCCTCTCCGCTTCCACAACGCACACAGTAATTTACACGTGCTGTTGATTTTCTAATTTTTCACGTGTGTGATTCCAAGCGACGTACGCAATCTACAAAGCAAAGGTGCCAATTTGACCAGGGACAAACCTTCATCTAAAGCACTAACTGCATTCAACAAACGTTAATTACTTCACCTCTTATCTCTATCGGTTATAATTTGGAATTGCAGATAGTGTTTGCATTCAATGTTTTTTCAGATGATTACGCTGCAGCGGGTTTGTGGTATTCAACTTTATCGGGTGACATAGTACATGAGAGGATGTATTGAGTTTACGGTGTGATGGGTTGTGGCACGGAATATTATAGATTTTATTCGTCATAAACTGTCAATATCCATCTACTTTTCCCAAAGTACAATCTAGGTTGGGGATAACCTTAATTAGACGTACAATCAATGGCATTCGCCCTCAAACAACGCCAAATCTTGATAGAAAAAAACATTGGGGTTAATTTTCATTTTTTAGGCCATTCTTTCATAACTTAGAGTGCATGAATCCAATATTTTAACAAATCATATAGACAGATCTAGAAACTAAAATGTGCTGTCTCACTCTATCAAAAATATTTCTTGAAAAATGAGGGTTATAGCATAAGTAAGATGGCAAGGCTTAAGATTACACAACTGATGAGAAAAGCGTCATCAGTTTATTTACATTTTCTTACACATGATAATCATGTACATAATTATGAAACTTCTGATATCGTCACGAATTCTCATTGCACACACATATATAAGGACATGTGCACGCATACTCAAATATACCAACACCCGTACAGAAAACGTACTCATACGAGAATACATACGCTCCAAATATCGGAATTTAAACACTCCCTTAATGTTCACAACTGACATTAGTTTCATTTCTATTTAAAGAAATCTTACTGGTTAATATTTGTGGGACCGGTTATTTTTGCTTTAAGTCACACTCTTTTCATGTTTTATTATTCACACATTAATAAAAATGCTCATTTTTGTCATTCATAATTTTACATCAGAAATGACGTCCATGCGTTCCATAAAAGATATCTCACCGAAATAAAAGATATGTTCATAAAATAGCGTGGATCACTATAAGATAAAAGGTCATGCTTAGATGTAAAGCTGAATCTTTTTTTCTGTGACATTTTGAATAATGAGAAATAAAAAAAACCCAAATGTTATTTTATTCGTATCTGGTATGAGTCATTATAATGATTTAGCATTTTGTCAGGCATTTATGAAGCCCATTGTGTGCTCACACACATAGCTTAATACACATGTAATAAATATAAGAAGAAAGTCGATGTCATGAAGTATTAATGAGTTTTTGTTTTGTCAGTGACTCACAGACCCAACCCATGTTCCGTCACGTACCTCTCAACACTGTCATTATTTGACAGGTAACAGTCTTCATCATACTAAGTTTGACTGGCACCACATCAAGCAAGGTTTGACTGTCACCACATCATGCTAGATTTGACTGTCACCACATCATGCAGATTGTTCACATATCTTCGCTAATAATCATGTTACTCATGGGGGGGGGGGATTCCTGTAGACGAAATGATACAGTCTGGTTGGCTTTCAGTTGATATATTGTGAAGCATTAAATAAGGATCTATTCATCTCCAGTCAGAGCGTATATGATGACAATAAATGATAGATAAAAGATTCACAACTAGTTGACAATTGTTATTTGAATTAGTTCACCCCGTTAAGTAATGAGCTTTTTAGAGGTTCTCATCTGGAGAAATTTATATGGAAAGGTTTCAAAGTTTGTTTATGGCATAGCATTGTTAATTTCATTCCATAGAAGAGCTTTTACTTCAAAGGTTTAACTCCATAGAATCTTTTATTTTACAATATATCATCAATCACATACTAGAAAGGAGTTAAGATTGACCTTGTACACAGCCATAAATAAATCACAGCTAAAATACTTATGTATGCCATCTTAAAGCAATCAAACATACTCAACTAATAGGTAAATAAAAAGAAAAGCATTCAAAACCAACTTGCTTTTTGCAGATTTTGCAATTGATAAAATGTAATAGTTAATGTTTTATCACGAAACGTATGTCTCGCGGGTCTGATTATTTGGGCTTACTACCATTTGTGCTTCAGACCGCGGCGCCATGGCGTCACAAAGAAGACTGACACAAAATATAAGATTATCAATTTAGGGTCAGTTAAGGTCAAGATTCAAATGGCATTCTTGGAGGAGATTCCATGATCTTATCGAGTTATTGACAAACACCTACATGCAAATGAAAGTGTGATGTTTATGTTTTCATCACTCTGCACGTGGTCTGTACATGGTGCCATGGTTCTGTGGCGCCATGCCATGTGGTGTAAAATGGCAGTGGCCGATTATATGCATTTAACTTCACTTATGGCTCACTCATCCCAGATGGTAGGACAATTCACTAGTCCTTAACATATACTTGCAAACAACACTCATTCCAGTGTAGAGTCCATCAGATTAGCAATTATATTCAAAATGTGGAGTTGTCAAAATTAAACCATGTCAGCCATGCAAAAAATTAACAAGCTGTATATAAATAAATAAATAAATATATATATATATATATATATATATATATGTATATATATATATATATATATATTTATATATATATATATATATATATATATATATATATATATATATATATATATATATATATATATATATATATATATATATATATATATATATATATATATATATATATATATATATATATATATATATATATATATATATATATATATATATATATATATATATATATAGTTTGTCGGGGTAGGCTTTATTAATGAAAAAAAGCCAACGCACATACCTTTACAATAATAATGGAACAAGAAATGTAATATGATCATGGCTTTGTGCCCACACGTATGAGAAAATACATATAAGATAGCATATCATGATTGAGATATACTGGGCGCGAGGCGGGATAGAGCAAACTGACAATGCCAATTTTGGCGCTCTCTGGACTGAAATTGACAAAAACTGAGTACTGTGAGTTGCTAATTGTGGAAAAGCGACACATTTGAGTGTTTGAGTATTATGGGATGTACAATTATTCATTCGGAGAGTGGAGGAAATAACTTTGACTATTTCTTTCTCGATCAGTTGGACCACTCAGATGGTCAAATGATTGGTCAGGGAACTGGATGTGTGTGTGACAGTCATATTATTATCAGAATATCAAATAAATCTAAAGATTATATCGTTTTTATAGCAGCAACTCCTCAAAAATATTCATATGGTCTCACGAGAGTCAAAGAGGCACTTCGTACAGAAAAAAATACATTTGCACTTTGGGGCCCTTAACGTGCCCCAGGGGTATACCTTTTTGGCCCAAATTATTAAATAAGCCTTCCAGTTTCTTCAGTTAAGATTTAGGTGAGGTATTTTTTCAAAATTCATCTCACACAAATTTTCTGGCGTAAAATATTTGCCCTGTTCTCTAAGTGAATCACATGTCGGACATTAATTCATATTGGATTATTATTTCCATGCATTGCGAGGGTTCCCATGGTAACGGTTTTGCTGATATAAAATTCTTACAGAGAGACGATTTTGGACATACTACCCAAGCCGACAAAATACTACCCAAACGGCAAAAAAATGCATCGATGTGTATGAAGTCCGTTATGCACCGTTATGAGTATTTGTTAGCTGAAAGAATATCCTAAATTACAAAAATGATATATTTTAAGTTTACGATGACAAAGAAATGTTCATGAAAAAAATATCACATGAAATTGTAATTGATTGTGGGTACCACAAAGGTTTGGATTTGAACCAAAATAATTCATAATATAACCGTTGAATATGTGTTATTAGGCAAATATTATTGTCAAGACTTACCCAAAATATAATGTTAAGTTATGAAATCCAGTCTATGTGAAGGTCTATTTTTCGTCAATGATAAATATTAAGTAAAGTAATCAAGCTGAACGTCTTGCAAATATAGACGGCAATAAAACCCATTTGGAATAGATTGTGTGTTGCCCTCTAAGTTTTGTTGTAAATTACACTAATTCCTGATGCCTCAAAAATGGCTCCCCAAGCTTCAATAAGTTTGGAACTCCATTTTTGTCCCTAAAGTTCTATCCTCTGAACAGTATTTTTTCTGTAGATGTGAGAGTCTCAATTTTAGTTCCTCAGGGTTGGAATTCTCGATATTCTATTCCAGCAAATTGACTCACCAATATTTCTTTTTACTTTCCTCCACCCCCTGAATGAATAGTGGTCCGTCCCTAATCTCCTATTAACACCTTTAAACTTCCAGCCTGAAGTAACATTAGATACAACAAGATTGTGGAGGTAGTCCTTAATGAAAAAGCTGCAAACACACACACTGCACACAGTGATATTGTAATAATAAATGTAATATAATCATAGCTTAGTGCCCAATAGTGTCATAGTTTTAATTTAATGTCATGATTAATAATAATATAAGAGTTATAATTTAATGTGGATATTGAGTATTGCACTGAGCGTTTTGCATTATGAATTCGAGAAACCCGAGGTATTCTGATATACCTTTTGAAGGTTTGGTACTTCCCTAAACCTGAGTTACTGATTTCTACTTCTGTGAAGTGGTTTGCAGCTGTCTGAATATAAGATATGAAGATAACTTAAATAATCCTATTTTTGTGGTCCCTTGAGACATTAAGTTCTCTCCATACCAACGTTCGAAATTTTTATGAAAAGTTTTATATTCCTTTCACAAGATTGAAGGTGTGTTAACACTTTAAATTATTGGTTTAAATTATTTCTGGACGATGACCGCAGTCCATACCAATAACACCACTGGTTTCAATTAATTTGATCTCTTCAGTTGGATGGGGATTGATTGAATTATCCTAAATCTTGCTTATATTGGTTTTTGTGGAGGTGCTTGTGCCCCTGAAGGTGTTGGCAGCACCTCCACGAGGGCACCTTCAGTGGGGAGGCGCTTTTGTTTTCATTCAATACCTTTGTGCTGGTGCTGGTCTGAAAACCGTTGATTATACATTTGCAGGTGAAGTTTAAACTTTAACATCCAACTTGCATTTAGTTATATGTTTTCTGTATATTTTTCTGTATTTTCTTTCAGTTAAAACAAATTATTGGTTTAAAACAAATTTTATTGTATGATAATGACCAAAAATTACGACGGTCATTAAATTACGACGTTTAAATATTTCACAACGAGCTGTTCCTCATTGGATAAGGAGGCTATAGAAAAAACTTTGAATGATGAATTCGTAATGGCACATGAACACAATAAGGTAATCCAGGAGTCTTAATGAAATACCTTTTGTTGTTTATATGTATATTGTAAGTATGGCAATCATCATCTGTAAAAGTGTAGAGAAATTGAAATTTCTGACAGTGGCAGTGGGAAGGAGAAATTTTGAAATAAAGTTGTGTATAATCTTTGTGTTGCTTTTGATTAAATATGTCATTCAAAATAAAATAATCTATAAAATGAAAGAGCTTTTCAGAACACAACTATATAATATAGAGTAAATACATTTTATTATGTTTATCAACATTGACAGTTTCCTTGTGATCCCGTATGCAGGCGATTGTTAACCTCTGGTTGCAGGCACAATTACTCCATATTGAGTGATATGAAATGTCACAGAGTTTGTTTTATTTAGCAATGGCCGCGTGCAGAGGCCTTTCTAGCGGGGAACATTATTCCACCACATTTGTTATCAAAGTACCCACACTTACTATCCTATTGTTCACTTGGCTCATTAGACTAAATAACAATAATTTCAAAGGTAGCGCAGTAGGAGAATGCACCAGCTTTAAGCGAGGTTTTATCAATAACTGAACTATCAGAAAGAGGATGGGCTAGTCAATTAACATCTTGCTGCTGAGCACATAGATTTTCATGGAAGATCTAAATCACACAAATGCGAGAAATAACATATTGAAGAGAAATCATACAAAAAAAAACAAATTTACCTCAAGACATTCCCAGGGTAAATCTAACCATTGTGGAAAGACAACATACAACATGTATATAACCAGTTAAACTACAAAGTTTTACACGGCATGATATGGACTAATCACTTGTTTGGCCCTCAAGAGAAATTGGGGCTATTTTCAAGCAACTTTCAGCCATAATGTTTCTTGTGCTTCACACTATCACTAATGGTTTGACGCCAACACAATACCTGTAAATGCACTCATGACGTTTCAACTATTTAATCCTCTGAAGTACCTCTCCTCCAAAGTCAAGTGTGTTTCCTCAATGACATTAAAAAAAACACATCACGATTTCAGTTACATTTCACATACACAACATGTTTATGGATAGTAATACCACACATTATTATTTCTTTTGATCTGTTATAAAACTCCTCTATCCATTAACGTGATTTCGAAGGAAGAAACATGTGTCTTGGTAAAAATATAAAGAGTTAGTAGAGCTATCACGTTCAGCATACTTTTAAAACAGACATATACTATCAGAAGTATCGTAAAAAAATAAAATGCATTAACATCTGCAGAAAGATATCAGCTATTCAATGAGGTAATCCATTTGTGTACACATGTAATACATTTCTTGTCACCTGATGTTTTTCTATTACACATTTTCACATAATTATTATTATCATTTTGTGTGTACCATTATGATTAGAGCATCCTATTGGGGGTTATTTTCAGCAATTACATTGTTTTACATATGTTTTATGTGTGAAACTTTAAATTATTGCATTGGATCAATTCAAGTTACAGTCCGTCAATTTTCATCTTTTGTACGCCACATTCAAGCTATTTCTTACCAAATTTCGCTTGTTAATAAATCCCAAAATTGACGGACCATCTTTTCATTTTATTTTCAGCATCAAAGTATTTTTCTGTGGAGTATGATAAGTATATTCATAATTGAACCACCAATAAGTTGTTATTATAGATATTGTTCCAAAAATTAACTCAGCATTCAAAACTTGCCTCTAATTCCCCTTGCAGATTGGTCCAAAATTAAAAATCGCTCTAATACAATTTTGAACGGATTTTGATGAAAAAAGACTATATGAGCTCATTTCCGCACGATGCAAATGATGAAATATTAAAATTTATAGTAAAATCGGAAATTGTCATTCAAAGGTCACTGGCAACATGTTACAAAAATAGCCTACAAAGTTCCACATTCAGTCATTTATCATTTGTAGATGTCTCCCACACAGTTAAAAACGTTTTATGCCTATGTCTGTCATTTCTACTGATGAGTCACATGACTTTATTTTTGCGACTCATCTGAAAGATACTTCAGTCATATCAAAGTCCACATAATGAAGATGAGATCGGTGCAATGTGGTCACAGGGGGGAGCATGTATGCAGATTTGAATTTGTTCTATCCTTCAATCTTTCCATTCATCACCATTTTATTAACTAGTTGAACTGATCAAGAAATTCATTTCATTGTTTATCCCATGGCTAGTTCGATAATTGCAATGATCCAATTGATAAATGCCTTATATCTAATATAATTGTCACAACTCTATTTAAACATTTAAAAAAACTCGGAAATAATAGAGTAATAGAAATAGAGTCAGGCATGTTGGTTGGTACCACCCACTAAATAAGCTCATTAAAGGAAAACGGCAAACAGGATATACTACTTGTTCTATATGTAATTGATATTGGCTATCATTGCCCACATACGCCCGATCTTTGATATAAAATGATAGACATCACAATATAGATGGACATGGACTACAATATGTCATTATCTCTTGTCTAGACAAAACCACATTAGGAGCTAGTTCACCCACGTTTGTATATTCCTCAGAGAAGCAAATACAAACGAGCTCAGTAAGGCATCAATATTTGGACAATGGGAGTTGTAGAACTTTCATTTGTTCAATTAAATAACACACTTGTTAATATCTAACCGTTTCTTCTAATAAATCATACCTTCCAGACGCCATCTTATGCTGAAGAAGAATCTCGCAGGTAGCAGTCTGCAGTGCCATCTAGTGTCTGGCATTGCAACTTCACTGCCCTGCACACCTCCAAGTGACTGTGTGCTGCATATCACATGCAACTTCAATTGTGCAAATGTAAAATATTATCTGCTTACCATCATTATGTACATCATCAACGCTTCAAATCTTTTGTTAAAAGTATATATATATAATCATTAAATATTTTGTGCAAAACTAAAGCCTTGATTGCTTGATCAAAATGCTCATTTATTTACGTCACTTGTCATATTATAGCTGGTAACGTTTCCAAACATGCAATATGCAATTATATATATTCAATTATTTTAAATTCATTTTCTGAGATATTTTTGACTATTTAGATTTATTTGATCTACCACATACAAATCACATTACCTCTTTCTTTCAATGAATATGACAATGTCCAATAGATATTTAAGTTGTTGGATATATTTCTGAATCATCAACGAACCTTGAATTGAAGCCATGTCTCTGGTCTTTTAAACTATTTATAATCACAACTTAAAAATATCGATAAATGTTAAACATATCTTCGATTTATGTGATTTTATCAATGATCTTCATTGCGTCATTTTAACTCGCATTCAATAAAATGTTGACAAAAATATTTTCATAACTTTGTTGTGTACAGATTATCGATGTGATTTACCCATTATTTGTAATCAATACAAATTGTCATTTTAACATAAGGTGCATCATAAATGTTTGCATTTGTAAATAAAACTTGGGTATTTATGGAAATTTTTTAGAGTATTAAACGTTTTAAGGAGTATATAAAAACATGACTTTTCTGAGTCATTTTAGTCGATGAATGAAAAATATGTGATCATTAACAAGGAATACATTTAACTTTAACGTTATTTAAAATAACCTTTCAATAATAGGAAATACATTTTGCCAAAAGGTTAAGCGTCAACATGGAATGGATTTATAATATACCACAAATGACCAGTTCCGATCAATGCTTTAGATGAATTATTTTTCGACATTGGTTAAAATTTTATTCTATGTAAAATATTGGTTGCATTTTGTATTAAAGGAATAAATCATAGTTGTAATGATTTCGGGAATTACACACGACATTCAAACATTCTGTATCAATAGGTCAGATACGTTTACACCATGCCTATCCCAGGGTGCCTATTCGACTGTTTTGGCAAGAAAGTTTGAAACATCATTGTTTAACAATGTGTTTTCTTTCCAAATAGAGTAGCATTACAGATTTCGAGAAAGGCTTTACGGTTTGTCAGCTGATCTATGTAAGGGAAAGATAAATATAACAAAATGATGTAGATAATTGTACAGTAAATACATAAAGAGATGTGTATAAAATCATCTGTTCAAAAATATGAATCTGCTACTTGGATTAATACAGAAATGGTGGAAGAAGCCTTGTACTTAGAATAGTCCAATGTTAACTATTTCTTTATCTGCCAAAAGGACACACTGATATTGTCCTCTCCATTGCAATGTAAAAAGTGCAACATTTGTATTCGCTTTACAAATAAATAAAAAGAAGCCATAGCACATATGTGTCATTTCTAACTGAGGACATTCATGTCTGATGTAAAACAATACAATCCATTAATTTATCTGTCCTGTTGCTCCGTCAGACCTCGAAATTGATACGAAGAAGCAATTATATGTTGTCACAGGGAGTTTGGCAAATTATCAATGGTTCAGGTATGAGATGGCCTACCTCTGGGATCTGGTTGCAAACATGTGCCATAGAATGGGCGTGCTTCATCTGTGGACATTATATCACCTGCCTAGTTTCTGTTTCCATCATCGACAAAGGAACACTTCTTGTTGCTATCATGATAACATTCAGCACTGGTTCTTTGGTTATTCTATTTCTGCTGAGTCATCTTCCAGTGCATACATCCATGGTCAATGCATACATCCATGGTCAATGCATACATCCATGGTCAATGCATACATCCATGGTCTGCATACATCCATGGTCAATGCATACATCCATGGTCTGCATACATCCATGGTCAATGCATACATCCATGGTCTGCATACATCCATGGTCAATGCATACTTTTCTTGAATTGTGTGATTGACTTTCGTTTATTAAGTTTAGCGTATAATCTTTAGACGAATGATGATTTTCTGATGTTTCCCAGGGACAGTGACACATAATCTAATTGCTTCTTTTCTATTTGAACAAAATGATAAAAAAAATACAAGAATAATAAAAGAAAAGTATGCTATTGAGAGCTGATACCAAACTTAATAACTACAATGACAATGATAATATATATATATTCAAGCTAAATAAATTAGAGCACTTTGATACCTTACGATGCACCAATATGATTTAAAAGACACAATTACCAATTCATTGTTATGCATCGAAATACAAAATACAGTGTGAGGGTTAATGACAATATCTTAATTAAGGTGATGTAGGAAGAGGTTTAAATTCCTGAAACTCTACTGCCAACATATGAGCCAACTGGCTATTCATCATGATGTCTTGCTGCCCAACTGACCATCCTACCTTCGACGCTGCTTTGATATTGCTGGCAGATACTTAACATCAAAGTCTTTAAAATTACGAGTCGCGTGGCTTTAAACAAGAGTCCAGAGAAAGTTCTAGGTACTTAATATCACTTCAATGGCTGGGATCATATTTCTTTAAAAAAAATGAAACTCGTCGCTACGTCGCTTTTATTACAAATACTAATTATACCCTTGGAGATATGCAAGGAAATATTTGTTTATCTTAATATATTAAAATGATGATTGTATGTGTATGGTTGGTGTATTATTATTGCACATGATTAATATTTGTATGGATACAGTATGTAAGCAAGCAATATGTCTCACTTATCTATAGCGTGTTCATGATGCTGACTCGGGAAACATGCACACGGTCAAATGTCACTTGATCGATGCACAAAAAACAAACACAACATCAGAGCGATTTATCCAGAATATCAGGAAATCTTACATCAATAATTTGAAGGTCAAATCTGACAATATTAGAACAAAAAACTTTTTTTATTGTTATAAAGATATGAAATGATTTATATATATATATATATATATATATATATATATATATATATATATATATATATATATATATATATATATATATATATATATATATATATATATATATATATATATATATATATATATATATATATATATATATATATATATATATATATATATAAATAGAAGTGTTACACACTGATATATATATATATAGTAACACTTCTATTGATCTACTTTAACTGTTCAGGAAACTTGAATAGAGGCCTGCTTTTCTTCTAATAGAGTAATTATTCAGTTAAGGTCACAGGCAATCCAAAAACTATGATTTTTGACTCAAGCCTTAATTTAATATCTTTATGGTGACATACCTGGATTTCAATTGTTCAAATCCGCTTCAGCAGATAATTTCCCTTGATGTGTATAATCAAAGGAAAATAAACCAGTCCAATGATTGAAAAGGAACTCATTTTGTAAATTGGGAAAACCCAGAAGTCCTGTCTATCATTACGTTTGTATGGCCTGGAGCGCATGGGCATCAATCCTTAAATTGACAATATGTGAGCTAACAATCTACGATCTTCTCAAGCAACCTTCGGCCATTCATGTTGGCGATGTTGGCAGAATTGACCAAAATGACATCGAGACTATCGGGTACACAAAGGATGACTCAAGTTATATTTTATATAATTTTCTGAGTAGTTAATTATTTAATACCACAGATGTACATCGGTAATCTTGGAGATAAATACACAAAATCATGATCAATTGTGAATGCTCATTAATTTCTTGATTGGCGTGTTAATGATAAAGGTAGAGATTGTGGATACATGTCTGAAGATGGTAATAGGGGCACCAACGTATGATGGAAGGAGTGCCTGGGGCAGCGTATACCATGCCGAGAGAGGGGCAGCTGGTAGTTGAGCCAACAGAGACTTGCTTCAGCAACTGTGTGGCCGGCAGACACTCTCTCTGGTAACGGCGGAGGTCGTGTTGCTGTACCTCTGGGCCCTGCAGGGCGGTCGCGCACCACTGGCCTACACGCCTCATACTAATTGCTTGCCTTGTCTTCTGGGGTCTGGCGACCATTGCTAAATACTTGATCTGCCAAGAGCACTGCTCAGCTCAGCTCACATTGGCTCACCGAGACATCAGAGGATCCATGGCTAAAACGCAAAGAACTGTTCCTGCACTGCTGCAGAAGACATCGCTTACTGCAGAAAAGCCATGCAGTGAAAAGAAGATCAGATAAAGGATTTACACAACAGAAAAGGAGAGCGGAAAAGTGAACGCAGATAGTGCGGATCTGACACCCCTCTTATCCAATGAGAAGGTCAACTTGGATTTTCTGCAGGACCAATCCGGGAGGCTGTTACATGCGGAAGCTTGCAGTCTAACTGAGGCTGCTCTGTGGAACAACTGTCTTGGTAGCGTCTAATACTACACAAGTTGAACCCACCAAGATCTGCCCTTGCCAAGGCATGGATACGGGATAACTTCCATATGAAAGGTAAGGAAAATGTCAATGTTTTTATTAGCTACTTGTAATGTTAGAGAAGTGTGTTTTAACATGAGAGGGCCCATTGAGTGCTACAAAGCACGCGGAAGCCTGTGCAAGTGGCGGTGGTGAGAGGGCTTATTATCGAGGTGGGGAGAGCGGAGTGATGGCAGTGTTGCAGGCAAAGACTTTGTGCAAAGTGTTTCTGCAGTGATACAGACTTCATGTTGCAGAGACGTACCGCATTATCCGCTCCATTACAACACACACACAGCACAATATCGAATGTCGGCAGACCGAGGACAAAACAATCACCATAATAGTGAATTTGCAGACTTTAGACCAAATAAATGCGCCAATGAACCAATCAAACGGCAGGGACTATTTGACAGTCATGTCTAGCAGGGAGGGGCGGTTCACCGATAATTCGATCTCGAAATCGATAGAAACCAGGGCAGTGGTAGATCAAGGGGGTTCAGTGTCAAACAATAGCATAAATTTGTCTCTTCGATCTTTAAAATCTGAAGTCCGACTAATATAATCAGATTCGCTTTACATCTTAGAAGATAACACTGTTATTGATTCCATCCTATAACTAGACCTGAGCGAGTGAAATATGTTGTTGCATATCATCCCTGGAGAATTAACAGTGAGATAATATTTGTCTGTATGGCACCCCTGTGGAGATGGCGCAGTGGTAACATGGCATTTCCGGTCCTAGTTGACTTTCTCTCAAGGAACAACCATTTGAGCTGGTGAAGGAAATGAGAACTTCACCAATTTGAATATCAAGTAGCACATCCAATGTGATGGATAGGGAAACTTCTCTTGTGTATAAGTAGACCTGGATGATCATATAAAAATATGAATGTCATATGATATCATGGATTCGCCGCTCTCTCCAATGGTTTCTCCAATATCCAATAAAATGTCTATAATTTTGCACGCGACATTGTAGCAACAATGTTAGTTTTGCCGATATTTGGCAGTGTATGCGTCTGCCGTTTTCAGTGCGGTGCGTTTTGGCTGCGTCAATTAGGGACGTGCCTTCCTTTGAGACACGGAAAGGAAAAGGCTGCTGTGGATTCTGGGTCAAAAATTGCTTGACGAAAACCAGACTTGTGTGGAACTGCAGTTGCTAGAATGCAGGATATATAGATTGGTGGAATTATCATTATTTTACCATTGACAACATCCAAAGACATTGTATTTTTGAGATGTGTGCAGTATCTCAGAACAAAATATGTTTTAATGATTACAACATTTCTGATCACTCTTGTCCTTGTCTTTCGTGTTGTGGAACATTTTTTATTTGGAAAAATCTCCAATATAAAAGACGAAAACCAGGTAACTACACAGACTGTTAGGAAGTGAATTTACGCCTGATTCATCCTATTACGCAGGAAATTTGTTCCAATTAAGGCAATCCTCACACCGAATGCAACAAATCTTCCTCTCTCTGTCCTGCTTTGACAGTTTTAGATTTCAATCTGATCAAATCAAATTACATTTATCCGAATAATTATCTTTTGTGGCAAACAGCGACCAGAACAAGACATTAATCCCAAATTCCTGCACATATCCCGCAATTCTTTGAGATTTAGAATCACGTGATCGGGCCGGGACGCAAATCTGCTTCGCAGATCATGTCAGACAGAAATGACCAATTACCAGCACAATCCCGTGATAAATATATTACTGGGCCAACTTTGTGTGCCACACTTCCGGAAAAAGGCATGCCGAGATATATAGACTTCCGGAATTATCTATCTCGAGCAAGATACTGGGTGTCTAAGAATAGCATAACAAAGTCACACCCATCCATGGACACATATATAGCAAATATGAGAGTGAAGCCTTAAACAGACAAGATCCCTGACCGGAATTATACAGGAAACATCACCATAACTGGTAAAAGACCAAAGATCATTTTTTGTTTGTAGTTGTTAATCATCCAAGAACTATAGCTCCCAACCCCTCATTGAAAATGTAGGATGCGAGTATAGATGGGCTTATCAACGGCTTTTATCAAATGCCTTTGAACACTGAAATTGAAACACAGTTAATTAAATACAAACAAAAATTATTAGTAGTCATGTAAATCTTTCCTTTGTGCATGATAATACAGGAGGAGCATTTTATGGGTCTTGCATTCATTCCATAGTGTGGTAGGGACGTGCCTGTTAGGTGAGCAGAGTTCACAAAGATAATACTGTGAGCTGGATACAGATTATCTGGCTATAAGAATTGGGCATGAGTCGTGAATCAGACGTCTAATGTGGTGGCTGTGAGGAAGCGGTGGTCCCTCAGCTACCCCCTGCAGCTGTGTGTTCTGATCAGCAACTGCCAAATGTGTCCTGGTGGAAAACACAAGGTGCAGTCTGGCTACCATTGGGATGTATACTGAATCAAGTGTAGAATTTGCTATGTGTATCTATGTGTGTGCTGTGATAGGAAAAACAAGTCTAGGGACAGACTAATATCAGAGTGATTTCTTGTATAGAAAGCACTCTGTACAGATCTCAAAGTGCGATGTTTGGCCGGGCTGGCTGTATAATCACTGAGTCCTGTCTCGCCAGCCACCTCTCTGATCTAAACTTCAGTGGATAAGCTCCCTGTTCAGACGTAGCACACTCACAGAGACGTCTCTCCAAATGAGAGACATCTCTACTGTCAAGGACACTGTCAATAAAGGACCCGTGGTGTGTCATTGCTCACTGGCTTCTCTGACTATTACTTCTTCACCACTTCCTTCTCATATCATCATTATAGATATTCCTTCTTTCCTAATTGAATATAATTATACATAAGTCAATACACTATTGTGTACCCCCGTGTTTGCCACCATCATGTAGCATACCAAGTAAACTATGCGCAAGAAACAATATTCTATCTAATTTGCATTATCAGTGCAAATAGTTTTTTTTTCTCGAACTAGTTTAAGTTGATATCGCAAAATACTTTCAGACGATATCAACTGCGTTATCTAAATATGTTTCTATATTCTCAATGCAGTGGAGCAAACGGTCCATGCATAAACTCTGAGAATTTTGCTGAAGGTCTATGAGTATGCCACATGGTACTTTAATGCAGAGAAACACAGCCTGGCCCAGCGCACAGAGGAATTTCATATAGAAACATTGAAGCACATGAATCGATACCTTATATGTTCATCGGATGCCATTTGCAGTAAGGCTACCAAAGGTCATGCCTCCCTTATATCTGATAATACAAAGCATTCAACTCAATACATCTATGTGCGCCTTCCCCATTGTATGCGGAATTCACCCACCTCAGCCTCTGTCGTCTGCCACATCTCTTATAACTTCCTACTCCTTAAATTACGCGAATGTATATACTATATTCTATGAGGCCATCTGCATTTCTATTGGGCAAAATGAAAAAGACAATTGATTCATCATATCTTTGTGGTAAGCTTGAGTTTCGCAAACACGTCTATGAAATTTTGTAAAGGAATTAAAAAGAATGTATATGTCATATGTTAATAAAAAAGGAGGAATTCTTGTCCTAACTAACATCAAGATTACAAAAGAACATAACAGCAGCTTCTATTCTAAGAAGCAAATTGTTGAATTGTTATCTTATGGTATGCAGGGTAAGTGTTTATGCCTTCCCCTGGCAGCCGTGAATGGGACCTCGTTAGTAGGTAAACGGTATTGACAAGGGGGTTTGGTGAGTACTTTAACAAGGAGTTTATTAAAGACGTTTAGACTTGAAGGTGAATCACAAAGTAAGAAATCAGCCTATGTGTACATGGCCAGCTGTCCTTTGAACCCGTGAAACATGGGGCTTTGGGGAAGGCAATAAAAGAACCAAACCTCTACAATCTGACACACGTGCCACTCTCTGTAAGACGGGGAATTAAGGGAAAACCACTTATGAATCTGCTGTCTGTAATATGAACCCCAGTCATGAAGTGCTGAATATTGAAATGTCAATGAAATGAAATTAATTAACAAAGTGGGGGTTCATGAATAACACATGAAGTGTTGTTCCGCTAGAAGAGACCGTCTCCCAAGGAGACATCTCAAAATGACAAACGCCAACTGCCAGACGTTTCCTTATTATATCTATCTAGAAAAAAGGAAATGTTTAGCATACCTGCTCTTAATCACATGTAATCCCTTTTTGTTTGTATTAGCTTAAGACAATTACTAAAGTGAAATAATGTGGTGATTTGTGAAGGATTTTCTCATGTGGGATATTTGCACTTTATTGAGTCACACTAACAAACAAGCATTTTTCACTGAAGTGCACGCATGATTTATAGAGGATAGGGGGTGTCATGGCCATTTCCTATTCACAGTCGACTAAATACAATGTGTGTTAGTTAAACACATTATTATTAACTATCACATAATGTCCTGTTTTTCACACCTGCAAGATAATCCTTATTACACCGGGCGGGGTTATCATCCATTACGATATTTCCTGAGCACTAAGGCCTCAGTTTCAAATTTATAAACTACTATGGTCAGTACTGACGAGCATCTAGCATATACAACACAGGTAAGATCCATGGAATCTTTGATTATTGCTAACACAGACTATTTTCATTGTTTTGGAAAGAATTAAAATTGTCCACTTAAGGATCTTCCATAAACAATATTACCTTCTAGAACATTTTGCAATTCTAATTATATATGGTGATGGTAAAATTTTACAATTATAATTATTTATTGATGGAGAATCTATAATTTTTCTTGTTGGTGAATCACTGAAACACGCCATCTCATCTCTACTTGTCCAAACATGTTCTTTCTTAAATAAGTTATGAAATTGCCTGAATATAATTTGGAATGCAAATAGATCTTGCAGGGGTAATTTAGCGGAATTATAGGGAATTAATGGGGTGCATATACACGCCTTCTTATTCATTCGTGTGTATGAATATCCCATATATCACTACTTCAGAAACAAACAAATCAGAATAACATTCAAGAAACATCTTCAAAATCTCAGATCTTTTAAATGTATTTTAACTGCATAATGAGTATATGTCTTCAAATATCTAATAGAGGCAGGCAATAGTTATACATCGCCCTTGGCTGGTTTTGTTCTGTATTTGGTAGTTCTTAGTGTTTTGAAAAACACTGAGCTATCATTCAAAGATTCAATATTACTATGGATCTCAATCACAAGATATTGCTTTAAAATTGAACCATTAATAAACAAGACAAATGACATGTGTACCCTGAGGTAACAATGATATATTTATGCATCTCTCTTTAAGAAATAATCTATACAGCATTATATTTTCAATCTATGTAATTATCATGATTATTTTAGTACATTTAAAAATGGATGTGGTTTGTATTGTTCCTATCGAAATAATAAATATTGAATAATGTCACTCTATAATCATAATACCCTAGACATTTGTATTTGCATTTGGTCTAATGCCAAATATACCTGTTCTTCACTGTTTTTGCTAATCCCTTAAACGTTACCTTAAGTTAATGATATAATATATAAGATATCCAAGGAACCTGTGTAGTTGATATTTCCTTATACTTTTCTTAAAGAGTTACACATATATTTGATTAACATGAATCTCAAGTCTAATACCTTGTTGTTCTTATTCAATTCACAGTTTTAACTACCATATTTGTATCATAAATGGCCACAAATGCTATCATCTATATCATCCCAGGCCTTAGTGCATAGAGTGTGGATCATTAGTGGGTATAGATGCTTACATTTATCTCATTCCAGGCCTTAGTGTCTCCAGTGTGGATGATTAGTGCGTACAAATGCTATCATTAATCTCATTCCAGACCTTAATGTCTAAAGTGTGGATTATTAGTGGGTATAGATGCTTAAATGTATCTAATTACAGACCTAAGTGCATAGAGTGTGGATCATTAGTGGGTATAGATGTTATCATTAATCTCATTTCAGACCTTAGTGTCTACAGTGTGGATCATTGGTGGGTACAAATGCTATCATTAATCTCATTCCAGGCCTTAGTGTCTCCAGTGTGGATCATTAGTGCGTACAAATGCTATCATTAATCTCATTCCAGGCCTTAGTGTCTAAAGTGTGGATCATTAGTGGGTATAGATGTTATCATTAATCTCATTTCAGACCTTAGTGTCTACAGTGTGGATCATTGGTGGGTACAAATGCTATCATTAATCTCATTCCAGGCCTTAGTGTCTCCAGTGTGGATCATTAGTGCGTACAAATGCTATCATTAATCTCATTCCAGACCTTAGTGTCTAAAGTGTGGATCATTGGTGGGTATAGATGCTATCATTAATCTCATTCCAGACCTTAGTGTCTAAAGTGTGGATCATTAGTGGGTATAGATGTTATCATTAATCTCA